>JAGSMP010000741.1:0-106340 GCA_029286625.1 Parnassius orleans
AAATGTTATAATTGTAATTAAATAGGATATATTATAACGTCAGAGTGTTCTAAGAAGAATCAGGTGCCTAGTTTTAATAGCATTAAATTATTCACAAATTTTACATTGATATTATTAGATTCTTCTGGGTTCGCACAAAATAGATCGGTACGGACTTCATTAAATAATGAAATACATTGCACTTACATGCATAAGCTTTAGAACAAAAACTGCATACCTAATTATCTAGATGGGTACTAAAAATAGCTAAATGTTTTAGGACATTGTTTTCCAGTTTGTTAAAAATCACTCGGAGCTATGAAAAACCGTAATATTCGTGGTTCGATTATAACCTCAAAACGATACTTTTTTGAAATATATCTATTCTGCAGTTAGTCCGCTATAAAAATAAGATCATATAGGAATTTACTAATGATCGACAATAAAACACATAATTTTCCGATGGTCTTGGTTCCAGGGCGAACAATGTGTGGGCGCAGAGCAATGTCCTTTATACGAGTATGGGACCACATGAGAAGTATTAGCTATCAAATAAAAAAAAAGAATCTTAAAAATCGGTTCACCTAGAAAAAAGTTCGGAGGTAACACACAAAAAAAATACAGTCGAATTGAGAACCTCCTTTTTTTGAAGTCGGTTGAAAATACTCCAACCGAACTTCTATTTGAGGATGAGGTGAATCCACCCCGAACAGGTTCCCGCCTTCGTGGCGGGGGGCTGTAGCCGTGGCTTGGTCACCGCGGTGAACAAAGAGGAACCCCTTGGCTGGCCCGTGGTGTAGGGGCCGGCGGTAACCCTCCCGAATGGGCAGCAGAGCCCCTTCGGATGTGTGTCGGTGGGCTGCGGCGAGAGGGTGTCCTCTCCCCTACCGCTGCAGCCGGGTGGGTCGCGGAGGATAGGTCGAGTGGCATCGCCATGCAACCTCCTCTCCCCATTGTTCTTTACAAAGTGGTTCAAATTCAAGTACAACTTTGTCGAAGACGTATTTGAAATCTTTCATAACATCTATAAATTTTTCAAATTAATTTGTTTCATTATATCTTGGTTAATTTATTGACGAAAATAAACCACACGCCTTTCGCCGATGGTGGTAGCCTTGGTGCCGGGATTTATTCTCCTTGCGCTTGCGACTGAGAACGCTAACGGGTGAACGTGCCACGATCGGAACGACGCGACGCCGGGACCTTGATGATCTCGTCCCTCATAGCTTATCTCGCGCATGCGATTTTCAGCTTTCGGGAACGACTGCCATTCCGTTTAGACATGTTGACTCATGAAATCAGAAATAAAAAATAATTGTTTAGATTTAAAAAAAATAGCTCTTAGTGGGCACACGCTTAAATTAGTGAAGCTTACTACTTATTAGCAAAAATAATGTTCATATTATTGTGAGAATGACATTTGTGTTGCTTTCCTTTAGCATAGTTCAATTTAAAGTATCCAACTAAAATCATGTTCTGTTCCATTTTATTGCACCCTATATTATATACAGACTAGAACCAATTATTTCCATGTTGAAATCATTGTATTAGTTAAAAGTTAGTCAAACTGGTATAATTTGCACATTATCATATTTGATTATATTTTAGTGATACCAAAAATACTGTTAAAATCATGATTATTGTTTCTTTTAAATTGAGAAAGAAAAGTTTCGTAGCAAATTAAATATGTAAGGGATTTTTTACTTACATTAGTTCTATCAGCGGGATCCCACTTCTGAGATATAAATATTAGACGAACTGTCGGACAGGAATGAAATAAATGTACATAAAATTAAGCACTTGATCTATTACAACTGTATATTTTAAATGGCGTTAGTCTTCACGACATATAATCAGTTATCACACACCGAGAGACACTTTATCACAATTGCAGTCAACGTTTCACTATTTTAGTAAGACTTACATAGATTCAACACTACGCGTCTAAACGTCACGACTGTTGCTCTGCGAATGACCGTTTCATTATAAAGCCTTACAACATTTATAGCAAAGAATAAAATAGGGTTTGGATTTGACTTGTGATGAGGCTTGCCACGATTAACCGTAATTTTAATTTAAGCTTTTATCAAGATTTTGAAGGCTTTTAAAGATAATTCTAGCCGCTAAATGTCACCATCGCACATCACATCAAAACGCGCGACACAATTCATACCATCTGGATGATTGAGAGACCCCTATTGGGAGACCACTGTGCAATTTTCTAGTAGTTTTCTTTCTCGCACTCCCTTGTGGAATCAACTACCATCAGCGATTATTTCAAGAAAAGAGCCTACTCTTTTTTAAAAGGCCGGCAACGAAAAAGCAAAATTCCCGTGGTGTTGCAGGTACTCATGAGCGGCGGTAGTCACTTACCATCATGTGAGCCGCATGCTCGTTTGCCCCTCTTATATACTCGTAAATAAAAAGCGTTTTATAATAAATTGTTAACAAGTTGTTCGTACGTCACTTAACCTATTCTTCATGTTTCGTAATTTTGTGCTATTTAAAATGGAAGTTAAGGCAATAGTCTTGGTTAGTTACATCACACTCATGTATTTCACACTTTTTATACAAGTAAGAATGACAATCGAGCTAAATTAACCTCTAACGTAACCACCTACATAATATGTTACATACAACTTCTTACTGGTAAGTTAAAAAGGACCCACTAGCCCAGTGTTGTGCAAAACTGCCGGACTTCTCATGTCATACTCCTCAAAATGTATCTCTGTAACAAATTGTTTCCTCAGAAGCGTTTGCGTATATTGTGTGTTAAAATAGTAGGGAAGGAAGCTTTTGTTATTTTTAATTTAATTATTTATTTTTAATTAGTGATTCCACACATTCCAACTAAATGAGTTGTCTTCTAATCTTCGGTTAAGTCACCACTTACTTACTAACAGGTGGTATAGAGGTCACAACTTGGGATAAATTCTATGTTCACTATTTGTTGACAAGTACAAAGACCAGGAATACATAGGTTCTTGGTTTTATCCAAAAATAATTATAAATATGTTATTGTGTTAAAAATGTGTATCCCAAATGAAATTCCAATACCAACCCTAATACAAAACCCTAGTATGTAACCACCTTAACATGTAAAATATGATTGTTCGTGATGAATCGTGTTGAAGAGTCTCAGAACACCTGAGACTTTCAACGATTTCAATGTAATATTCACGTTACGTTTAAACAGGTCTTTTACGTACGTACATAGTGTCATCTGTCTAGTATATGTTACGAATGGATTAATAAAAAATTCATAATATAAAACATGGATAGAGGGAGTCTTAATTGCAAGTCTTTATTTTTTTTATTTTGTGTCCGTTCTGCCAGCATTTGTTTAGGGTTAATACTGATGTTTCTTTTGGGGAGTTTTTTTTCATAGAATGGGGTGACAAATGAGTACACAGTCCACCTCACCTCACAGTTATCCTCGATTAAGAATCAAAATGCAGATGCGTTGTCACCCCTGAGGACTAAGATGGAATGCCTCAGTAATTGGGGTCTTTTGTTCTCTACATTGTTCTTTACGTGGTCGTGAAAGTCGCTGGATGCAGGTGGCTCAGGGCCGTGTTTTGTGGCATTTCTTAGGTGAAGCGTGTTCAGCAAAGGACTAGTTAAGGGATGGCCCTTAACTAGTCCAATGCTGAACATAATCATAACGATGAAAGCTGTCGTAGCTCACGGGATAGGCGCTTGCCATACATTTCACAGCACTCAAGCCGTAACTATTTAGACGTCATTCTCGATATTACCTTGAAATTGGTCCACTCAAAAGGGCAAAAAAAACATATAAAAAATTAAAAAGAATAAAGTAATTTCCACATTATAACTTCTGAAGTCGGGGGCTTTACTTACTCGATACGCTACATTTCAGCACCGATTTCAGAAGTTATTATGTGGAAATTATTTTATTCTTCGTAGTTTAAGTCGGTTTTTACTTTTTTAAAGTCTAATTTTTTTATTCGTGTACATACGGCCTAAAAAATATAAAAGAAGATAGGATAGTCAAAATTCGCATAAGTTTTTGATCGAAAAAATCAGATTGAGTTTGTGGAACTCTATAAATCATTCATTCATTTTCTACAGCCTATCAAAAGTTTATTGCTGAAAATAGGCCTTCCCATAGATTTCCTTAGAGACATTTGCCATAGTTGCAACGTTGGCAGGCGGGTTGGTAACCGCAGTTTTTTATTATTTTAAGCTGTTATCAGGAATGATGCTGCTGCTGTTTCATATCCCTCTGTTGCCTCTAAAGACACACGGAATGAAACAAGTGAACTCTCTTACGCCCCAACTTTACGGCAAAGTGCTCAACTTTGCATGAAATTTTTAATTATATTTTTAACATATTATAAAGAAAATCCTGGCACACTATAAATGTGCGATAGAAACATAAACTAATAAACTAAGGGACATCCGATATTTAAAAATAAAATACACAAACATGAAACAAAAGGCTCTCGTAAATCCAATCAATGACCGTAAAATGAAACGTTTAAAAAGTTCAGTCAACACACGCATGATATGTTGTTATCTTGATTGCATCATTGTCTTCTATGTTAACGCGGTCGTCACAGACAGTGGCGGCCATGTTGGTGTTGCCATGGCTACGTCATTGTTGTACTGTGCTTGCGTGTGAATATGGTCGAATTTGCATTTTATGCAATAGTGAAGCTTGCACTTCATTGTCGATGATTTTTTTAATAAGGGTGACAAACGAACACACAGTTCACCTGATGGTAAGAGGATGCTGTGGCCCATAAACATGTACATCTACACTCGATTAAAAATCAAAATGCTGATGCGTTTTTGCCCTGAGGACTAACATGGAATGTTTCATTTCCTGTGAAAGGGTCTCCGGTTCTGTACACTCACCATACGAAATACAGTAGCATTAAGCTGTTATTTCACATTGGTTTTCTGTGAGAGCGTGGTCCTTCCCCAGTCGAGCCAACCCATTCGTGCTACAACCATAATACAGCTGCAGTGTGGCTTTTGTCACGTATATTTAAATAACTATTTTTGATTGATCAACAATATTTACAAAGTGACAGAAGCCTAATGCAGGGCGCGGACCGCTAACTCAAAAGGTTGTGGGTTCGAATTCGCTATTCAATTACTGTCGTGAACCACTCCATACACAAGCATTTCAGCTTATCAGCAGTGGTTAAAGGGAATATTAGTAATGTTAATAGCATTACAAGTATATTTAAAATTTAAATTAAAAAATAAGCATCAATTTTACTACTAAGCCGTGGTAGCTGAAGGGTAACGTAGGGGATAAGTGCTCGCCATAAATTTAACAGTACGCGAGTAACACGGGTTCGATCTCCGCCTGCACTAATTTAATTGTTAGTTGCAGTTTTAAGTGTTGATTTACCACTTGCTTTAAATAGCTTCCAAAAGCTCTGAATAGAAGGAAATAATATTACGTATGTAATATTATTATCATAAATTGACGAAATACGAACACAGCGTACTATGCAAATATGAAGAATTGTTTCCTATAAAAGATCTCATAGTTTCGGGTCTCCATAGGAGCCGTGGTAGATCAGGGGCTAAGCGATCGCTGTAAACATCACAGCTTGCGATAACATGGGTTCAATCCTCTCCGGCACCGATGAAATTGTTAATTGCAATTTCAAGTACCTATTTACCACATGCTTGGCGGTGAAATAAAATATCGTAAATAAACCTGCATGTTTGAGAAAAAGGCTGAGCTAGGCTGTAACTTTACTATTAGTTGTATTACTTGGCACCATTCGTATTATGACCAATATAACCTATTATGGTCATAATGCCAATGGATCGCGTGGAGGAGGACCACGTTCTCACAGCAGCTGCTCTCTAGCAGTTGTTGTGTTTCGTATGGTGGGTGTAGAGAACAGGAGACCCTTTTTAATAGAATTTTTTTTTTTAGTTTGTTTAAAGTTGGCGTCTTATTTCCATTTAAAACTTCATCTTTTTTGTCAATTTCACCCATGTATCATATAACCTATTTAATAAACAAGTGGTAAAATTAAAAAATATTGTACAAACGACTTCAATATAAATAAAATGAAAACATCATCAATGTAGTCGAAGTCAATTAGATACGCATAGTACGATACCTTATAATACGATAGTAAGGATAACTCATAAACTACTGGTCAGATCTTGATCAAATTTATATGAGACCACACAAGAAGCACCAGCTTTCAAATAAAATCGGTTCACCTAGAAAAAGTTCTGAGGTAACAAAAAAAATTCCGTCGAATTCAGAACCTCCTCCTTTTTTGAAGTTGGTTGAAAATAATCATCAAAATCGGTTCCCAATTGATGAAGATATCGCGTAACATACAATAAAAAACATAAAATCAGTTATTTTTAGTGTACTCCTTTTTTGAAGTCGACTAAAAACATTTTTATTTAAACCTATTTAAGACGAATTGTGTGGATTTTATCGATGTCAATTCAACTAACTTTCCCTCACAATCACTATATAACATGATGCGTATAGAAATATGATGTAGAATTTTGATTTGTTAGTGGAGTCGCTTATTGCGTGATTTATGAATGTAATTTGTGTTAGATATTAGTGTTTAGCTTTTGTCTCGTTTGTGCAAACATTTGTTTATTTGTTGTTTGCTGTTCTGTACGATAATACGTTTATTAATGTGGAGGAGGGTGGAGGGTTCATTTAATTTTGTGCATGGATTACATTGTGTTGCTGGGATTATCTGTTGAATTCTGCTACGTGTGTAGAATACAATTACACCAAGCTAGTCTATGACTGTTAACTTCAAACATAGAGTTAAGTTTTCCTCTTTTTTAATTTTCCAGTTATGCTACTGTCTCTCTTTACCTTTCAGGTCGGAACACAGTAGTGCAAGCACTGCTATTTGGCGGTAGATTAGGTAACAGGGAACCCTATCCTGACGGACTTCTTCTCAGAAAAGGAATCATATAACATAGACTATATACTTTAGATGTGGTTCCCAAAAATCCCACCCTTAAGAGTGGCAAAATATTGGTTGAAGCTTTTAATGTATTTAATCGACATTGAGATTATGCTTCAGTCCATTTTAAAGGGTAGCGTAATCATAAGGAATATTATGGTTGTAGTGCACTCTCACGGAATACCAGCGTAAAATAACAGCTTAATGCTGCTGTGTTTCTTATGGTGACTGTAGAAAATCGGAGACCCTTTCTTACTGGAAACAAGGCATTTTTATCTTCATCCTCGGGGAACAACGCGTCTACATTTGGATTCATAATCGAGGATAGATGTAGATGTCTATGGGCCACAGCATCCATTTACCATCAGGTGGATTGTGTGCTCATTTGTTACTCTTATTCTATTTAAAAATAATTTTTTGATTTGATTATTACTTTTTTTAAAGTAATTTTTTTACCTATTTGATATCTTCCAATTTTTTTCAGTTTTATTAAAAAATACACTAGGACTTAATAACTACACTAAGAATTTCTTACGTATCGTAAATCCGATTTGTATCGTAGTATCCATGGATAAACATCCAGATCCGGAAAAATGATTTGCAGATCAAACAAATAGTTGTTCCTCGGGATTCAAATCCGCGCTCCGCTGTAACGCAACCAAATTCTTAACTGAGCTACCGAGCTAGCAAAGTAAGGGCTAGAAATTAACTATTTGTAAAAAGAACACCAAACATTTTGGTGCGAAAGGAGTCAATCGTTTTTGGGCCCACTAGAAATTTTAACGACCCTCAATGACACAAAAAGATACCGATTTATTATTGTAAATAGCATAAAGATTATATGAAAATCTAAACGGAATCAAGAAATCTGGAAAAATTTTTGATATTTGTGTTCAGGTCATTGGTTCTGATAATGTAATATTAAAAAAAAATTGTAGTAGAGATGTGCCAACTCGGAAGAAACTCGACTCGAGTTAACTTGAATTGAAATTCACGTAACTCGAATAGTACTCGAATTAAGCAACTCGAATTGGTGGAACGAAGTTGTGTCAGTTTGTTAAAAATTATTTTTATGTTTTGTTCTTCCATCCAACACAATTATTAGGTCCTTACATATGAAATTAGCGTTTTGTCGTACTGACCACTTTGATCTGAAATATCTCCTCTTTGGTTAAGAATTCCAAATTCAAATTTATAAATTCATTTAGCTGGTACATTTGAATTTTGAAAACAGTCATTCATTTGTTTTCCTCATTATTTTATTCTTTATCGCTTATTACCGCACAATGGAAAACATGAAATATCGGTATATTTACAGTACGAGTTCTACCCTGGCACCAGTGCTCCAGAAACAGCTCGAAGGATTAATGATGTGTACGGCGCTGGTTCAGAAAGCGTACGTTTTTGGTTACAACGTTTTCGTTCTGGAAATTTCGACCTTCAGAACCAACCCGTGGACCGGAGACCAAAGAGGAAAATAAAGAATTAAAGGCTATTGTGGAACGGATCCATCACAAAGCACTTCAAAGATAGCTGCAGGCTGGGGTAAGTGATAAAACTGTATTAATCCACTTGAAGCAAATCGGGAAAGTAAAAAAACTTGAAGGATAGGTACCTCATGAATTGAGTGAATCGAACTTGCAAACACGCGTCGACTGCTGTGTTGCTTTGCTCAACCGACACAATAATGAAGGATTTAAATCAAATCATTACCAGCAAATCCTGCGGCAATTGACTCAGAAAAGTTTCTTGAGTGTTTGGTGGACTAGCGGTGTCGTTCACTACAGCTTTCTAAAATCTGGCCAAACGATTATGGCATCTATTGTCAGCAACTGAAATCCATGAAGGAAGAACTAGCTGCTAAACTACCGAGATTGGTCAATCGCTCTAGGCCACTGCTGATTCACGACAACAAGAACCACACTGCACAACAAACAACCACTAAGTTAGATGAGCTACAATTGGAATGTCTGCGACATCCACCGTACTCCCCGGAACTTGTTCCAACAGATTACCATTTTTTCCGGAATTTGGACAACTTCTTACAAGGAAAAAAATTCAACTCCGATGCGGCAGTCAAACCAAAGAGTTTATTGATTCTCGCCCCCATGGTTTTTTAGTAAAGGGATCAATCAACTACCTATGAGATGGCAAAAGTGCATAGCTAACAACGGTGCATACTTTGATTAATTAAATATATTTTACAAAAAATTGACTTTATATTCCTCTCGTACAAAACGCTAATTTATATGTAAGGACCTAATATTATTAATAAACTTAATAGGTAGTTATATATTTTTGGTTTGCGTATGGACAATCTTCATAAAATAATATCACTCTAACTTTATGACAATTATACTTAATCAGTTTATTGATGTTACATAATATATCAATAAATTGCTCGAATTAGTAAGTCGAGTTAATCTCTAAATTGTGACACACTGCATTGACCGTAGATGAATACGACTCGGTAGAATTTTGTGACTCAGTAACGCGGGTTAATAATTATTTATCATGTCACTCTAGTTGTACTCGAGTTTTTGAGCTATTCGAATTAAGTATTTACAGTCCCTGCATCGATTGAAGTTTATCACTCGAGTTGAGAATAGTGGTTACTTTAATCAAAGCATTTTTAAATAGGTACTTTTATTAAAAATGTAATATGTGGCAATATGAAATAAAAAAAATAAATATTCATTATTTATTTATTTGTAGTATTTCCATTTTTTTTCATATATGTAGTATTTCAAAATCTATAAACAGCTTTTTACATATATTACAAATCGCTTCCATCTCGATTTTTTTAAAATAATGCCAAACTGACGATTTTTGTTTTGTTGCAAGTATATTTAAATCACCTTCTATGTTATGCACTACTTATACGAAGTAACAAAAAGTAAAAAAACGATTTTAGCACAATCACGATATTATAAATTAAACTAAGTTCATATTTGTTTACAACCTGTTTGAATTTGGTGGGACTTTTTGCGACACCTCCAAAGCGGGAGGGAGGTGGTGAATACTCACATGGATGGACTCAGGTGCCCCACTATTGAATTAGTTGATTAGATGATAGAATTAGTGAATTAGTGAACTGACATCTATCTAGCGCTCTCCAAATCCACACGGTGCGTCGAGTTGACTCGGTAACTCGAGTGCAAGCGGACTCGAGTAAAATTTATTTTCACTCGAGTACCGAGTTACATAGATTCACTCGATTTAATCGAGTGAAAACAGAGCTTGAGTTGCATCACTACTGTAAGAACAAAGTCTGTGGTTAATGTTTATATACTTTAAAATAATTTTTGGTAGCAAACTAGCAAAATTATTACATAAATGAAGTTTTTGTGTATGTTATAATAAAATTAGAATCTATGGGTCGAGGGATTTAAGAAAGCTTCTCTATTTGATGTAGCTTCATCGGCTTTGAAGAGCGATTCATTTAACTGCATTTAGGTATAAATACCTTATGTATTCAGCAAGTTGCTCGATAAACTTGACAATACCAAATGGCATCAAACATGGATCCTGAATTTATGCCTGCCATAGTTGATGGACAGTATAGATAGTACATATATTTATGTGTAAATAAGTAGTTATTACTTGTACTAGAAGCAAATATACAATTTGAATAAGTACTGTAACTTAGTTCAGACATTTTTACTTGTGTAATGATTAAATCCTTGTTGATCAGATGCTTCTATTATCCTTATACTGATGTGTTGTTAACTCTGCAGAAAGGAATATTATTTTATCATCTACTATCAGATAATTAATATAAAAATAATATCCTTTTCCCCTACATGAAACTAGTGAAAATAAGAAATCAGACATCATTTACATAGTCAAATATTGTTGATGTAAATCCATAATTACTACTTGATCATATGGAGCTGATTAATGGTGTATATTTTATAATTATTTCTTATTTATTTAACATACAGGCAGAGACAACAAAATACTGACAGAAATATGGAAATGTAGTTTATTGACATTGAAGTATAGTATATATATAGTCTTATCTCATATCTCTTATTATTGGAAATGTCCTTCTGATTCCTAACAATATCATACGTGGACGTGTTTTTTTTTGCTTTATAGTGTTCGAAATGTTAATCAATACAAACATAAACATAGACCCCACACGCTATTTAGATTGCAATAAATAAAGAAAAAATAATATGTGATAGTGAAAATAGGTGATAATGAATGATAAGAATTATTATTTAGTATAGACACTACAATATTCATTAACTTTTTTCAGATGGATCGCCTAGAATAAATGTGTATGTCTTGTAGGCTGAAATCTTGCAGAGCTGCTCATATTCAGAGACAAAAAAGTATATGGATATTGAAAACAACAGTCTTATATCATATCTCATAACATTGAAAATATCCTTCTGATTCCTAACAAAATCATAAATGGCCATGTTATTCTGTAAAAAATCTTTTGAAATGATAATTTTTTAGTTTTTGCTATCCTTACACAACCAGTTTAAAACATCTTACTTCATATTTATCAGTGTGTATTAACATAGATAAACATGATATTACCTAGTCATTTTGGCTTTAATGGTGCTTGGCATATGATAACTAATCAGTTAATATATTTTAGAATAAAGTTTACACACTGCACCTTTACTAATCAACCAAAACATATTAAAACAAAGTCTTGACACCGCACCTGTCTGTCTGTCTGTTCCACTATTAATAGACTGCTTTGGAAATAATTACAACAATATATGCAGTGGCATTTTACTTTGTACTTTATCCTTATACAACCAGTTTAAAACAGTTCTTACTATATAGCATGTAAAGGTAATATTATAAATGGACATATTATCCATTATTCATCTTGGCTTTAATCATATTTATTTAATTACTGTAATGGTGTTTGTGATGTATGTTCACTAATCAATTAATACCTGTAAAAAATAGTCTCCACACCACGTTTGTTTGTCTGTGCACTGTTTTGCCGGAACTGCTAAAAGGATTTTCCATCAATCTTAAAGTACCTATAATTGCTGAATGTACCTACAGCTTTGTTTAATAATATTAATTATTAAGCTATTCTATTCTGTATACACTATTCTAACTCATAGTATCGGTGAAACCTACTAGAAAATAGCTTTTAGTTTGTTTAAGGTTATTGTGATATTCATAATTTAATTTTTATATTCTCAGAATTCCCGTTAGATGCGATAAAACTAATATTAACTTTGTAATCTATAGATCATAAGGAATAAATCGACATACATTTCCTTAAGTTTCCCTAAAATTCGTGGTGGGCCCATTCTTCATACAAAAAGAAATGGTCTCTTTTGCACAGACGATTTACATTTTAATTTTATCAATATTAGTGTGAAACGTTATATTTTAATAATCCACCTTATGGTCTGTAATTAATGTAAGAAAAGATCCCTTCAAACTGGCACACAGTTAAATCTAAGAAAGGAGTGAGATAATCTAGAAAACGAATATATTTATGCATCCAATTCACGAGGGTAAACCACTGAAAAAGTACAATGAAGCAGTGTAAACATCCGTTGATTATGGCTTAAAAATAAAATGACGATATTTCAGTAACGAATTAGAAATTTGCGCTTCCGTCCATAATTAAAATGGTGAAAAAAAGAACAAAATTATTAAAGTACTTACAGTTGTCAGTAAAATAAACACAAATTATAACTATGTTACTTAATCTATCACATAGCGCACAAACACACGATTATAAATCGAAGTCGACGAAAATAAATCACTTATAAAATTAAAAACTAAATTTCCAAGTTTCGAACGATGCGTCAAAAAGTATAACGTCAGTGTCAAACGAAGAAAATTTAAAAAAAGTTTCAAATTAAAAGGCGCGCAACTTTACAGCTTTAAGCCTACTTGTTAAATGGCATAGCCCGTTCTACCACCGACATATTTATTGTGTTCTTCTTTAAAGTTCCCTGTTATAAGTTTTGCAACCTTAGCAAGTTACTAGTTTGGAATTTTTAAGATATTTTCGCTTCAGAAGTTTGAGCGCAGTTGGCTTGACACAGTTGTATGACGGGATCTATTGAATATTGTCATTATTTTGTTATGTATTTATTTGCTCGTTGCTTCGCTGAGCTAGATTTTATGTAATACTGAATAAAAGTATTGTATTAATATTTAAGTGGTGACCTGACGGAGGTTTTATAATTTAATGAATCGCGTCCGCTATTTTGATATCCGTCTGGCTTATAAATAATTTTTTTAAGTATTTCGTTCAAAGAAAAATTTATTAGATAATTGATAAAATGGTTAATCAATCGAAGTTCCTGCTAGATGGTAGTTTTGTTATCTTGATTTGTCTTCTTTGGAGTCCGTTTAGTTTGGTTTTCCTATTTCGGAATAGCAACAATGAATCTACTACCGTCTATCGGCTATCCAATGTAATAATATTTGCAGTTGCGAAGCGTTGTTTGAAGTGGGCTGCAGGGTTGCAGGAGTACCCTTTATCATCATAATGTGGACAATAATGGAAGAATAGAACCTAAAATAAATAGGTACACATTATATGTCACAAATATATTAAGATATAATATTGTAAGTAAATACATTTATATTCATATATAAATTAACACTGAAATACAAAACTAATATATACGTATAAATACGACTATCTATCATTCCATGCAACCATCCATACAGATTCCTCAGTAGATGCTCACGAACCAACTTCACTTTTGATATAGAATGTATTAAAAATTTTGATATATTAATAGACTGCAAGTTTCGCAACAAATTTCTTGTAGTTTTTCAAGACAAATAATTTTAACACTAAATAATATGAAGTGAATAAGCAGTGCCTTTGTACATATGTTCTTTTTACCATTTTTCTATCAAATTTTGTGTGTATATAATACTCCCAGACACTTTCGGTCGGCAGTATCGCTTTGCAGACGCTTTAAAGCTCTCAAAAAATTACTCAATTTCACTTACATTCTGAAGCTACATTTTTATAAATGTTAGCCAGACAACTATTTTAAAACGTTTTACAAGAAGGCAGACCGATCCAATAGGTCAACTATCCCCTAGACCCAATTTTAATGCCTCTGTGGGTATGAGCGCGAGGGCATTATCTGTGCGCATGAGCGTGATTGAGACATGTATTAATATCTAGGTTAAGATCCGCGCGCATGAGCGTGAGTGAGACATGTATTAACGCTAGTGAGGTTACATAGGTGCGCCAATGGCGTGGCTCGTTGGTGACTTTATTTGGCCCTGGACTTTTATCCGATTTTAAACTCTTTATTGCTTGAAGAGGCTTTGCTGTAGTCTCTCGTGTTTGCTACAGCAAAGCCTTTGACAGTATCAACCATCGTTTCATCTGGAATGCATTGAAAACATCAAATGTAAACGATAAATACATAAAAGTCATAAAATATATATACTAAATAGTACGTAGGTTAAACTTGAAAGGAGAGGTGACCAAATAAAAATAGAAAGAGGTCAGGCAAGGTGATCCTTTGTCGCCGAACTTTTCATTGCTGTGTTGGAAAATATTGCATTAATATCAATGGGCATCGTTTATGGACAAAAATGAGCATAATATCAATGGGCATCGTTTAAATCATCTTAGGTTTGCAGATGACATAGTCATTTGCTGAAACAGCTAAGCAACAATGATATGCTCACTAGACCAAGAAAGTTCAAAAGTAGGTTTAGAAATGAATATAAGCAAGACTAAGATAATGACCAACAGTCTCAATGTACCCATCAACATAAAAGGAAATAATATAGAATACGTAAAAAACTACATTTACTTGGGGAAACAAATATCCTTCATGAAATCTAACAACGAAGATGAAGTAGAAAGAAGAAAAACATTGCATGGAGGAGTTCTGATCACTAAAAGAAATTCTAAAAGGAAAATACAGTATGAAAATAAAGAGTACTGTAATGGACACTACTGCCTCTTGCCTAGTCTACTATACGGCCCAAACGTGGAACATATACAAACAAAGTGAAACAGAAAATAAATACAACACAGAAAGCAATGGAAAGAGCATCTTAAATATAAATAAAATACATAAAGTCAAAAACAATATAATAAGGCAAGAACAAAAATAAGATGCACTCACGCATGCTCTAGCGTTAAAGTGGAAATGGGCAGGACACGTCTCACAATATCCAGATAATAGGTGGACAATACAAACCACACGATGGAAGGACCATCTGGCAAAGGAAAGTTGGAAGACCACACAAACGGTGGGCTGATGACATAATACAGTGTGCAGGAAAAGACTGGATGAGTAAAAGTAAAAATAAAGAATTGTGGAAGCAGATGGAGGCCTTTACTCAAAATGAGATCCGTACAAACAATTACTAATATAAAATATAAAATAAACTAATAATACTAACAATAAGTACTAAGCAACATTGGAATATAAAATGTAGAAATGTAGGGATCCTTACCCTACATTTCACATAAATAAAGGCTTTATTATTATTATTATTATTGTTGCTTCAAGAATTTCTATTTCATCGATCGGTGGAATTTTGTTTTCAATACTCGTATCCAATGTCTCTACATTATCCTGCGTGATTTCAGTAGTAGGAAGCCTTGCATCTGAT
The DNA here is from genome assembly GCA_029286625.1 of Parnassius orleans. Classification (NCBI taxonomy): domain Eukaryota; kingdom Metazoa; phylum Arthropoda; class Insecta; order Lepidoptera; family Papilionidae; genus Parnassius; species Parnassius orleans. The sequence goes on from JAGSMP010000741.1 coordinate 15,528, forward strand.
TTGGCATAAGTACGTGGTTTAGTAAACCATGTACTGAGTTAAGTTGTGTTCTCTTGAGTTTGAATCCCAAATAGAGCTAAGGAAAACCGGTAAAACCTGTTTTTTTACAATGATAATTGTATTTTCAAAGTAAGTTTGGTAATGAAATTAGTATTATAATACATTACATACATAAATACATAAACACTCACGCCTGTCACCCAGAGGGGTAGGCAGAGACTATGGACTTCCATTTGGCACGATCCTGATACACTTCTCTCGCCTCCTTTACATCCATATATCTACGCATACACGCTCGTTGGCTAATGTTTTTTTTTATTTTTTTTTACAGAATAAGGGTGACAAACGAGCACACAGTCCACCTGATGGTAAGTGGTTGCTGTGGCCCATAGACATCTACATCTATCTTCGTTTGCGAATTTAAATGCACATGCGTTGCGTTGTCAGCCGTGAGGACTAAGATAGAATGCCTCTTTTCCAGTAAAAAGGGTCTCTGGTTCTCTACACTCATCATACGAAACGAAGCAGCATTAAGCTGCTATTTTACGCTGGTATTCTGTGAGAGCGTGGTCCTTCCCCGGTTTAGCCGACCCATTCGTGCTACAACTATACTATTAATATAGCTGCAGCAAACTACCACGTACTCCCGTCTGGCCCCATTTTCAATATATCGACAATTTGGTTGAAAAACCTTCAGCTGAGCGTCCTTGACTCTTCCGTTCACTTCTGCAACATAAATTTGCTTTGTCACTCTTTCCTCGTTAATTTTTTCTACATGACCAACAACAATATATTATAATATTATTAGTTAATATTGGAATTCCTATAGTTATAACGAAATAATTTTGCATATGCCTAATACCATATGGAGAATACGTAGATACATGAACTTACGCTGGCATTCTGTGAGGGCGTGCTACCTACTCTCCCGGTCGAGCCGACTCATTCGTGCTACAACCATAATACGAGTATAGCTGTAGTGTGGCTCTACTACGTATACAATTTTATGTAGTTTTGTTTGATGAAAATTAAAATATATATTTCGCCTATCAGTCTATCAATAGAAATTACGAAACATAATTCGAATGTTTTTGCATTCAAACACAATTGGCACTATTGATTGGCTTAAGGCCGCCTATTAAATTAGCACAAATTTAACCCCAATATGAGTTTTGTACATTTACTCTGTTTTAAAATAAAACTTTTCAATTATAAAAAATAAACATTTTCATATTTGAACTTAACTTTCTAAGACCAAAATAATAAGAGTATTCAAGACAAATAATGATGTCTTGTACTATCACGAATATAACACATTGAAAAAAATAGATTTACTTTCCAACGTTTCGGGTTGATTACATCACCCATGGTGTCAAACAGTCAGACCTCCCGTACCGTAAAAAATAAGTAAAATTAAACGCGATAAAATCCGTAGCATTAGCGTTATTCAATATTCAAGACGGAGTCAAAACCAACGAGACGATAGCAACGATGGTCTTAGCAACGCCTTTAAAATAAATTTTACATTTTATCAAGTTTATTTATGATAGAATTACATTGTTTAATTAATCAAATTGCTTAGGCTAAATACATATTCTAAGTCTAATTGAATTATGTACAAGTCAAATGAATTCTAATTTTGAATCTCTGGTAAAAATAAATTTCTTTTTTAAATTATTACGGGCTCTGAGTTATTCCATCTTAGTCCTTAGTTTAATTATTATGTCGGTAAAAACCCCGACGCTGGTTTGAACAAGCCCGTGTAGTAGCGGTGTAAGTATATCCACTACCTCATGTCGTCAGACAGACAGATGGATAAAAGCTAAAAATGGGGTTGCCAACCAGCCTGTCAAGTGTGGTAGCCATGGCAAATATCCCCCTATGAGGCAATCTGTGCGAAGGCCTTTGTTCAGCAGTGGACTTTTAACAGGCTGTAACGGTAACGGTAATAGTTTGAAAAAAAATAGAATTAAAAGTGTTTATTATCATCTTGATTCTCTGACGAGAACGGATGTAGGTGTTTATTGGCTACAGCATCCACTTACCATCACTCTAACTGTGTGCTCGTTTGTCACCCTTAATTAAATAAAATCTATGGTTGTGCCTTTGATATCAACAGATAACCCACCGTCATCTAGTATAAACGTCTCTTGTGCGGATAACCGTCTTCACCAGTTTGAGTTTCCCTGAGACCCTGGGGTATCGTTTACTGCACATGTTATCTTTATACATGGTGACTTTCGATTTAAAGTTCCACATGGGCCATGTATCATATTACATTTAACGATTTCGTGAAGCTCTGGTCACGTTTGGGATCAATGCTTTAAATTATATTGTCGATTCGATCCGGAGTAAGACGTTTGTGTAGCCATAAAAGAATGAATATGTGGAAGCCTCTCTTTGCCATCCCGTTGAGGACATATAGCATCGCACTTCACCAAATATTTTGACCTTTGTCAATAAGTTCATGATCTTTTCACCTTTAGTCGAAACACCTCGAAATTATATCGTGTCTATCATGAGATTGTTGTCCTTGAAGCAATTGCTCTTTTATCTCGTCCCAGCGAGGTTGCATATGAAAGTGATAAAAGATTAGGCCGGCCATAATTCCTTATATGTCGTATCGTCCTGTGATCTCATTATACAGGTCCCCCGTAAAAGATTATGGAAAGACAACCATTTGTCCTAGTTGGTTGGCTTCTGCGTCTTGTCGTCCAATAGCATCTTTTAAATGAATGTAACTATCAGCACGTAACTTGCCTTGATTATTTTTGGTATAATTTAATCTCTGTTTCTATTTTGGCATGCATTCACCAAATATTGACTAAAAAGGTCGATATTTGACTAAATAGTTATCTTCTCCTTCTTTAATCATTATTTTATAGGAATAGGAACTTGCAGAAGAGACAGTTTTATAAAGCGGCAACTTAGTTGTGGGATCGCGTTATGGTATGTTGATTGAATACCCATCATCCCACCAGCAAAATATCAATGGATACTGTGGCGCATCATATGCTCGATGTATCTCACTAATACGCTGAAGTGAATTACTTCGGCTCTCGAGGATGATGTCCCTTCGATCAATTTGTTGATGCACTAATAATAAAGCTACTTCATTTGTTGTTCGTGCATTGTACCTAACTCTTTGTTCTTCTGGTCGTTTTTTATCAGCATGTATGACAACCTTGTATGACTCTGAAGGAGGGGCTTTTTCAATGGCACTTTTCAGATCTTTTATATACGGGTTCACTTGATGCAGCATATTCTGAAATTGTTTGATTAAATTTGGCTTTAAGTAAGGAAATTTAGAACATCGAATCTTTGCTTCTCGATCACCTACAAAATATATTTGAAGGTACTGAGCGTCAGGTTCGGCTTCTAGTAATATACATCCAATTAAATATTAGACCTGGCCTTGTACTTTAAAAGTCGGTGAAAAACCATCTGCTGTTACCTGTTTACCACCAAAGGAAGTCATCTGGAAACAGGCATTATATTTACGAATATTACCCATAAAATGGTCATGATATGGGTGTAGATCATTAATCAAACTAAAGAGTGGTTCAGGCAGTTGTTTCAACTGATCAAGTTGCACTTAACCATCGCTGCAACACATACCAGGTGTCTCATCCTTCCATTTCAGCTTATTGCACCACCACTGACTTGTATGTCATGAAGCAAGGCTACACTGCTGTCAGTTCTATAAGCAATATCAGGGTCATACTCCATAGCAGAATGGACCTTGGTTTCCATAAGCGCAGTGTAATGTTTTCCTCATACCGTGACTGAATTGCTCTATGCACTTGTGGATTCGCAGTTTGGTAATTTGCAACAGCTTGCCTGTGTACATCGGGTTTTTTCTGATAAACGGACACAGCTTTGACTTGAATCTGTCTTATTCTGCCTTTATCTTTCGTGTACACTTTTTAATTGACTCTCGACTTTCTTTTATTTTTATTTTTTTCATATTTTAATGTCGACGATACAGATTGATCTGTTCTGTTGGTTGGAGATATAATTTCACTGTTTACAAAAGATGTAACAGTTAAATGGTCAAGCTCTGAAAAAGGATCACGCTCTTGGACAGGTACCTCCATGCGACGCTGTGTAATTTTCTTCGCAACAATAGGCAGATAGGCGCCAAAATGTCCATTAGATAAATCCTGGCGAAATTGTAATCGCCTTACAGGACAGATATCTGTTCCGGACTCTGTGTATAGCAGACCGTTTCGATATACGTCAAACTGAAACGGAAATATTAATCCTGCAGCTACCAATTCACAACGTCCACCGTAATTTTCATTTTTTAACATATCGGCTGAATATTCATTTGCTGTTGAATAATTATCGTCATTTCTGTCGTGGGTCATAACTGAAAACCTAGGCCAATCATTTACCACAAATCTAACAATTTGTGAACGCACCAACATCGCATTTTCTTGGGTTCCGTACATTAAAAATGAAAGAGCACGAAACAAACAGGCGCCGTCACCTATAATGGGGACGATAGTATGTTCTTCCATTTTCCCTTTAATATTAAGAGTTTCTGTAGTCATTTTTTCGGTGAGAAAAAATAATTCTATCAACAATACCTAATCACAAAGCAAATCGAATTCCAAGTTTGAACAGTGGTTGTAAGAAAGACAAAATCAAGCAACTAATCCGAAACACGAAATAAATCTTAAACCGTAAGCAAGAAAACAAGTCGAAGTCTAGTCAAATATCCGTTAACAGTGAATAGGTACCGTATGTGGTACATGTTGAAGCGCTCATTCATGAAAAAACACAACGTTACCGCGTTATAAAACGATACCAACGCCATCTATTGGTAGGGATTGGAACTTGATGATCAATACAAAATAGGTAGGTACCTAAGTATTTATTTTGGTTTTGCCATTTTATTAATTTAAAAAAAAATTGGTTTGGTTGTTTATTTTCATTGTTTTTTAATTTTTAAATTAGTATTTTTTTGTTCATGTGTAAGTTTGTGCAAATTTTTGTACAAATCTTCTTGTCTATTTTGTTTTATGTTTTGTGCAATAAAAGTATATTCTATTCTTTTCTAATAAATTAAGTTTAAAATATTTATCAATATCATTTACGTTATTTGACCCAAAACCTTAAAAATGACACCCAAGTCACCCAACCCATGATGATATTTACATACAAACATACATCCATCCCTCCTTCCATCAATGTTAGTTTCAAACCATAATCGATGCCATTTTCGTAATTAACGTCTCAAAAACCATAAAACGACACCCATATTGACATTTCATCCACATGGCACCCCCATAATGGATGATGGTAGTTATTTCCCGTCTGCTACGTTGGATTTTGAAATAGTTGTTGTTTTCGTAATCAGCGACCCGATAAACCATAAAAACGATACCCATGTTGGTTTTCAGAATTTGTCACCCCTTTTCCACCTTTTAGGGGTTGAATTCTGAAAGAGCCTGAAACACTTGTTTACTAATTTATTGATAGTAGTACTCCTGTGAAGCTTCGAATAAAATAGTTTAACTAATCTAGTTTCCCCATACAAATTTTCAACCCCTTTTTCACCACCTTAGTGGTTGAATTTTCAAAAACCCTAGGACACGTAATTGTTTATTTCTAATTGTTAACCTAAAAAGAAAGTTTTATGCTTCTAGCCCTTACTACTTTTAACCCCTTTTTCACCCCCTTAGGGGGCGAATTTTCAAAATTCATTTCTTAGTGGATGCCTACGTCATTACAACTGTCTGTGTTTCAGCGAAATCCGTTGAGTAGTTTCGGTTGTGCGTTGATAGATGAGTCAGTCAGGTTTGCCTTTTATATATATATATAAAAAATCTTTGGAGCTGTTTCTGAAACCAATTAAAAACAGTCCACTTGATTGAGTGACACTTGCAACTTTAATCAAAGAGGTCTACAGATGCTTTGTCATCTCTGAAGTCTCAGATGGGATACCTTACAGCCTATTATTATACAGGCTCTATACCTTCAGACCGGAAAATAAGCAGAGCAAGCAATGCTATTTGGCGGTAGAAATAGGTAAAGTTACATACATAAACAAAATTGCACACTTAGGATATCCACAAACTTTCTACTAAGTCATTGGTCGAATGAGGCACATGTAGTGAGCTGCTAAGGTTCGTACGTTAAGTCTAGTGAGAACTATTGTCTTTTTTTTCATCTGTAATTAAGTACATCTACTATGTATTGGGAAATTAACAATAGGAGCCTCGTGACTTTGACTGAGGTTTAATTATCATCACCGTTATCACTTTATTATATAACTATATGTAAATTGTATTAATTTTTCAACGTAATTGCCTTTTAAGCTAATACACCTAGAATAGAGTTTTGCAAATTGGTTGATTCCCTGGAAAAAAAGGCTTGATCCTGGAACTCGAAAAAGGCCTCTACTGCACACATCATATCATCGTCCCCGACGAATTTTATACCACGCAAGTGCTTTTACAGGTGAGTAAAAAGGTGAAAATCACTCGGAGCTAGGTCCGGAGAATATGGTGAGGGCTGTATTAACTGAAACCCAGCAGTTCGGATGGCAGCGCCTGCAACACCAAATCGATGGGCAGAGGCGTTATCATGATTAAAAATAACCTCGAATTGAATAAAATTATTTTTACGGATTTTATCGCGTTTAATTTTACTATTTTGATTCCCGACGTATCGGGTGCTTTACACCAACCCATGGTCATGGGGGGGACTGAGATGTTTGACGTCCCGATGTCATAGTTAGCCCGGCTACCTTCAGTTTTTAAATATTAATTTTTGGTTCGATCTACGCAGAATGAGCTTACAGTATCTTGAAGTCTTGCAGTGGTATGCTTGGGTATGGATTTAATTTTGTTAATTATAGGATCCCAAGCATATGGCAGCACCCATCCATCTTCTCTATTGAAATTAGCATGTTTTTTTTATTTCAATAGCTTTGCGTATCATCCTTGGTAGGAATCGGTGTTCTTTTGCGAGGATTTGTGGTCGATCAAATCTGATGTAATGGCGGGGACGATCTCGAACATGTTCACAGACTGCAGACTTCCCAGAGCGTCGGTGCCTCACGTCAGCTATATGTTCTTTCACGCGGGTTTTAATACATCTTTTTGTTTGTCCTATGTATGAGAGACCACATTCACAATCAAGCTTGTACACTCCTGCATCTTGTAGAGGGATATGACACTTAACGGATGGTAAAAATTGACTAATCTTCTTCGGCGGCTTGAAGTATGTTTTAATAGTAGCTCGCTTCAAAATGTAGCCAACCTTGTCTGTTTGTCTTTTTCCTATACACAGTGTGACCAATAGTGTTATCAGGATTTCGGATGACTAAAACATCTAGGAAAGCTAAAGAATTGTTTGCCGTAAACATCTAAGTAAAAGACTATGTATATAAGAAACATTTGTATGATTGGTTAAAAATTCTTTAGCTGCGTTAAGCGATTTTTGGTAGAGGAAAAACTCACGGGTTCACGTCACCGATGACCTTACATGTCTACTACAGCGGCCTGTGTACATGTATAGAGCTTTTACTTCTGTCGGCATTCCTTGTGACTGCCTCTGTTTTTTTTTTAACTTTTGGACAACGACTCCTTTGGGAAGGTTTTTTACTAAAGTTACAAACGCACTTATACTCCAACTGATGGTAAGTGGCTATTGCAGTCCATACCAGTAGCCAAATTTATACAAAGAAGGTTACAGATGCATTGTCACTTCTGAGAAGTAAGATAAGAGAATACCTCACAGCCTGTAGTTGTACTGGCTCTGGTCCTTCAGACCGGAACATAGCAATGCAAGCCACCTACTTGACGGCACAAATAGACCTACCCAGACGGAACAATAGGCAGAAAAGAAATGCTATCACTTCGTAAGTAGGATAATCTTTCGGACCTGTGATGGGCTGTAATGATGATGATGATAATAAAAAAAATTATAAGTACATTTATCTTTTAATTAATTTAAAAGATTTCAAAATATGCGGCTCTGTGCTTTGTGGGACTAAGTATTTCTACGTCTTCTACATGGAAAAATATTTCTTCTTATAATATATTCAGATAATATAATCGAAGGATAACTTCGTACCGGCAAGCGAAGTGTGAGGCGCCACTAGATGGAGTTACGACCTGGTAAGATAATATATACAAAGAATCGATGGACGCAGGTGGCTCAAGGCCGTGCTTTGTGGCGTTCCTTGGGCGAGGTATATGTTCAGCAGTGGACTTGTGAAGCTGTAATGATGATGATGATGATGATGATGATATAATATAGTCAAATAATGTACATGTGCATTCTCCCCACACTAACCTACGGTGCTTAGACTTGGTCTTTGACAGGACATTAGAATTCCGCACTTAGGGTATACCAGCAAGCCATGGAAAGCAGTATCTTGAGAGCTTAACTGCCAGACCTATACAAATGAGTACTGCACTCCAAAGCTCGAATCACAGACGTTGGTAATAGAGCTGCCTAACTGAAATAGAATTGTGCCGAACATATTGCCAAATGTTGGACGGGTTGTGGGCCAAACGTTCTAGGTAATGGGTCCCACACAAATTTACACGATGATGCACCAGGGCCAGGAGAAGATGGCAAAATGGACTGGACAACTTCTGTACCGACTGGACACAAAATGGCCTAAGCCGTGAAGAATGGAAAAGGAGTACATACACAGGGATACAATAGACTGAAACTTTTAGAATAAAAATAATAATATATAATAAGTTTCGTATGTTTACGCCAATAATTAACATTTAGTAAAATTATTTTTACGGACGTTTAATTTATTATATTTATGTTTAATTCCTGACGTTTCTAGTGCTGAGGATAAATAAAAAAAAATAAGTTTAATAAATTAAAATAAAAGCGATAAAATCCGAAAAATTAGATTATTCAATAATATAATTATGTTTTATATTCATAAAAAATAAATATACGGAATCGATTATGAAGTGTTTAGAGATTCTTACCAACCACCTCCTTTGTATAAACAGATTGAAAGGGTATTAAAAGTGAGCCTTTGTTATCAACGTAAAAGCCTCAGATCGATACAGATCTTGCTTGTGATGAAATCTCACAGCTTCCTGTCTGGGAACCGGAAATTATGAAATGTTGGATTATGTTTATAATATGAAAACGTTTTAACTAAGTTTGAGAATAAATGAGTATCAAACTCATCACACAATGTGAAACCTTTTTAAAAGTTTAATAGAACAATATGTGTACCTCATTTTTTATAATAATGTCCTCCAGATAGAATTTCAGTCACGGAGGCCAGTCTTAACGAAGGCTAGCCATCTGTACAGGATCTGTATAGTGCGCAAGCACAGGTGCACTCTCTATTCCCTCACTCTCATACTCCGATGGGCTGGTAATAACACACCAGAGATGAGGCGCAGAACCTACGGTTTTATATGCTTTCCGAGGGTGAAACACTGCCACCTTCATGACTCCGGGCTTTTACTGATAATTTCTGGTAAGATAAGATTGAGTTTGGCCCAACCCGGGAATCGAACCCAGGGCGTTTACGACCGCTGCACCGTCGTGGCAGTTTATTTTATAAAACTGAGGTGACGAACATTCATTTTATAACTTAATTCCTCCCTTTTTATTCGGACGCTCGGCTGTTCTCCATCCCGCACATTGTCGACATACCACATTCGGACCAAACGATTTGCTTCGTCGTTCATAATGCGTGCATCAAGAAGTAGAATAATTTGCCAGCATCTGTCTTTCCATCCAATTATAATGTGGGTATGTTTAAGGCAAGAGTGAATAGGCTTTATTAAACTAAATGACAATAGGAAGAGGCAAGTATAGAGATAATTAAAACTTAATTTAAGTAGGAGATAATTAAAGATTATAAGCTGTTGCTTTTTAACTTTTTTCATTAACCACTCAGCGAGCTACGGAGAGTGCTAGAAGTTCCTCTGCTGCAACGAAGATATCCGCAAGACAAAAAGAGTATAACTGACATAGCCCAGCGGATCAGTAGGCTGAAGTGGCAATAAGCCGACCTTATAGTTCGAACAACAACAGATGTATATGTGTTAGGTGGACTATGTGCTCGATTGTCACGCTTACCGTGACCGTTACAGACACTGCTGAATATAGGCCTCCCCCATAAATTGCCCCATAGGCGGATATTTTCCATATTGTCAAGATCAGCAGCGTCTTGACAACCCATCTCCTGATTTGTTTCCCTCTGTTGCCTCTTATGACACCCAGGGGGTGATATGGGTTAGTTACTTACTCCACCACTTCACGTAAGTTACTTACTTAAATAAAAATACCGGTAGAAATCAAACTAACCTTAAAGTCTCGACAGATATGATCCATCCAACATATACCCCTCAATTTGGTACATGCACCCGTGAAAATTGAATCTTATAGCTCCATTAACACAGCATCCGTCAGTACATTTATTATATGATGATAATGCGATAAAAGGTACATCAGGCGGCGACCAAGTTTATCAAACGGGTACGCCATTGTTTTCGATATTGGCAACTTTCCACGAAACAGTCTAAGGCCGATACAGCGGTTTATACATAAATTTCACACGGAAAAACATCCAGACCCGGAACAATTGTTTGTAGGCCTACAATACTTGATTAGATAATCAAAGGGATCCGAACTCGGCCCCTCGGCGATGCAACGCATTGCTAAACCACTGCCACGATGACGTCAATTGTTTAATATATTTTTTAAATATATTTATATTCGTGGCAGTTTGTTGACTCTATAGATTTTCGTATCTACCGTTTGTTGCTACGTCAGTTCGACGTGTATAGATCTCTATTATCTGTTTGGCGCGGACCCAAACTAGGCCTTGTAGCTTTATGAAACTAATAGCGCGCTCTCGTGTCAACATTACTCTTAGGACTGATTTTACAAGCTTTTACTTAACTTACAATGTTTGTATGTTTGTTTGTTTGTTTAGCTCAAATCTTGCAACTGAATTTTAAAACTGTTATCCTCAACTGATTGAGCCGAAATTTTGCATACGCTTTTAGTATAACAATGCATTGTTAGTTACGTGACGTCATTCTGAAATCAATATGGCGAACTCCCAAAGATGGCGGACTAGTTATTTTTCTGAGTCTGGTTTGCTGAGAAGAATACGAAAACTATAATGACGTCACACTAAATTCAATATGGCGAACGTCCTATAATGGCGGACAAAATTTTCTTATCTACCACTATGAAATGGGTGTCAAATGAAATGGTTTGTTGATAATAATACGATAAATAAGCTTAATGCTCTTCGCTGTTGGCCAAGCATACGTGGCCTTAAGTAGAGTTTGCTAGAAGGTCTCCTTATTGAAGAACTAGACTGTACTGAATTAACCGGCAAACGACTATGCAATAATGACGCATTAAATGAAATGAACAGACTGAGAAAAATGTCAAGCGAACATTAAGAAATCTCTACATAGTAGAGAACAAAGTCGCTTTCCGCCGTATGTACGCTTAGATCTTTTAAACTACAAATGTTGATGCAGTTTTCACCAAAAGATAGAATAATTCAAGAGGAAGAATTATATGTATAATACGTGTATATTATATATTATTTAATTCTTCTGTCCGTGTGTATCTGACTGACTCCTCCTAAACGGATGGACCGATTTTAATGAAATTTTGTATGTGTGATTAAGTTGATTAGAGAATGGTTTAGATTCACAATTGGACCCAGTAGGTAGCATTGTTGTCGAGATCCAGAAATCAACAGTGCGAATCCGGGGCGGATCACTAGTAAAAAAATATAGTAATAAAACATTTTTAAAAACAAGCTTTTATTTAAATGCTCTAAAATAAGAAAATAATCTTTATATTAAATTAACCTATCAATTTATCCATTGTTTAATTTATAAGATATAAAAACTTGTTTTTTAACATAAAACAATTTATATGATATAAACGCTTGTCATGAGATTTGTCTGTGATTTAATTTATTTGGAAACACATTTTTCTTTTGATTTTTTTCGTTAGGAGGCTGCCACTGAGAGATTTTTCTTTCCTATCGACAGTCGGTTCTTCGATCTATGTGGCCGGCTCACTATCACTTCAGCTGTTAAACGTAAAGACATTAAACTTATTTATTTATTTTATATATAAGTGGTTACTGCAGCGCATGAACACCTGTATTCAATATATTTAAACAAAGAAGGCTACAGCTGTTTTGTCACCCTGAGGACTAAGTTGGAATGCCTCTCAGCCTGTAAATATCCTGGCTATCTATACCCGTCAGACCGGACCACACCAGCACGCACTGCTGTTGGCGGCAGAAATAGGTAAGAGGGTAATACCTATCCAGACGAACTCTGGGCAGAAAGGACTTTCCACCTAGTAGGTATTTGTCTTACCATTCTTATTCTTTTATTCTGAGGGTTAAAATTACCTTGATTCGAGCGCCGAATCAAGGTAATTTTGACGTATATATGCTACCCAGCTAACTTGCAATTAGCCGTTCAATTAATAGCCTAGCCTTTTTCTAAACGGCGCTGTTCAACTAGCGGCCTGAATGATATTCAGCCGATGCGTCTTTTATAGGATAAGGGTGACATACGAACACACAGCCCGTAAGTGGTGGCTGCAGACCATAGACTCTATAGACAAAATGCAGATGTGTTGCCACCCGTGAGGACTAAGAATGCCTCGTTTCCAGTAAAAACACGCAGTGTTAAGTTACTATTTTATGCTGGTATTCTGTGTGAGCGTGGTCCTTCCCGGTCGAGCCGACCCATTCGTGCTACAACTATACTACAACATAAACATGTGTCTAACAGAATATTGCAAATATCTTGAACATCAACGACAGTAGGTTAAGGTGCGGCTGGGTGGCCTTTGGGCTGCTCCAAAGCCGCGTACATTTATAGAATATAGCACATGGCACTAACTACGCACAGACCGCAAATCTCGTTGAAAGAAATGAATGGGGTGACCATACCACGTAATGCATGCAGGTAGGCTGTTCATGAACGGCTAATTAAGCTAGTTGTCTGGGACATATACATTATGATATACACGTTCAAAAATATCGAATAAAATGAAGATACTTAGATTTAGGAACAGCAATTTAAACAATTTACAAGCTTTAACAGGAAAAATATTTGAGAAAATAAAGTAGAAACGTAATTGCGACAATTTCCTTTTAACTAATTTCATCTGTGCGATTTAATGTTTGATTTCTCTCAGCAATACTTTTGGAAATACGGTGGGTGAAAGCCATTTTTTTAAAGCAGTTATTTGATTTAAAGCAGTTATTTGAAAAATATCAAATATAACTAAACATATAATGTTAGTGTTTTCATAGTGACAAACGAGCACATAGTCCACCTGTCTTCGATTAATAATGGAAATGCAGATGCGTTGTCATCCCTGAGGTTTAAGATAGAATTCCTTGTTTATAGTAAGTAATAAGCGTGTCCGGTTCTACACTCACTATACAGAAACACAGTAGCATTCAGCTACTATTTTACGCTGGTGTTCTGTGAGAGCGCTCACCCTGGTCGAGCCGACCCATTCGTGCTACAACCATAATATAGTTGCAGCGTGGTTCTACAACGTATAGTGTAGTTATCACGTGTAGATCACCATCATCATCATTACTGCCCATTACCTACACTGCTGCTGTTCTTTTCTTGTTTCATCCCCTGTCGCCTCAAACAACACCTCAGGAGAATATGGGAAGTGTCTCACCCCACTCTATACGGCAAACACAGATTATGTCGTTTGTTTATTTATTAAAGCACACAATTACCAATTAATCATTAAGTAAACAATCGTGTTTGAAGACGCTATTTACACCATGAACCGTCGATCTAAGCGACGGTCCTTTTACTAAATATACATGGGAAACAATAGTAGTTTTTATTTAGACTTATTTTAAGACTAGCTGTTCACCGCGACTTTATACGCGTGGTATTTATTACGAATGGATTTCATGGGTTTTAATTTTTGCGCAACCCTCATTCTTTTAATAATTAATTTTGGACAAGTGGAGCCGAGATCGGCATATTAGTAGTAACGATATAGCCGAGGTTGGCGACTGGCCACCAAAACAGTTTGACCCATTTGTAAAAGTATTATGACGATATTTGACAAATTTTACCACTTTTGGTACCATAACATTCCACAACGCCCCGATTCTATTAATATCTTAGCGACTTCAATTGTTTGTACACGAATTAAATTCTTAATCGCACTCGTTTCGCTGCATATTTGCAACGTTGGAATATCAGCAACTGCAGCAACACTGAAAAACCTAATGAATCTTGTACTCATTTGCAATTCTCTATCGAAACGTAATGAAACTGAACCATTTTTGATGAAAAGTGGATCACCTACGACAAGAAAGTGCGAAAAAGATCATCAACATTTACTACCCATATCTTCCGTGGGTATCGTTAGAAGCGACATGGGAAACTAAAACAAGAGATGGGTACAAGCATCTTCCTGATAACAACTCAAAAATAGTAAACTCAGTCGCCGACCTGCGACCAAGCGTATGTTCAGCAGAGGACTTTATAAGACTCAATTAAGGTTCTTTGCTAAGAACGCTTTTTGATCCCTGTATGCTTACATGTTTTGTTGCATAAACCAGCAGAAAAATATCCTTGCGGAGGCGTCCTGTAAAGATACTGAACAATTTTAGAGGTTATACGTGCTTTCATAATATTATTCAGTGCTTAGGAACATTACTAAAATGACATCAGATAAACAATTTTTATACAAAAAAATAACGAATAAGCACACTATCTAACTTTTGGTGATCTCGATTGAGAATTTAAATGCAAATGCGTTGTCACCATGCAAAACAAAATGGAATGCTTCATTACAAAATATTTTATAGAATAAGGGTGACAAGCAAACACACGGTCCACTTGATGGTAAGTGGATGCTGCGGTCCAAAGATATCTACATAAACCCTTGATTAAGAATCAAAATACAAATGCGTTGTCACCACTGATAACTATGATAGAATGCCTCATTTCCAGTAAAAAGTGTCACTGGGTCTCCACACTCACCATGCGAAAGATAGCAGCATAAAGCTGCTATTAAACAAAATTGTCTTGTTCACACTGCCTTATATACAGGGATTACCACAGGAAAATAATCTAAGACATAACTTAAATTTACAAATGAATAATTGAATATGTAATAATAATTTAAATTTGACATATAATTGTAATGATAATAATGACAAATTTCATTTAATTGACATAAATAATGTAATTAAGAAGTTTTGAACAGAAGATAGGTATAACCAATCCAAATATAATTTGAGACTGGTAGCAAATTTGTTATTTACTTTTATTGACCAAGTTTTTGGCCACCAAGACTGCTTTTATTGAGCAGTATAATCATTTGACATTTAATTTGGAATCAGTTCCAACTAATTTAAATTAGTGAATGCCACAATAGAGGCAATCTCTAGCAATAATAACAGTTTAATTAATTTTGAATGCAGCCCACAAATAAGTAATAAAAATTGTTTACACCTGGTGCATCAAAATTTACAAGGTATGATGGGCAAAGAATTGGAAGTTGAATTGTTTTTAAATATTAACAACATACATATCCTTTGTATTACTGAAAATTGGCTAAAATATTATAATTTTAGGTTTAATTTCAGCAATCAATAGGTGGTCAGTTCCTTCAATAGAGAAAAAAGTTTACGTGGTGGTTCCTTAATATTAGCAGATAAATCATTATTATATAAAGAACGTAAGGATATTGCGAGTCTCTCTGTTGAGCGAACTGTAGAAATGGCTTGTGTCGAGCTCGAGCACCTCATTGTTGTAAGTGTTTACAGACCCCATGTGCTACTTACGATATTTTGGAAGATTGTGAAAAGAAGTTTGCTCAAACTTAGTAAACAGAAAAGTCTGTTGTAATATTATACAATCTTATTCAGTGAGGCGTGGCCCTTCGGTCGAGCCGACCCATTCGTCTACCACAACCACAAGATGGCTGCAGCGTGGCGCTACCACAACAAAACATCTCTTGACACGTAAAAATATCTGTTGTTTTAAATACGGCAACACAGTATTCTGTTGGACCGGGTGCATGTCCGTACGAGCGACTCATTCTAGATGCCGCTAATACAGCAGCGTGGATATTATTAGAATTTAATGTAATTTCATCATTAAAAAATTCAATTACTAAACACTCATAAAATACAACAATTGACAACAATATAATAACTAAGACAGGCTTTCAGGTCAGCCACCGCAGAGTCTACTTCACATGAGGTTGCCTCGTTTAGAGATGAAACACGTTTTGTATTATCGACGGTTGTGTGTCTTTCCTTGTGTAGTAGTATTGGGAGTAGTGGTGCTGGGATTAGTGGTAACGCAATTGAGGTAGGGCGGGAGGTACTCTTCAAACTAGGTGAGACTTTCTTTTTACTACGCGGTTTTATTTCATTCATTAATTACAGTCCTTCACAAGTCCACTGCTGAACATAGGTCTTCCTCAAGGAATGCCACAAAGCACGGTCCTGAGCCACCTGCACCCATTGACTTCCTGCATGTATTACGCGGATCTTAGCTAATTAATTTTTGACATATTTAATATAATGCATTTCCACAACGTAACGCCCGATTCTATTAATATCTTAAGCGACTTCAATTGTTTGTACACGAATTAAATTCTTGTAATCGCACTCGTTTTCGCTGCATATTTGCAACGTTGGAATATCAGCAACTGCAGCAACAGAGGGAAATTAAATGAGGATATTGTCCATCTCCATCTTCAGCATTAACATCATCTTCCTCATAACAACCGAAAATAACAAAAAATCTACGGTTGTTAACTCGCCTGTCAAGCGTGGAAACTAAGGCAAAATCCAATAAGGCAATCTTTTGAGGAGGCGTATATTTAGCAATGGACTTTCGATAGAATGTAAAGGACGGATGGCTTGAATTTATTCGAAAATGACGATTAAAGAGTGAGAGTTAGAAAAATGTATCCTATTCCTTCCCTATTTTTTAAATGGTAGAGCCATGTTGTAGCTATATTATAGCTGTAGCGCGAATGGGTCGGCTGAACCGGAATAGAAGCACGCTCTCACCGAATACCAGCGCAAAATAGCAGCTTAATACTGCTTTGTTTCGAATGGCAAGTGTAGAGAACCGGAGATCCTTTTTACTGGAAATGAGGCATCCAACTTAGTCCTCAGTGTTGACAACGCCTCTGCATTTTGGTCTTTGATCGGGATAAATGCAGATGTCTATGGGCCACAGCATCCACTTACCATCAGGTGGACTATGTGCTCGTTCGTGGCCCTTATTCAATAAAAATTATTCTTGTGCGCATATTTAATGACGGATTTAACTCGCATTCAGTAAACACGCACGCATCCAGTAAAGCTAATTCCATTCGCCGCAGAGTATCGAATAAACAATAATTTAAATATTATCTGTGTTGACACGGGTCCAGAGCGACGTATTGGGACCTACATGACTGGATCACGCGACTTCGCGTTGCGACAACTAAACGTTTCAGGTAAATTGTGGGGACTACGTGCCTTTTTTTTTTTTTTTTGCGGATGGAAAATCATCTAATGACGCCTTTCGCTGTGGGTGGAGCGGAAGAGTGTCGACTGACTAAAACCATCCGTGTTCCTTCAGTGCCGCCGTTCCGGAGCCGCGGTATCTCTTTCGAACAGCCCGCAGCGGCAGGTCGTCGGCCTTGCAGGCCCCTTCACGCTGCTGACAGCTCTTTGAGGCGCGCGTGGAACAAAAACGCGCCGTCGACACGGCCTGTCGTCGTTAGAACGGACGGACGTGAGCTACCATTGCTCGCCGTCCACAGGTCCGCGCCACCGGTGGTCAGGCCACGACGTAGCCCCCGACGCCCGGGGCGTCTCCCGCGGCGGCCGGGAAGGAAGCTGTTGCTCTTTCCTTCTCCGCTCCGCCACCTCCTTCCTTTAATCACTGCTTCGCAGAAGGTGGTGACGGCATCCCATTCCGTCTCGGTCCGGACCATGGCTTCGACCAGGGGACCGGACGAGGTCGCCGCCGCCTATCGCCGCTACGAGTACACGGTGCTCCGCCCAAGCAGGGCACACCTCACGGTTGTGCTCCACCGTAATCCTCCGGTCGATCCTCGCAGTGGGAGCACCAGGCGTTTCCTCCCGCCCGATTCGGTGGGAACCTCCCGAACACACCGTGTCCGGTGAGGACCTGCGTCAGGCGGAAGGTGAGGACACCGTGGCGTCTCTCAAGCCACTCCTCAAGAGGGTCTCTATCGCCGCTATATGGCGTGCCCAGCAGGTTGCGACAGTCGCTCTCCATGTCGCCATGAGATCATGCCGGAAGTCTGTCGCTGCGCGACAACTTGCCGCGGCAGCGGGTTTCCCCACATAGTGCCTCCGCGCGCCATTCGTGCAGGCGCGCGAGACTATCGCCTCCAGATCCCATGGCGGCAATCAGCAGGGCTCGCCGCCTCGAGGAGATCGTGCGGTAGCCGCGAACCATCTTTGGCAACCACCCTTTGGGGCGCGTTTGGGTGGTGGACGGCAAGCCGCGCCAAACCACGCGCGCCCACCGGGGCCCGTAGGCCATGGACCTCACGATCGCGTAGAGCCTCCGGCAGGAAAGCGTTTAGCCCCAGGTTCGGCGGGGGCCACCTGAAGGCAGCGGTCCGTTCCAGTTTGGGAGCCAAACGTCGGAAGTGCTCAACGAAGTTCCATCGGCCGTCGAGGACGAGTCCTATGCTTCATCGTCGACTCGACGCCGATGGATACCCCACCATCACTGGATCCCAGTGGTGGCCTGTTCGAGACCATGGAGGTGCATGGCCTCGGACTTGTCAGAAACCTCGAGACCCAGTGCGGATCCTCTCAACGACTATCGCAGCCCGCGTGTCATAGTTTCCGCCACCGCCGCCTCGTACGACCCTGTGCCGGTACCAGCGTGTCGTCAGCGTAGCAAACTACGCTGACGCCGGTAAAGATCGGCGCGCAGCACCAGTCGTAACCGATGTTCCAGGGCGGCCCCAGAACCGAACCCTGTGGGACACCGCGACATCTCTCGCCGGTTCCACTCACCGTTTTCGACCGGGTAGATGACGGCCCTGTCCGTCAGATGATCCCACTATACGACGGAGATGGGTCGGCACCCGGTGATACCGGTGCCTCTAATGCAGCTCCAGGGCATGGAGTTGAGGCGTTGGCGATGTCGAGGACACCGCCAATGCCCCCCTGGCCCTGCATCCCCCGTCGTGAGGGCTCTCACGCGCATGATGGGTAATTGGGAATGATAATACATTCATTGAAGTTGAATGATGTATAACTTTAAAAGAAATTTGTCGGTACGATTACGCGCGCCACCTACTGTAAGTTGATTGTACTATGCTTATGACCTTCACGCAACTGCAAGCAATAAGTTGACAAAGTTTTACGGCAATCTGATAAAGGTATGGAAGCGCATAGAATTCGAACAAACAAACATTAATTTTTATATATTAGATTTAGAACTATATTAGAATTCCAGAATAGGTAACGCTTTTGTCTCGACTATTTATGCATACAAATCCGAAGCGTTCACAATGCACTCTGTCTGGAGTTGCTCAAGTGACGGCAATACGAAGGATTAAGTACATCTGTTTGTATATTAATTTACCACACAAGCTAGAAAATTCAATGTAAACCGAATAGTTTTACGGTTGTTACATAAATTGGGCAGTTTTTATTTGAAAGATAGGAAGTGCCACTTATTAGGCACATACAGACAAAACAGGCAGATTTTTATATAGAAATAAAAACAAAAAGAGTTTTAAGTAACAACACAAATAAAAGGACTATTAATAAATTCAGTATAATAAACTAAAGTTCAATAAAAAACATAGCAAAATAAAAAATAAAAAAAAATAAGAAAATCAAGCTGAAGTGGCAATGGACTGGCCATATAGGTCGAAGCACCGACACCTGGGGTAGAAAGATTCTCGAGAGGCAGTCTCGTACAGGTAGACGAAGTGTAGGGCGTCGCCCCACTAGATGGAGTGACGACCTGGTAAGACATGCGGAAGTCATTGGATGCAGGTGGCTCAGGGACCGTGCTTTGTGATTGCTTGGGGAGGCCTATGTTCAGAGTGAACTTGTGAGGGACTGTAGTGATGATGATGATGGTGGTCTTAATTATTATCTAACTAGCAACTCACCTCGGCTTAGCCTGATCAAGGACCTTTTTTTATCAATTTTTCATTGTTTAAAAAAATGTCCAAGTTTTTTGACAAAATGTAGCCTAGATCCTTCCTGGTATTGCTGTTTATCTATTCATATAGTTTCATCACAATCGATTTAGCCATTCCGAAGATTATGTATTAGTCAGATAGACAGATAATAATTTTTAAATGGTTATTTATGTCATGATAGCATGCTAATAACCACTGAGCTTAATAAAAGCCGGTTATTTCAACATTACAGACAGACTCGAAGTTTGCTTATATGTATATATTAAATTAAAGGTTAATTTTAAGCTTTGTCTCAGGAACGTGAAATTTCGTGAAACTCTCGAGTTATTATCGTTGGACCTAGAGGGGGTGACGATTCTAAACACAGTGTATTGTTAAACTGTAGTTGGATGACCGTATAGTGGCGGTTTAAGAATATTCACTACCCCAAATCATCCCGTGGGTGTCGTTAGAGGACACAGAGAAACAAATCAGAGATGGGCAACAGCGTCTTCCTAATAACGAATAAAAAACTGCGATTGCAACCCGCTAGCCAAGCGTGGCAACTACAATTCCTCTGAGGGAAGCATTTGTTCATCAGTGGATTTTAATAGGCTGTAATGGTAATGAAGTTGAATCCATTCAGCATGATACAATGACATTTTTTATTTTTTTTTTTTTTTACGAGTACATTGAATCAAAATGAATGCCAGTTATGTACTCACTAAACCCAGGGTTGACTCGGAGCGAACGCCTTAAGTCCTAGTGGGCGGACCCTTTTTAAACATTTTTATACAGGTTACAGCCCGTTATTAATTTGGCTCTCTATATCCTTCACACCGGTACATAGCAGTGCACGCAGAAATGAAATTCGCAGAATGATTTGCCCAGTGCTGCGATAAAAATTGTAAAGCTAGATGGCTTGCAGGTTCTGAAAACTGCAGAAGACGATTCTCGGGAGTGAATGGTAGGGGTTCTTGAGGATCCCCCCCCCCGATCGGGTTCCCGTCTTGCCGTGGCGGGGGGGGGGGGCTTAGTAGCCGTGGCTTGGTCACCCGCGGTGAACTAAGAGGAACCCACATGGCTGGCCAGAGGTGTAGGCCAGCCCGAGGTGGCCACTCCAAGTGGGCTTCTCAAGCCCACTTCGGATGTGTGCTGGTGGACTGCGGCGAGAGGGGTGCCCTCTCTCCCAACCACTGCAGCCGAGGTGGAGTCGCGGAGGAAGAGGAGAGGGGGTATGGCGATGCGCCACTCGCCCTATCCTCCGGGACTCTGACGGGACCGCACCGTTAAGTGGTGGGGCTGTGGGGGGAGAGGAGTGTCGGTACTGCGAGGCGCCGCTCTCCCTACCCTCTGCAGCCAAATCTTGGTTAGCGGCGGAGCTATAGACCAGATCCGCCGCTGGGGTGAGGAAAGCTAGTGCTTCGAGGTGCTCATTTTCCTGGCCCATATTTCGTCAGACACAGGGGCGTCTGTTGCGCAGCTGAAGTTGAGTCTGCAGGAGGGCGCGCCATGTGTTTTGGTGCGCCTAACCTGAGAAGGAGATGAGGGAGAAGTAGTCCCCTCCAGAGGAGGGGTCGCCATGGGGCGGCCAGCGCTGGTGGGGCCGCGGATGTGAGCGGAAGCGTTCCCGTGGTTCTACCAATATGCGACGAAGGTGGAACACAGGATTTTAGTCGGTGCGAGTCCGACATTACCCGTCCTTGCCCCCGCGAGGCGGGTATGCTCAGGCATTTCCCCATGTGAAAAAAAGGGTTGACTGGGAGAGAACGCCTTAAGGCCTAAAGGGCGGACCCATTTTAAGCATTATTATACAGGTTACACAAAACAAAAAAAATTGTGAAAAATATGTGCATTGTAGTAGCGGCGTAAGAGAATCCACTACTCCCCATCCCGTGGGTATCGTCAGAGGCGAAATGAAACAGGAGATGGGCGGCAACATCTTCCCGATAAAAACACACGAAACACAGCAGTCAAATAAATATATTTTATTTTTCCTAATCGAATCTCTAATCCTCTGTACGTGACACTGATTTCTCTTTGTTCCCCCACAGGCTTACCTAACTTAGCCTCATGTTGCTTCACTTAGCACCTGCACTTAACTGACACCGAGATTATATTTAATCTTGTGAGCTTTGTTATTCTTTCGTAAACCTTCCTATAACTAATACTTCTTCTAGACAACAATCTAAAAATATCGACCTATTTTTACATAATATGTTGAAATCGAGTTGTGGTGGCTTAGGAGCTAAGCACTCTTTTAAGAAAAAATTGATGTGACAAACGAAATTACAGCCTTGAAGATAAATGGGATCCATAGACACCTGCAACCAAGTTCAAATAAAGAAGGCAACAGATGAGTTGTCACTTGTGGGGACTAAAATGGAATATTTCACAGCCCGAGATTATACTGGCTCTCTATACCCTTAAGACCTGAACACAGCAGTACAAGCATTTGGATGCAAAAATAGATATGAAGGGGTTATCTAAACCAACAAACAGATTTCAAGCAGATTCCTATTTCTATTAGTAAATTTTAAAGTATCCGATCTTGGGATCGATCCCGCCACCATCAATGAAATTAGTACTGCAATTTTAAGTGCTAAGTTACAACATGCTCGGCAAAGAAGGAAAACATTGTAAGGAAATCCGTATTTCTTGGTATAAACTATTTCGGTTCGTGAAAGCCGCGTATCGATTACGCTCCCAAGACGTCGAACATTGGCGCGCGCCAGCCACGCGGAATGTACCGCTGCGCGCGTCAAATTGTTCGTTGTAGCGTGGAAACGTGCTCCATTGGTGTCGGTTTTTACCGCGCATCAAAGTAGTTTAAGTTTCGCCATTTGAAATGGTTGTTTTCATCATTCATGTGTTGTTCCGAGCTATGGATAACCAGAGTTGCCGTAAATTGATAAAATTGGTTCAAAATAACTGCTGGAATAGCAAAAGTCGCTTTTATATAATAAAGCGCTGAAAGAAGATGCGTGGAACTATGAAAGCGGATGCTCGTACACGACCATCCATGTTGAACGTTCAAACACTGAGCGGCGGCTGCGCGCACCAGGAGCCTTAGTTGATACACTTCGAACATTTGGAGCACGATCCCGGGCACTGGTCGGCGCGATCATTTATGGCGCGCGCGCCAAGAGCATAATCGATACGCGGCTTAACCGTGTAATGGCGATGTAAGAATCTCCATTACCCCATATTATCTCATGGGTGTCCAGCTGAACCAGGAGATGGGCATCATATTTCTGATAACACTGAATAAAAAAAACTGCGGTTGTCAAGCGAGAAAGCTGAAATAGCCTCTCTATGAGGGCTTTTGGGGAGGCCTATGTTCAGCAGTTTACTTTTTGATATGCTTGTAATGTGGCTATCAGGACATATGTTGTCCTCACAACCAGTTCTATAGCAACGCGGTCTTATAATGCTCCAAAAACCTTTGGAAATGAGACGGGCCTGTAAACACATCTGTAACCTTCTGACACAGCAGCATTGCTGCTATTTTAAGTATTTTGTGAGAGCGTAGTCCTACTTCAGTTGAGCTGACACATTCGTGCTACAACCTATATAGCTGCAGCGTGGCTCTATCACGTATTTATCATCTATAGGTAACTAAAGGATCGAAAAATTCATTACGTTGTGTGAGCTGTGACGCATCGAGGGCTGCGGGGAGGGCGGCGGCATTTGAGTTAATTCGTGTTACAATTTATAGCTGTCCTGGCTCTTCCGTAAAAAACTGTAACCACATCATCATCAGGTGTTACCATCAAGTGGGCTGTGTTATTGTTTGTCACCCGTATTCTGTAAAAAATACTAAAATTATTTTGTAATTTATCAAAAGAGCTAATACAAAATCGTTGTGGTCTTTGAAAAAACCATAAAGTATTTAGTCCTTTAGCCACGTTCCAAAATCGAGGAGGTTCTATATTCGACGCGTATGTTTTTGTATGTTTACTAATTTCTGAAACGGCTGAACTGATTTAAATAATTCTTTTTGTATTCAATCAGTTATACTTCAGGTGTGTTACATATTAAAATAAAATCACCCCTAAGGAGAGAGTATAGAGATAAAGTTTTTAGTATAACTATTTGAACGATATTCTTGTTTTAACTTAAAAACCTTGTGATATTTCTTAGTATCCTCTAATACGTAAAATAATTAAACTTTAAAAATATAAAATCCAACTTATAAAAAAATCCTCATAATAGCTTCTTTAATTCTTGGATACACTATGTTTCAACATAAACTTCTATGCTCTTCATTCTTCATCTATACAGTATATGGAAATTATTTTCCTTGTTTGTTTTCAAAGTCGGTTATAACTTTTTATTTTACCTTAATTATGTATTTTATATTTGGTTATTTAGTTTATTACAAAGTTACAACTTAATGTAAAACTAATAGGCATAGGCCTTTTTTGTTTCTGATGGTTATGTAGCAATTTCTCTCCATATTTCAAACATACTTCAAGCCGCCGAAGAAGATTAGTCAGTTTTTACCATTTTTACCATCAGTCAATAGTAATATTCCTCTGCAAGATATAGGAGTGTACAAGCTTGATTGTGAATGTGGTCTCTCTTACAAACTAAAAGATCAATTAAAACCCTCTTAAAGAATACATGGCTGATATGAAGAATCGACGCTCGCAAATCTGCGATCTATGAACACGTACAGGATCGTTCCCGTAACCATCAGATTTGATAGACCACCAATCCTGGAAAGAGCACCGATTCCTTTCAAGGATGATTCGCAAGGCTATTAAAATAAAATCAATTTTAATAGAAGATGGCTGAGCGCTACCATCTGCTTGGGATTCTATAATTAATAAAATTAAATCCCAACCGTATACTACTAGAGAATATAACTGCAAGACTTCGAGATACTATAAGCTCATTCTGCGTAGATTGGACCAAAATTAATTATTTTAATCTGGAGGTAGCCGTGGTTAACTATGAAATTGGGACGTCGAACACCTCCCGTGACCAGGAGTGTGAAGTACTCAACGTCAGGAATTTAAAATAAGTTAATATACGTGATAAATCCATAAACCTCTTTCTTTTAAATTTCTTTGAAATCTGTGCACAACAGTGGAACGTATAGGGTATTATTTCTGGACATGAGCTTCTTCCATTGTTTAGAGGTGGCGGCGCTGTCGTCGCCACAAGCGAAACATATCGAAGCCCTAAATCGCTATCAATGTTTCGAAGTAAAAGCAGTATAATATATAGAAAAGCTCTGAACCTACTCGGAGCGTTGGCCCTCGGGCTTAACACCTTGCGCGGCGGAGATCTCCCTTTTCCTTTCATGGCCACATATTTATTTACTTAAAGTATATTAATTATGGCAAGCAAAACCAATTACGTTGACATTGCAGCCTATCAAACGTCCAATGTTAAACATAGATTGCCTCATAGGGGATATTTGCCAGTTTTATTTTTTAATGCTGTTTGTCAGGAAGATACTGCCCATCTCCTGGTTCAGTTTGCCTCTGCCGCCTCCGATACTCATGGGATGAGAATATTAGGTAGTGGTTATTTTAATACCGCCTTCCATTGCCGTGGAGACCTTTTACGTATAGATAAAGCACATCCTGGACAGTAATTTGCAGTTATTTTTGTTGGTCATGTCCATTTTGTTACGTGTGGTATTCAAATCTATGATACGCTGCAGCAGGCCTTAGCCATTAACTAAGATATTTAATTATTAGAATCAGTCGTTACTTTGTAGAAATTCATTATAATGGATGTTAAAAATTAATTAACTAATATAAGCGTTATAAAATAAAATGACGTGTCTTACCTAGTTCCCGGAATCTCTCAATTGCGTGCACTATCCTCGTCACCACTTGATGTTAATCTGACTCAAGTAGAATGCTTCACAGGTAACTCTCCGTATCCTTAATTGATGCATCATCATAGCAATGGATGATTCCTACTCATAGAGACTCCTAAATATAATAATAGTATGGCATCAGTCCCTGATAGAAATGATGATGAATGAAAAGTGACAAAACACATTTATGCTGCAGAAATGAATGGATGTTAATAACCCTGGGAATGGTGATCGCTACCAAGCTACTTCTTATTTAGTTTGTGTTGCTAATTGTGTAATATATATGATTGTAAACTGTTATTTTTTTAAAGTCCCACAGGAATTCTGCTGGTTCTATGACAGAGGTATTTTCCGAACCAGTAGTAAATTAAACATAAAGTGACTTTCAATAAATATTATTTATAATCTATATTACATAAAAAGTTTCTGTTTCTATTACAGTCTGGAGAAGAAATCTCAGTCCTCAGGGTGACAACGAATTCTAATTTCACCCTTAACATCACGTACATAAACTGTAAGTTCGTTAGCCACTTCAGTTTAAAAAAAAAAAAAATAGTTATGATAATTTGGCGTCAGTCATATAAATTGTTTATTGCTCCAAACATGGCGTTATATATATCCGCATAAAGCCGCGAGTCTTCCATCTGGAAGTTTCATTATTGTCTTTTCAATCCTTCTGTTAATTAAAGTCACTTTTCTCCGCTGTCGACTGTGAGATAAAATTTTCTTTTAATTGAATACTTTGTTAATGGTGAAAGCTAGATAAGCAACAATTTAATATTAAATTCCAGTAAATTTACTTTTGGGGATAATAGTTTTAGGGTTCCATACAAGGGTAACCAACAGGACCCTATTACACTGTCTAGTCTGTCTGTAATTTTCCGAGTATGTATTTATTTGCCCTTCTATAATAACAAATAATAAAATTAAAAATTAAAAGGAGCTTCCCTACTAGAAACATGTGTGATGATACGGAACCCTTCATGCGCGAGTCCGAGTCGCATTTGGCCGGTTTTTTATTTATATTTACGCGAATATTACACATTAATTGAAACTTATTTTAAGGAATTTAACGCGTTTGTTATTAAAATCAGTCTTAAGATAAAATCGTCAGGAATTAAAAATAGTCGTAGAAGACGCTGCTGCCCATCTCCTGTTTCAATTTCCCTCTGTCGCCTATTACGACACCCACGAGACGATATGGGGTAGTGGATATTCTTACACCGCCACTACACGGTACAATAAGTTTGGTGCAACGTTTCATTCCATACCACAAACTTGCAATAGCGAAATTAATCCGAAATAAAGCTGAAATTCACAGCCCCATAACAAAATGTATTCAAATTTCTAACTGACAGCACCTCAAAAGCTTACATTTACTCGTATGCATACAGACGTTGCACAACGGAATAACTACGATATTTCTAAGGGCTTAAACCAGTGTGATTCTGAACGGTGATACACTTGGTATACACTTTGCTTTATAGAAGTAATTGTTTGTTGTGGCCGCAAATATATGTTGTTTTATAAAAAATAGTAATAAGATTTGAAATTATAATTTTATTGTTTACATAACATTGAAATATATACAATATTAAAACTATAATAAAAACGTATGTGCACAACAGCAATTGGGCAATTACCGGCCAAGATAACAGCGGAGGGTCGCTCACTCCCTTAAACCAACTTATAAAAAAACATTTACAAGTTTACCTATACATATGATTTATAAAATAACCGTTAACATTATCATATAACTTACAAAAAAAACTTTAATCTAAGATACAAAATAATAATGAAATATTACATAATAAACAATGCGTCGCCAACAGCAATGATTTCTTATATTTACGCGAATATTACACATTGAACGAAACTAATTTTTAAGGATTTTATCGCGTTTATTTTGTGGATTTTAACGAACTCACAGTCCAGTACCCCAGTGATCATGAGTGCGTTAAAATCCGTAAAAAATAGCCAGACGCGATAAATCCGTAAAAAAAACTATATAAAATTAATAAGTAATTTGATGTTTTTATTTATAACAGAAGTAGAGTCTACTTATATTTACAAAATTTTACGACATTTATCGCGTTTATTTTTTTCCTTTTTAATCCCGTCAGCACGGGAGGAGGTGTAGCGTCTTGATGTGTTTTTTTTTTACATGAATGTATATTTATTTCAACTAGGATTACGTCAAAACAATTGGCGACAGTTTTTAGAGAACTTTTGCATGGGATTGTGTATCTAGTTTTTTATTAGTGATCGATGAATAAAGGTGATAAACGAACACACAGTCTACCTAACAGTAAGTAGATACTGTGGCCCATAGTCATCTACATTTATCCTCAATTAAAGATCAATCATCGACGTCAAATCGAGCGTCTGCAAGACTTAAATTGTTGGCTTTCCGGTCTATTTGTGTGGTAGTTCTCCCCATATTTTTGACAATGTTTTAATATTAAAATAATAAATGATCCACCTCATATTTAGTAGCTAGTTCTACAAGTTTTTTTAATTCTAATTCTAGTTCCGTAGAGTCCCTCTATGTAGGTATATCTCACTTACCTGTTTCTGTCGCCAAATAGCAGCGCTTGCTGTGTGTTCCAGTCTGCAGGGTATAGACGGTCAGTATAAGTACACGCAGCACAAGTACAAGCAGTGTGTGCTGCTACAGCAGTATAATTGGCTGAGAAAAAAAGTGAAAATTAGAGGCTGTAGAGCCAGTATAATTAGAGGCTGAAATGCATTTCATCACTCTCTTTCTTTCCTTTTCCATGTAGACCAACAAGACGCACTGCGGTTTTCCATCATTTTGTTGCGGATATACCGAACATTAGACGGGCGTTCGTCTCGTCATTTATAACGCGTACAGCGGAAGATTGATATAACTTGCCTGCATCAGCCCTTTCATCCGAAGAAAATGTTTGTGGGGTTTCTGGTAAAATAAACTACGAGGGTGGATTGAAAGTACTCGGCCTAACACAGATCCATTCAATTCTAAAATCAAATCTACCCACATTATTTAGTTCAGTTCAGACTAGTTCATTGTGTGAAGTTCGAAACGTGTGCGATAATTAGTTGTGATTTTATAAATTTATTAACAAAGTAATCGGACATAATTTCCGCGAATGGAGCAAATCGAGCAGCGTGCCGTCATTAAGTACCTCCATAAGAAGGGGCTATCATCAAAAGCCATCCATGATGACATGGTCAGTACATTAGGCGATTGTGCTCTGTCATATTCATCCGTCAAAAAATGGATAGCAGAATTTAAGCGTGGTAGAGAGAGTGTGAAAGATGAACCCCGCTCTGGAAGGCCTTCGACGTCAACTACTGACGAAAATATTAAAAAAGTACTTGATTTAATAATGGGAGACCGCAGATTAAAAATTAGAGAGAGAGCCGAGATTATAGGCATCTCTTATGAACGAACTCAAAACATCATTGTCAACGAGTTGGGTTTCCACAAGGTGTCTGCGAGGTGGGTTCCGCGACTGCTTTCAGTTGAACAAAAAAGGACGCGATTGACTATTTCACGCGACTGTTTGGAGTTATTGAAGCCGATGCAGATGATTTTTGAATCGTTTGTTACTATGAACGAAACATGGGTTCATTACTGTACACCGGAAACAAAACAACAATCAAAACAGTGGAGAAGACCTAGTTCACCACCCCTAAAAGGCTAAGTCGATTTTGTCGGCAAATAAGGTGATAGCTTCAGTATTCTGGGACTCGAAAGGTGTGATTATGATTGATTATCTTGAAAGGGTCAGACTATAAACTCTGATTACTACTGCACCTTACTACGTCGTTTACGAGAGGAAATAAAAAACGTCGAGGAATGCTCAGAAGAAAGTCCTGTTTCATCAAGATAGCCCGTGTTCACACGTCAGTACAGTCAATGGCTGAAATTCACAACTGTGGCTTTGAACTGTTACCGCATCCGCCGTATTCACCTGATCTGGCACCATCAGACTTCTTTCTGTTCCTAACCTAAAAAGCACTTGGGAGGTCAAAGATTTTCGACAAACGACGAGGTCAAAGCAGCTGTAGACGCATATTTTGACTCTAAGGAAGAATCATTTTTTTCAACTTAAATGCTTGGAAGGAGGTGGCAAAGTGTATTGAACTTGATGGTGATTATGTAGAAAAATAAAATATTACTGATTTAGTATGTGTTTATTTTCTTGGTTAGGCCAGTACTTTTCAATCCACCTCGTATATCGTTTGCAAAATCAGCGTTGCAAGCTGGGGACTTTAGCTGAGACGTTTTACCACTTTCCTTATCACATGTTTTTTTTAAATATTAATTTGTGCCTGTGTATGTACATATATAAGTACTTTTTCCTTGTTTCTTTTTACAACAGTTATGTTTTTTAAAATTGTAATGTGCCATGTGTGTAGAAGTGTTGCAATAAATGTCTTTATGTATAAATAAGCTGGTTTATCCGTCACGTACAATATAGCAATTACAGTATGGGGAAAAGAGTTTCGAGGTTAACTCCTGGTCTAGATAAAGTCCAACCACGTAGTAAAACCTCAAAATAATTAATCTGGTTATGTTGGTCCCTGTACAACACCATGTGCAACGCCTCCACAGAATAAATTCCTAGATGCAGATTTTTTAAATTCCACCTTATACATCTTTAGTTACAACAATACAGTGTGAGAACTTTTAATAAAGTCAATAATAACAACTCCACGAACTAAGTTTAACCTTTCCGCTTGGCCAGTACGTGCCTACTTTAACCGGCCGCGGGCGACACGTTTATACACGAATTATCCGATCTTGCAGCACACCAAGATTGGAATTTAGTTTTAAAGTTTTCACAAATTTAATATTATCCGTGAGGTGGCGGGGTGAGAGAATCCATTTTTATAAAGGTAAGGGTAACAAACGAGCGTACAGTCCACTTGATGTTTTTTTTATATATAGAATAAGAGCGACAAACGAGCACATAGTCCACCTGATAGTAAGTGGACGCTGTGGCCCATAGACATCTACTATTATCCTCAGTTACGCATCAAAATACAGATGCGGTGTCACCTCTGCGGACTAAGATTAAATGCCTCGTTTCCAGTAAAAAGGGTCTCCGGTTTTCTATACACACCAAAGGAAACACAGCAGCATTGAGTAGCTATTTTTCGCTGATATTCTGTGAGAGCGTGGACCTTCACCGGTCGAATCCATTCGTGTTGCAACCATAATATAGCTACATGGCTCTACCACGTAAACCTCTTGACGCTAAGTGAATGCTTTGGCCCATAGACACATTCTTTATCCTCGGCTAAATATCAAAATTCAGATACGTTGTTTGTTTGTTACCCCAAAGTAATAAAATATAATTCCAATTTTTTTAATAAAATAAGGGTGACATACGAGCACAGTTTTAGCTGATGGTAAATGGATGATGTGGCACAGACATCTAAATCTGTTCTATCCTCAATTAAGGATAAAAATGCGTTGTCGCTCTCGAGGCTTGCTTCGTTATCAAAAGAATAGCATGCCTCGTTAGCAATAAAGTTTAACTTTGAATAAAGGTAACGAAACATTTGAAGTTGATATTTAGACAAAACGTAGAAGAATTAACGCAACGACTTCAGATAATACTAATATAGAAAAACAGAAGCTAATGCGTGGAAATTATTTTATTTTGGTTACTTTTTGTTAAAAGTTAAATTTTACACATTTAAGGAGAAGAAAGAATATTACAAGCTCAAGTTAACAACTAGAATGTTGTCTAAATAGTTACATTAAAACTTCATCTCCTATATATTCACCTTTAGGAAGGATTTTTCATTAAACCTATATGGGACCATCCCTGAAGAATAACCTATTTAGCACAAAATAATTATGACTATCAATTGACGAAGATATCGCGCAGCGTACATACAAACAAGCTTAATGGTTAAAACAGTAGTTAAAAAAAACTCGACTGCGTTAAAAATATTAAACAAAACTAAAGCAAATCTAAAGACATACTACCGACAGACTATCAAGCCTTTTAGGCTACAGAGCATTTCAAAAGAAATAGTTCTGGGGCAGTCGCGTAAAAACAGAAACAAGTTATTTTTCTTATTATAACACGGTTTTTTTATAGTATTTTTATTTAGTATATTCCTACATTGTCATCCAATTCAGACTATGTTCAAAATTTCTGTGCTCGTAAAGTTAGTAAATTTAAGTGCTCGAAATTTGAGTTAAAATTCCACCCGCAACGACATACAGACAAACAAACGTGAAATTGACTTAATAAAACGTTGTAAAATAGACATATACAGGGTTATTTTCATAAGTATCCAACTTTTAAACTTAACTTCTAATATATAAATATATACCGTTATTGCAGTTTTTGAGAAAAAACGTATAAATAAGGCTTCCCATAGACATCTACATCTATCCTCGATCAAGAATCAAAATGCAGATGCGTTTTCACCCGTGAGGACTAAGATGGAATGACTCTTTTCCAGTAAAAAGGGTCTCCGGTTCTCTACACTCACCATACGAAACACAGCAGCGTTAAGCTGCTATTTTACGCTGGTATTCTGTGAGAGCGTGGTCCTTCCCCGGTCGAGCCGACCCATTCGTGCTACAACTATACTACAAATATAGCTGCAGCATGGCTCTACCACCTGTTTGTATTTGTTTATTTTTTAGCAATTTCTTTTGAATTAATTTTATTTAAAATAAAGAAAGAAACACTTTATTTTATGTGTCATTGTTTATAATAGTATAGGAAAATATCACTGCTTGTTTTTTGTTTTCCCAAGACGATAACATATTTTGAAGTGAAAACTTCTTTAGCCACGTTGAGCGATTTTTGGTAGGGGAAAAACTTATGGATTCGCGTCACCGATGACCTCGACATGCTCACGTCACGAGCATGTCTACTAAGCGTCGCTATACTCGCTCTGCTACCGCGTCGCTATGCTACGCGGGCGAAACCGTCTACATGTATAATATGCATATATCATTAAGTTTTCACTTCTGTCAGCAGTCCTTATGGCTTATTTCGTTTTAATTTATTTTTTTATAACACAATACCCCTTAACTAGAAAAACTGTGTCTTAGGAACCACAATTAGGGAGAAGGGATAACGAAAGTGATCGTTGAAGTGATTTAACTTATATAAGATATACTTTATACACATATATACATTTTTTATAAAATAAGGGTAACAAACGAGCACACAATCCTCCTGATTGTAAGTGAATGATAAGGCCCACAATCATGTACATCTACATATTTTCTTAATTAAGAATCGTAGTTAATTTTTTTTTCTTCGTTTTTATCAAAACGTTACCTCCACACTAAGATTTTCTCCTGTATCGTGGGAGCAGTTTACGTACATAAATTTCACAAGGACAAACATCCAGACCCAGAACAATTCTTTGTAGGCCATACAAATACTTGTTCCGTGCGGGATTTGAACCCGCGGCCCTTAAGGGCAGCAACTCATTGCTAAGCTACTGCGCCACGGAGCCGTCATAGTGCAGATACATTGTCACCCCTGAGGACTAAGATGGAATGCCTTATTTCCAATTAAAACGGGTCTCCGATTCTCTACACTCACTGTACGAAACACAGTAGCATTAAGCTGCTATTATTTCACGTTGATATTCTGTGAGAGCGTGATCCCACCCTAGCCACACCTTCAACTATAATATAGTAGTAGCGTGGCTCTATCAGGTAAAAAAAAACTTTAAATAAACGGACAATACTTCTTCATTATTAGCCTGTAGATTAACTTCTGGGGCTTATTTATTTATTTAAACTTTCATGCATTAAGTAGTACATATGGCGAGTTTAATGTCAAAGAGCTTTCTCTCCTTACCAACCATTAAACCGAGCAGAGTTAATGCAAAAAAAAATATCTCATTTGATAGAGAAGGATGACGAAAAAAGTGAATAGCAGAGAGAGAGAGAGAGAGAGAGAGAGAGAGAGAGAGAGAGAGAGAGAGAGATAGAGAAGTGCAGTAAGTATTTTAGACGCTGCTTTCGTCAGTTTGGCTATTTTACGCACGTGAAATTGCATACTCTACAGCTTTAGGGAGCCCTAAGATTTTTTTGATACATCCTTTAGTCACTTCTTACCACATCCTCTAAAAGAAATTGGGTGATGAACTCCGTACCGTGTACCGTGTAGTGGCGGTGTAAGGCGGTGTAAGGGTATCCACTAGCTCATATCGTCCCGTGGGTGTCGTTGGAGGAGGCAGAGGGAAATTAAACAGGAAATGGGTAGCAGCATCTTCCTGATAACAACTCCTTAATAATAAAAAATGTGGTTGCCAACCCGCCTGCAAATCGTGCCGTATGAGGCAATCTATGGGGAGGCCTATGTTCAGCAGTGGAATTTTATAGGCTGTAGTGGATGGATGGATGGATTCTCTAACGCTACCACCACGGCATTTTAATCAGCATTACATCTTAATCGTCATCATAATTATCTTTACATCCCTTTACCACATATCCACAAACCACGGTCATGTTTTGTGGTCATTATGTATAATGCAACTTAATGGCAGATATTGTACTTAGATCAAGTTTGGGATTTATGATTAAACAACAGTAGTCTAATGGTAAGATGCGGACCGCGGACATTAAAGGTCATTGGTTCAAATCCGCCATTTGTGGACCACTTCTAACACAAGCATTTTTATAATGATTTCTTATATTTACGCGAACACTACACATTGAATAAAACTAATTTTACGGATTACATCGCGTTTAATCAACTTATTTTTATTAATTCCCGACGTTTCGGGTGCTTTACAGCACCCATGGTCACGGGGGACTGAGGTGATTGACGTCCCGATGTCAGAGTTAATCCGAAGTACCTTCAGCTTTTTAATTATTAATTTTGGTCCGATCTACGGAGAATGAACTAACTGTGTCTTGAAGTCTTGCAGTGGTATGCTTGGGTTTAGTTTTAATTTTATTAATACAGGATCCCAAGCAGGTGGTAGTACCAGACTCCTCTCTATTGAAATTAGGATGTTTTTAATTTCAATAGCCTCACACCTTCATGTGGGAATCGATGTTCTTTCGCGAGAATTTGTGGTTTATCAAATCTAATGTAATGGCGGGGCCGTCTAGGATATGATCACAAACTGCAGACTTCCCGAAACGTTGGTGCTTCACGTCAGCTATGTGTTCTTTGCGGGTTTTAATAGATCGTTTTGTTTGCCCTATATATGAGAGACCACATTCACAATCAAGCTTGCACTCCTGCATCTTGTAGAGGAATATTGCACTTGACGGATGGTAAGAACTGACTAATCTTCTTCGGCGGCTTGAAGAATGTTCTTAGAAGCTCGCTTCAAGATGTAGCCAATCTTGTCTGTGACACCTCTGACAATATGGTAGTACAGCAGGCACGCTCGACTGTGGCCGGCTTCACTCGGTCACTGTGACGTAGGCGCGGGACCCAAGCTTGTTGTCGTGCAGAACCTGCTTGACGTGCTGAAGCTCGGCGGCCAGGTGTTTGCTGTCACAGATCCCTCGTGCTCTGTAACAAAGATTTGCCCACGGTAGCTAACTGTGAAGGATGATGGTGGGATTCACCATTTAAATATCGGTTTGTATGGTCTTTTTCTATACACAGTGTGACCTATGGTGTTGTTAGGATTTCGAATGACTAACATCTAGGAAAGCTAAAAATTATTGCCTCTAACTCCATAATAAATTGAATTTTAGAGTGTATGGAATTAAGATGTTCTAAAAATGCAGTTACTTTATCTGATGGTAAAATATCGTCTACGTACCGCTTGTAGAACCTTGGAGTTACTGGTGCAGTAAGCAGGGCTTTCTCCTCAAAGTCCTCCATGAAAATATCGGTTAGCCATTGCAACACCATCTACTTGCTTGTAAAACTCTTCCTTCCACAATAGATAGCCAGATGTAAGGCAATGTCTAAGCAATATTGCATTTTCTGCTGGCATGTTGTTTTCCTCTAGTTTCCTAGTTACAATTGAGATGGAGTCTTCAACAGGTAGGCATGTAAATAGAGACTGAACATCAAAACTGACCATAGTTTCATTGTCAATAAGACATAGGTCTTTTATCTCACTAACAAAATGGTATGAATCCTTAGTGTGTGCTCTTGTGTGTCCTCTGAGTGGTGATAGTATTTTTGCTAGAATTGAGCCAATCTGTAAGTTGGCGAAACGATCTGACTCACTATTGGACGTAATGGAGCGTTCGGTTTGTGTATTTTGGTAACCCATACAACTTCGGTGGTTTGGCTCACGCAGGTATTATCGAATTAACGTCTAGATTCAATTTCTCAGGTATTTCTTAATTAGATCGCTAGTTGTTTTAAGCGTATTAGTTGTAGGGTCTGTTTTGACCTTTACGTACGTACTTTCATCCGATAAAAGTTGTTGTATTTTAAAATTGTAATCCGACGTATCCATTATAACCGTAGCATTACCGTTATCTGCGCGGAGAATCGTTAGATCAGGTCTGTTGCGTAAGTTTTCAATGCATTAAATTCATTTTTGGAAGATTTAATTTCGGCACTAAGCTTCGACGTAACAAGGAAGAAATGTCTTGACGTATGGCCTCTAAATCTTCCTTACCAATATTATTTTATACAGACAGTCCTCAATACTACAGATAATATTTTCATACGGATTTTTCGCGATATTATTGCGAAATTCATACCTTTGGCCAAAACTTTTATTGTCGCGTCGTCCAGAGATTGTTTTGACAGGTTATAGACCGCGCGTTGTTTATTACTCGCGTCTGTTGTCAATGGTTGCGTTCCGTTCTTACGTTGACGTTGGTGTTGGACATTTGATTTAGTTGTTAGTTTTTGGTATTTATCTATATGTTTATTTTTGCATTCATTGTATTTAGTTGTCTCCCGTTTATCTAAAGTTTCCATGCAATTCTTATAATCAAATGTCGATAAAACTGTCTTTAGATCACCGGACGATTTGTCTATGGTTTTGTTTATGAAGCATAGATCGGTACGTTTTGCTGAATCACCGTTATTAACAACTTTTTGCTTGCCTGATTTAAGATCTTTGCGCTTCCTTGAATGTCTTTTTTAGTAGATATCTTGACACACGTAGGAATGAGATTATGGTCTCTGCATCTCTTCAAGAAATTTAATGATGTTACGTATCTTGCGCGCTTGGTCTTGAGATCTTCTAATCGGCGTATTTTATTTGCTATTTCCAGTCCGTACTGGTTTACATAATGATTTCTTATATTTACGCGAACACTACACATTTAATAAAACTAATTTTACGGATTATATCGCGTTTAATCAATTTATTTTTATTATTTCCCGACGTTTCGGGTGCTTTACAGCACCCATGGTCACGGGGGACTGAAGTGATTGACGTCCCGATGTCAGAGTTAATCCGGAGTACCTTCAGCTTTTTAATTATTAATTTTAGTCCGATCTACGCAGAATAATCTAACTGTGTCTTGAAGTCTTGCAGTGGTATGCTTGGGTTTAGTTTTAATTTTATTAATTACATGATCCCAAGCAGGCAACAACAACTTTATGACTCAGGCTGCTACTGAATTGAATTTCTTTAGAAAAAGCCCAATAAACCTAATACATGTAACTAATTTTGACCCGATACGAAGTGGAACCGACAAGGCTGTCGACCTTGTTTAGTAGCAACCGCTAAAATACCATAGGGGCTACGTGGCATACCAAGCCGAACGTATCACTGGATTCTTACACTTATGCTAAGACTTTACGAATACAAAATTATAATTTCTGTCTAGTCTAAGTTCGAGGTTGAGTTTCGATGGATAAATGTGTTGCCAGCGGCGGAAGGAAAGGAGGCACTAAAACATTAAAACCTAAGCTGTATATTTTCTCTCTGTCATTTTATGTAAAATGGTTTAATTTTTACTTCATTGTTTAATTTTGAACTCATATTTTAACTTATTAAAATAAGCCGTCAATCCACGACTTTTTCGGTCACAAGGGCGGCATAATTTTAGAATGAAGTGAAATATTTGACCGATTTCATAGCAGGGAAGTTGATTTGTTAGTAAAATATAAGGATTAATGTTTCTTTCTGTAATATTAGTTCTATTCTAAATTAATTATATTAGAAACTAGTTAACCAAACTATTATGATATTCTACAAGCAGAACAATTAAAAAAACAGTTAAAATGTAGAAATTAAAGAGCAAACCACTGAGGCATTGTGTGCGGGACAAGTGAAAATAGTGAAATATAGACACTGATAAGACAATGCATAAATAGTCATAAGCGTTTGATATTATAATTTAGTGAATAATCATTATAGCTTAGAGTTTTATTTTATAATTCTATGGTAGAATTAGTTTTAAGTTATGTATTGAATTTACAACTTTAATTTAGAAATGTATATCTTTAAAAATGTATAACTTTAATAAATAGAAAACAACACAATTGTTACGCGACTCAGCAAGGTAATAACATAGCATCGTGCCTTGCTCTCTCGCCTCGCTCTGATTGGTCGTTACATTCCCCGTCGCATGTACCGTATTTGTCCACCTAGCCGAGGTCAAAAGAGGGGCCATTTGTCGTCGACGATTCCGCTGCCTACCGCACCGCCTCGAGCGGTCGTGCTAAGTTGTCAGCGCTCACGTCCCCGTACGTTGAGTGCGCCTCTGCCTGCGCCTCCTGCTCACGCAGTGTAGAGCAGCCGCCTTGGTGAGTTTTTCGCCTTCACTTACCGCTCTTGCCCCCCTGCCGCCTGGCAGGGAGGTTTTGACCGCTTGTTACTGCTTACTTGTTATTGTTACTTGTTATTTGTTATTTTATTGTTATTATTTTTCTGTTATTGTTTTGTTTAACACTGTGTACTACTGTTTCTTGGGAAAGTTACGTCTCTTGTTCTTTTGAGAACAAGCCCTGTTCTTTTGAGAACAGGGACAGTCCCCCCCCTTACTGTTTAGAATAGAAGTCATCCCCCCCAACATGTCCGCACCAGACCTTATTAGGTCAATCCTCGCTGCCCTAAGTCAGCTGGACGAGACAGCACTCGTCAAAATCCTCGCGTCCCTTGCCCCTCAGGCATGCGCCCCCCCGGCCCCGTCGCCCCCACGGCTGCCCCGCAGACCGACCCACCCGCGTCTCACGACGACGCCATGTCTACCCAGAGCTCGTGCTCAGATTCCTCCGCGTCCTCCCGGAAGAGGCCCATCACCCCAACTGGCTACACATCCAGTAGCAGTTCCGCCGACTCAGACGGTACAATGACCGATGAGACCCCCTTCACTGTAGTGAAGTCCAAACGCGGCCCTAAGCGCGCCGCTAAAAACCGCTCCCCCGTCCCGGCAGTCCCTGCCGCCACCTCCGTAGCCCCCGCCGCTGCACTGCCCCCGCAGCTCCACCGCTGCCTCCACCTCCGCAGCCCCTGCCGCTGCTGCAGTACCCTACTGCCTCAACCTCCCCCCCTCTAAGCCAGCAGCTCGCTGCGAGCCAAAACTCGCCAAGAATCAGGTCCCGCCCCCTGTCTTCCTTAGAGACAAGGAAAGATATACCAAACTGTCGAAAACCTGTTACGACAGTAAAATCGGTATCAGCCAGGCCACCAACCTAGGTGACTCCATTAAAATCATCCCTGAGACCATCGACGACTTTCGCCGACTCACCAGACTATTCACAGCCCAACGTGTGTCCTACCACACGTACGCTCTCCCAGAAGAGCGCAAAGTCAGGGCCGTAATCCGCGGTGTCCCACACGAACTCGCCAACGAGGACATCCTTGAGGACCTTAAGTCCTGTTTTTGCAAAGAGTGCATAAGATGCACAGCAGCAAGGGCAAGAGGTTCCCGCTTGCTCTTGCCATCCTAACCAATGTGCCGGAGGCAACGAACATCTTCCGGCAGGTACGCACCGTGTGCGGCCTGTCGAGAGTGAGGATCGAGCCCCCACATAGGCGCGGTTTCCCGGCGCAGTGCCACCGCTGCCAGCTCTACGGGCATGCGGTACAACTGCTCAGCCCCAGGTGCGTTAAGTGCCTAGACCCACACCACTCGAAAGAGTGCCTCGGCCCACTGACGCCGAACCCCGCCAGCTTGCGTCCTTGCGGGCAACCTGGCCACCGGCCAACTACAGGGATGCCTCGCGCCTCGGCCCTGTCTTTTAGACCACCACCGCCGGTGAATGAAACCACATCTCGGCACCTGTCAAGGATGCCCTGTCAGGCCCTTCCCAGCCCCTCAGGGCCCCTACTTGCCCCACAGGCCCCCTAGGCCTCTTATGGCCCTCCCATGCCCCTATGGCCCCCTAGCCCCTTATGGGCCTCCTAGGCCCCTTATGGGCCCCATCCAGCCCCTCCGGGTTTTCTCGGCCCACGCAGCCACCAATTCTCCCTGGGGCCCCAAAAGGCCGACCCCGCGGACTTCCTCCGCTCCTCAACAGGCGCAACCCTCAATGGTTGATGACCTGAATACGGTTTCTCCGCTATTCAGAGCATCGACATTGGCGAGATCGCCATACTAGCGCGCAAACTGCGTGCTGCCAGGTCCCTCAGGACCGTCTCCTCGCTCTAGCGGAGCACCACAATCTTTGAGTCTTGTGTGTTGGGTTAATTTGCTTAACGCTATGACGACTCACTCTGCCTCCCAAAGTCCCACGGACGTATTAAGCCCGGGCTTATCACCATCTCCTTCAATACTCGCGGTTTGCAAGTAACCTCCCGAGCTTAAGCTCTTCCTTCGAGATCGCGAAGCCGACCTCCTCCTCCTACAGGAGACCCACCTCAGACCCCAGAATCAAAGGTTTCTCCATCAAAAATATTCTCTTCTTCGTAATGACAGACCTGACTGCAGAGGCGGCGGTACTGCCATCTACTTCAAGAAGACACTTCACTGCTCTCATTCCCACTCCGCCGCTTACCAATATGGAAGCCACGGTATGCAGGCTGGCCTTGACCGGACATCCGTCCATCGTCATAGCCTCCTGCTATATCCCAGTGGAACTCCCCTCAAAAAGATTTTGAGGCCATCCTTGCGTTAGGCAATTCAGTTATTATGTTTGGAGATTTTAACTCCAGCATACTGATTGGACTTGTCTTACCACTACTCAGAGCGGCAAGATACTGATATCACGCAGTCTCTCGACCTCACTGTCCTCAGTCCCCGGTGTCACCACTATCCCGACAACACCGACCACGCTCTGACGTATTAGACTTTGCGATAGCAAAAGAAGTCTGTCTCAACCTCAGGTCAATCGAGACCCTTGACGATCTTGGTTCCGACCACCGCCCTGTCTCCCTTATACTTGGCCATCAGCCACCTCCCCAACTCCACGAAAACCTTCACTAACTGGAAGGGCTTCAAGACGTCCTAGCCACAGCTTTGGACTCTCCGACTCCCCTATCCCCTTTCGGACTTATTCGACAGTACCAAAAATCGACACCGCGGTCGATTCACTCTCCACCCTTATAACATCCTCCTTAAGGAGAATGAAAGGTCGTCCTGTTGCTAATAATAATGGTCTCCCTTACATAGCAACCTAATAAAAGCCAAGAGAGCTGCCTCCGAGAGCAGTACTCTATCCCCCCGAATATAGACGTACGGCCAATCGTCTTCAACGAGAAGTCCGTTCACGCCTTACCGAATTTCGAGACCTCGAAAAGAGTAATCTCATGGAGAATATCTTCCTCTCATTAGCGTACTACCGGATGGCAGAGCCTCCGCATAGACGCTATCACCATCCTCCTCTCTCTCGCGCCCCTGACGGTACTATTGCCTGAGACGAGGGGGAAAAGCCGAGTGCTTGCAGACAGCATCGCTGCTCAATGCTCCCAGCTCTCAACCCACAGAGCCCTCCACATCCAGACAGTGGAGGAGGAGGTCCGCCGCCGAACTCACTCCCACAGTCTCTGACCTATCACTGTATCCAATGATGAGATCTCATCCTCATCAAAGGACTGAAGCCCAAAGGCTCCGGGCGGATGGCATCTCCAACCAAGCCCTTAAACATTCCTGAGCAGTGTTAACCCTTTAGCTATTATCTTCAACGCCTGCTTTAACCTAGTTATTTCCCACCACGTGGAAAGAGGCAACTGTCATTGGTATCCCCAAGCCAGGAAAGCCTCACAATCTCCTCCAGTTATCGTCCCATCAGCCTCCTCAAGGCCATGGGCAAACTATTTGAACGAGTAATCCAAACTGCATGAGGCGCCATCTGTTTCCACAGACGGTGACCCTCTTGTCATCCTCACCAATTTGGTTTCAGAGCGAAACACTTGTCCCAAACAAGTTCACCGTATTGTGGAATACATCCTCAGCGGTTTTTTATCTCGCCGTCATAAGACCATCGCGGTCTTCTTTGACATAGCGAAAGCATTTGATAGAGTCTGGCACGAAGGCCTTATCTACAAACTGCACACTATAGGTCTCCCTGATCGTCTTGTTCGTCTCGTGGCCTCCTACTTGAAAGACCGTACCTTCCGTTACAGACACGAAGGCACGCTCTCCTCTTCGCGTCCAATCAAAGCCGGTGTCCCTCAGGGCTCGGTACTCGCCCCTCTTTTATATATCCTGTACACCAACGACATTCCCATACCGTCGAATGGTGTACAGATCTCCCTCTTTGCAGATGACACTGCCCTTTACTATAAAGGTATATCACTAACACGTATTCGGAACAGGATCCAACAGTCAGTCAGTGACTTAGGAGCCTGGTTCCAAAAATGGCGTATCGATGAACCCGAGAAGAGCTCCGCTGTTCACTTCGATCATCATAAACAACGCCGCATCTCTACCATTCTGCTAATCCATGCAAGGGACCCTGTCCCTGGCATACGACCGTAAATATTTAGGTGTCACCCTTGACACGAGGCTCACTTTCAGGCCCCATGTCAAAAGAGTAACCCGCAACGCACGCTTCTATCTGTGTAGGCTCAACAGTATGCTGGGCCGACACAGTAAGATGTCCCTCCGCAACAAGCGAACCCTTTATAAGGTCTGTATACGACCAGTCATGACTTACGCGGGCCCCATTTTTGCCCACGCTAATCCCAATCTCATTAATGAACTTCAAATAGTTCAAAACAATTTCTGTCGTCGAGCTACGAACGCACCCTGGTACGTCCGTAACGCCGACCTCCACCGTGACTTAGAGCTCCCCACAGTCCAGCAATTTCTTAAAAAACTCTCTGAAAACTTCTTCAAAGCTTCAGAGTCCCACTCCAATCATTTCATTCTGTGAGGCAGCCTATGCAGCCCCACTTCCCTCTCGCTATCGAGTCCGCAGACCGAAACGCTCTGGACCCCCCAAGCTTTTTCGGCCGACCTGACTGCCCTGGCGGCTCAGGCAAAGCCCTCTTCTTCCAATAAT
The DNA here is from genome assembly GCA_029286625.1 of Parnassius orleans. Classification (NCBI taxonomy): domain Eukaryota; kingdom Metazoa; phylum Arthropoda; class Insecta; order Lepidoptera; family Papilionidae; genus Parnassius; species Parnassius orleans. The sequence goes on from JAGSMP010000741.1 coordinate 58,866, forward strand.
TAATATGCCTTAGAGGCACGTCTCTCAGCGGCCACTCGCCGCCTGCGCCCTCTTTTCCCTAAAGAGGGTCGCATCAATTCTCGGTAGAAAGGCCACTATGGCCAATACCGCTCCCAAGGTGGTGTTTAGTGGGTAGGCACTTAGGTTAGTTAGGTTAGTCAGTGAGTCCCATTAACCACGCAGCCGGCTGCGTGGTATGCTTAGAGCATTCACCACCTCCCTCCCCGCTTCGGAGGGTGCCTTTTGCAAAAAAAAAAAAAAAAAACGTCGTTTGACACAGTCGGCGGCTAGCTACCTAGGAAGAAAAACTTCAAATATACAAGAAAGAATATCTCAGTGGTTTTATTCCCCACCAACCCAGCATACAAATGAACCTATAGGGCACACATCTATTTGTATATAATACTAGAAACTGATAAACTTTTATTCAAAACCAACTTCTCAATTAAGTGACAATGTGTAACAAAAAAATTACCTCAGTCCACACTAGCGACATCTGGTGATCGGAAGATTATTAGCCCTCATTGTCGAAGTTGACTGTAAACCTATTTCTTCTTTTATATAAAGCAGTACAAGTGAAGAATACTGACGTTTTTTCCGGTGCAAGTAAATGTTGATGCAAATCGAGTTTCCATTCAACGATCTTTGCATTCCGCTTAGTAGCGTGTAAGACGGCTGTGTAAACGATTTGAGGCGCTGCACTTTGAGGGGTGCGACTATGTAGTTTTAGTTTTCATGCATTTGAAATTTGAGCTATGAAAAGAAGACTTCAATTCACTCATACGTAGCTTTTTCTTTTGTTTTATGGAATAAGTCTATTAGTCGCTTGCTGAATCGTTCGCTGTCAGCAGCTAACGAGTGAGCAAGCGAAGTCTACCTGGTCGTAAGTGAACGCTGCGGCCCATAGACATCTACATGTATCCTCAATCAAGAAATAAAATACAGATGCGTTGTCAACCCTGAGGACTGAGATGGAATGCCTCGTATCCAGTAAAAAGGGATTCCGGTTCTCTACACTCACCATACGAAACACAGCAGTAATGAGCTGCTATTTTACGCTGGTATACTGTTAGAGCGTGGTCCTACCCCGGTCAAGCCGACCCATTCATGCTACAACTATAATATAGCTGCAGCGTGGCTCTACCACGTGGAGAGGGGTGGTGTAAAAATATAAAGAAAGAAAGAAGCATTCAGCACATGTAAAAAACTAATTATGTGCAAAAAGATAAATAAAACGAAATATTTACGAACATTAAGAATATATAAATTTAAGAAAATTCACTTAAAAAATATATCCACTAACCCATATCATCATATCCACTTACCCATATCATCCCGTGGGTGTCGTAAGAGGCGACAGAGGGAAACTGAAGCAGAAGGTTAGCAGCATCATCTATCTAATAACTCTCAAAAAAAGCGTGACAACTATGGCAAAATCCTCTCTATAACGTTATCTACGGGGGAGGCCTATTTTCAGTTTTATAGTCTTTAATGGATGGAATGGAATCCTGGACATATGCTTCTGTATTTCGAAGACGGCAAGGAAGAGTCCACAGCGCTGCCCAAAGTTTTCTGGCGGACTTCACATGTTTACAATACATTATTTATATTTGTCTGACATTCAGGTTTCCTAGCGATGTTTTCTTCACCGCAGAGCACGTAGTAAATCAATACTTAAAACTGTGTTACAAAATATGTTACGGAATTTAAAGTTTTAATCCCTAAGGACACACAATATCTTTCAGAACACATTTCTCCGTGATACAAGGAACATATACTGCACTTATGACTTTTAAATGTCCTGCGGTCGTATACCGCTATTTTATAACGCTTATATTATTTAATTAATTTTTAACATCAATAAAATAATAGAATTCTACAAATTAACGACCGCTTCTAATTAAATATCCTTAGTTACATAATGGCAAGACCCACTGGCTACAAAACGCCGAGATATCCCACGAGAAACATGGACGGACTGGACCATATCGTGATCAGTGGAAAGGTTTGGAGGATGCCTATGCTCAGTAGCTCGGTACCGCAACGGCTAAGGTAGGGCTAGGGCGTAGCGGGGTCGCAGATTTGAATACCGCACGTAACAAAATGGATGCATGACCAACAACAACCGCAAATTACTGTCCAGGATGTGTTCTATGTCTATATAAAAGGTATCCACAGCAATGTAAAAGGCGGTATTAGAATATCCACTAGCTAATATTCTCATTCCATGAGTATCGTAAGAGGCGACAGAAGCAAATTGCACCAGGAGATGGGCAGTCAGTATCTTCCTGATAACAGCTGCATTAAAATAAAAACTGGCAAATATCCCCTTATGAGGCAATTTATAGGAACGTCAATGTTTAACAGTTGGTAATTTTTTATTTCATAGTTAATATGTTTTAAGTAATAAATACCTCACAATGGAGAGGCTCATTTCAGCAGTGGAGTGTAATGGGATGATGAAGAAGAAAGTATTTTTATAGGATAGGTGACAAACGAGCACAGTCCACCTGATGGTAAGTGGTTGTTGTGACCCATAGACATCTACATCTATCCTCAATAAAGAATCAAAATGCAGATGCGTTGTCACCCGTGAGGACTAAGATGGAAAGCCCTTTTCCAGTAAAAGTGTCTCCGGTTCTCTACACTCACCATACGAAACACAGCAGCATTAAGGTGCTATTTTACGCTGGTATTCTGTGAGAGCGCGATCCCTCCCCGGTCGAGCTGACCCATTCGTGCTACAACTATACTACTGATATAGCTGCATCATATCTCTATCATTTACCCTAAACGGTCCACTGTTGGGCACAGATCTTCAAAATTTAAAATAAAATAAGTTTTACGGATTTTATGGCGTAAATTAACTTATCGTTAACTTATTGTTTCGAGTACTTTATAGCACCCGTAATCACGGGAGGTGTTTGACGTCCCAATGTCATAGTTAACCACGGCTACCTCCACGTTACAATTAATAATTTTTGTCCGATCTACGCAGAATGAGCTTATAGTATCTCGAAGTCTTTTTTTTTACTTATTAGCCAGAGCTTGACCACAATCCCACCTGGTGGTAAATGGTGATGCAGCCTTAGATGATAAATTGCACTGTCTTAGCGTAACAAAAGGCTATTCACTCTTGCCTTGAAGACACCCAGATTGTATTCGGACGGAAAGATAGACGCCGGCAAATTATTCCACTCCTTTGCTGTACGCATTACAAAAGTGGAAGCAAACCGTTTGGTTCTAATGCGTGGAATAACGACAACAAAGGGGTGAAGACCCACCGACCGCATGGTCGTCCGATGGTAAAAAGGAGAGGGAGGAATTAAAGCGTGTAATTCCCGCGCACACTAACCGAAATGTATACTATAGAATACCGAGAGGCTGGCTACTCTGCGCCTGTGCTCGAGGCTGACAAAGTTGATTTCAACCAAATCAAGGTCACCAATAAGCCTCTCAGCACGTTTCTCATCTACATTTATCCTCAATTAAAGATCAATCATCGACGTCAAATCGAGCGTCTGCAAGACTTAAATTGTTGGCTTTTCGGTCTATTTGTGTGGTAGTTCTCCCCGTACTTTTGACAATGTTTTAATATTAAAATAATAAATGATCCACCTCATATTTAGTAGCTAGTTCTAAAAGTTTTTTTTAAATTCTATTTCTAGTTCCGTAGAGTCCCTCTATGTAGGTACCACTCACTTACTTGTTTCTGTCGCCAAATAGCAGCGCTTGCACTGCTGTGTTCCAGTCTGCAGGGTATAGACAGTCAGTATAAGTACACGCAGCACAAGTACAAGCAGTGTGTGTACTGCTACAGCAGTATAATTAGCGGCTGAGAAAAAAAAGTGAAAATTAGAGGCTGTAGAGCCAGTATAATTAGAGGCTGAAATGCATTTCATCTTACTCTCTTATTCTTTCCTTTTCCATTGTAGACCAACAAGACGCACTGCGGTTTTCCATCATTTTGTTGCGGATATACCGAACATTAGACGGAGCGTTCGTCTCGTCATTTATAACGCGTACAGCAGAAGATTGATATAACTTGCCTGCATCAGCCCTTTCATCCGAAGAAAATGTTTGTGGGGGTTTCTGGTAAAATAAACTATATCGTTTGCAAAATCAGCGTTGCAAGCTGGGGACTTTAGCTGAGACGTTTTTACCACTTTATCATATCACATGTTTTTTTTTAAATATTAATTTGTGCCTGTGTGTGTACATATATAAGTACTTTTTTCTTGTTTCTTTTTTATAACAGTTATGTTTTTTAAAATTGTAATGTGCCATGTGTGTAGAAGTGTTGCAATAAATGTCTTTATGTATAAATAAGCTGGTTTATCCGTCACGTACAATATAGCAGTTACAGTATTGGGGTAAAGAGTTTCGGGGTTAACTCCTGGTCTAGATAAGGAGTCCAACCACGTAGTAAGAACCTCCAAATAATTATTCTGTTTATGTTAGTCCCTGTACAATACCATGTGCATATCGCCTCCACAGAATAAATTCCTAGATGCAGATTTTTTTAAATTCCACCTTATTACATCTTTAGTTACAACAATACGGGGTGAGAACTTTTAATAATAGTCAATAATAACAACTCCACGAACTAAGTTTTAACCTTTCCGCTTAGCCCAAGTACGTGCCTACTTTAACCGGCCGCGGGCGACACGCTTATACAACGAATTATCCGATCTTGCACTTAGAGCACACCAAGATTGGAATTTAGTTTTAAAGTTTTCACAAATTTAATATTATCCGTGAGGTGGCGGGGTGAGAGAATCCATTTTTATAAAGGTAAGGGTGACAAACGAGCGTACAGTCCACTTGATGTTTTTTATATATAGAATAAGAGCGACAAACGAGCACATAGTCCACCTAATGGTGGATGCGTGCCCATAGACATCTAATATTATCCTCAGTTACGCATCAAAATACAGATGCGTTGTCACCTCTGTGGACTAAGATTAAATGCCTCGTTTCCAGTAAAAAGGGTCTCCGGTTTTCTATACTCACCAAAGGAAACACAGCAGCATTGAGTAGCTATTTTACGCTGATATTCTGTGAGAGAGTGGACCTTCCCCGGTCGAATCCATTGTGTTGCAACCATAATATAGCTACAGCATGGCTCTACCACGTAAACCTCTTGACGGTAAGTGAATGCTTTGGCCCATAGACACATTCTTTATCCTCGGTTAAAATCAAAATGCAGATACGTTGTTTTTGTTTGTTACCCTAAGTAATAAAATATAATTCCTATTTTTTTATTCGTTTAAAATAAGGGTGATATACGAGCACAGTTTCAGCTGATGGTAAATGGATGATGTGGCACATAGACATCTAAATCTGTTCTATCCTCAATTAAGGATAAAAATATGCGTTGTTGCTCTTGAGGCTTGCTTCGTTATCAAAAAGAATAGCATGCCTCGTTAGCAATAAAGTTCAACTTTGAATAAAAGGTAACGAAACATTTGAAGTTGATATTTAGACAAAACGTAGAAGAATTAACGCAACGACTCCAGATAATACTAACATAGAAAAACAGCAGCTAATGCGTGGAAACTATTTTATTTGGTTACTTTTTGTTAAAAGTAAAATTTTACACCATTTTAAGGAGAAGAAAGGATATTACAAGCTCAAGTTAACAACTGGAATGTTGTCTAAATAGTTACATTAAAACTTCATCTATATATTCACCCTTAGGAGAGGATTTTTTTCACTAAACCTATATAGGACCATTCCTGAAGAATAACCTATTTAGCAAAAAATAATCGTTACAATCGATTGACGAAGATATCGCGTAGCGTACATACAAACAAGCAAAATGGTTAAAACAGTAGTTAAAAAAAAAACTCGACTGCGTTAAAAATATATTAAACACAACTATGAATCTAGACATACTACCGACAGACTGTCGCTTTTTAGGCTACAGAGCATGTCAAAAGAAATAGTTCTGGGGCAGTCGGGTAAAAACAGAAACAAGTAATTTTTTATTATACCACGGTTTTTTTATAGTATTTTTATTTAGTATATTCCTACATTGTCATCCAATTCTGAGCTATGTTCAAAATTTCAGCTGGTAAAGTTATTAAATTAAAGTGCTCAAAATTTGTTGCAAGATTCCACCCGCAACGACAGACAGACAGACAAACGTGAAATTAACTTAATAAAAACGTGGTCAAATAGACATATACAGGGTTATTTTTCAAAGAGTAGCCAAATTTTAAACTTAACTTCTAATATATAAATAATGATATACTTATTTGAGATTGTCCCAAATTGAATGTGAATTATCGGCATCAAATACGCGTAAACGCGCTCCTGTGCGATTAAATTCACAACGTTTTCGCCGACCGATCGACCCTTACCAATTTGTTCAAGTGTAGTAAAATTGTATGCGTTAGATATTTATGAATGAAAATTAGTGAAAATAATGCATTACCACGCATTTTGAATTTAAAAGATAAAAAGGACAGACTGTTTGAGATTTTGATTATTAATTTTTCTTTACCTATATTGCTTATTCTGAACCTTCTCTGCAAATTTGACTGTTTATTGCAAAATAACCCTGTATTTATTCTAATTTTGAACCTTCTCTTCTATTAAATCGGCCAAAAAGGGCTTTGAGTTCTTGCAACTAACTCATCATACGTAACACGGCAAAATAAAATTAAATGAAATGAAATATTTTTTTTTTCGACGTCAAAAATAAATTTCATTTATAAAAGATACTTTTTTAATAGTCACAAACACAATCCACCATATGGTTCTACATCTATTTTCGATCAGGAATCAAAATGCACATGCGTTGTCACCCTTGAAGACTAAAATAGAATGCCTCGTTTCCAGTAAAAAGGGTCTCCGGTTCTTTAAACTCACAATACAAAAAACAGCAGCTTTGAGCTGCCATTTAACGCTGGTATTCTGTGAGAGTGGTCTTTAACTGGCTTGCCCGGTCGAGCCGACCCATTCGTGCTAACCAAAGCAGCAGCATAGCTCTACCACTTGTTGTATTTGTTTTGGCTGTGACTCTTATCGTACCAGTGTAGGCTCATGCACGTGATCGTTTAGAATTAGCTTTGTGCTAGTTTTACCACATACAATATTATTACTAATTTTTATCAGAAGCTGTTGCACATTCTGTTGTAGCCCTGACGCCTCTTACGACATCCAATACATGATATCGGCTAGTCCATTATCTTACGTCGCCACTCCATGGATATTATGACATTATTAATAAATTACCACTTTAATTACCACTTTAATTTCTTATTATAGAGAATAGGTTGCTGCAGTGATGTTCTTTTTCAGAAAATAGCTTGTTTTAAAGCAAATATACACCCACGTATCACTTAACCTGAGACAAGATAATTAAAGCGTGGCGTTACAAACTACCGCCATCAAGCCGTAAGTCCGCACTAACGGGCAGTTTATTTGCTAATGGAATTTCGTCCGTCCTTCTGATTGACGTCACTCTTCATTTTTCGTGTTAAATAGGATAAACTTATATCGTGCAACAATTATTTGAACTATACTGTATGTTTTTTTAGCAATTATTTTAAATTAATTTTATTTAAAATAAAGATAGAAACACTTTATTTTATGTTTCATTGTTTATAATAGTATAGAAAAATATCACTGCTTCTTTTGTTTTCCGCAGACGACAACATATTTTGATGTGAAAACTTCTTTAGCCGCGTTGAGTGATTTTTGTGGAGAAAACTTATGGATTCGCGTCACCGATGACGTCGACATGCCATGTCACGAGCATGTCTACTACGCATCGCTATACTACGCGTCGCTCTGCTACGCGTCGCTATGCTACGCGTCGTAGCGACCATGTACATGTATAATATGCATATATCATTGAGTTTTCACTTTTGTCGGCAGTCCTTACGGTTTTTTTTAATTTATTTTATTTATAACACAACCTTACATAAATTCATTGATTCCCTGGCCCTTTAACTAGAAAAACTGTGTTTTAGGAACCAGAATTAGGGAGGAGGGATAACGAAAGGGATCGTTGAAGTGACATAACTTATATAAGATATACTTTATACACATATATACATTTTTTATAGAATAAGGGTTAAAAACGAGCACACAATCTTCCTGATTGTAAGTGAATGCTGTGGCCCACAGACATTTACATATTTTCTTAATTAAGGATCATGGTGCAGATACGCTGTCACCCTTGAGGACTGAGATGCAATGCCTCATTTCCCGCTAAAATGAGTCTCCGATTCTCTGCACTCACCATACGAAACACAGCAGCATTATGCTGCTATTATTTCATATTGATATTCTGTGAGAGCGTGATCCTACCAAGCCGACTCATTCGTGCTACAACCATAATATAGACTCTATCACGTAAAAAAAAAACTTGAAATAAACGGACGATTCTTTTTCATTATTAGCCAAAATTAACTTTCACACGGTCTGCTTATTTATTTATTTACAGTTTCATGTATTAATTAGTACATATGGCGAGCTTAATTTCAAAGAGCATTTTTTCCTTGGCAATCATTAAACCAAGCAGAGATAATGCAGCAAAAACTCACATTTGATAGAGAAGGATAATGAAAAAGTGAAATAAATACAAACACAAAAAAAAGCAAAAAATCTTCTTCCATCGTAGCGAGAACTTGCTTTAAACGTCATACTTGGCGGGCGGATTGACGATAGCAGCAGCAGGATTGAGAGAGAGGGAGGGAAAGAAGTGCAGTAAGCACTTTAGACGCTGCTTTCGTCGCTAGTTTGGCTATCTTACGCACGTGAAATAGCATTGTCTACAACTTTAGGAGCCGTAAGATCTTTTTGATACAACGTCTTATAAATTGGTTTGCCGGTGACACTTCAAGAAACTGCGTTACGCCCGCTCACGTTATGCGCTCAAAGAGCGAGTGAGAGGCACGCGTCCCTTCCACTGGCATGGTTAGCCCGTAGCGAGAGAGACAGACATAATAAAATTATTTTACCACCAAAGTCGTTGTCACGTAAAACTTTCGCCCGTATACCGACTTTACAGGCAACCAATTTTTGATACATCCTTTCGTCGCCTATGACGTTCTTTAAAAGAAATTAGGATGAACCCGTACCGTGTACCGTGGAGTGGCGGTAAGAGTATCCACTAGCTGTCGTTGGAGGAGACAGAGGAAAAACAGGAGATGGGAGCAGCATCTTCTGATAACAGTTCCATAATAAAAACTGGTGTTGCCAACCCGCCAGCCAAGCGTGGCATATGAGGTAATGCGTAGAGAATCCATCAATCCAGATGGATGGATGGATTTCTAACGCTACCACCACACGGCATTTGAATCAGCATTAATATTTCTATCATCATCATCATCATCTTAACAGCCTTTTACAAGTCCACTTTTGAACATAGGTCTCCCACGGTTTGCCACAAACCAGGGTCTTGTTTTGTGTTCGTTATATCTAATGCAACTTAATGTCAGAGATTGTTAGATCAAGTTTGGGATTTATTATTAAACAACAGAAGCCTAATGGTATGGTGCGGATCGTGAACTCTAAAGGTCATTGGTTCAAATCCATATTCAACTATTGTCGGGACCACTTTTAACACAAGAATTTTTAGATTACCAGGAGTGGTTAAAGGAATTATAATAATGATAATGTAACGTCGCATTACTAGTATTTTCAAAAAGTGAAAATTAAAGAATGACAGATAGATGATGAACACATTCATTGTTTAGGTTATATGCTGGTTCTACCTGAAACGTTCAACCCTTTAATGATTCCTTTAAGGCCCTAGGGCCATACTTTCAGCAGTGTAATTTTATAGGCTGTAATGTAATGGATTCTGTAAGAGCGTGGTCCTTCCGATGTCGTACCGAACCATTCGTACTGCAACCATATATGTGTAGCTTGGTTCTACCACGTAGCTTATAGCTCTTCTACTAGTGGTTCATTGGTCGTAAACGCGACCGGTGTCACGGCGGCCGGTCTTAACGGAGACCAGCCATCTGCGCAGGACAGTTTACAGTGCCCGAGTGATTGCGCAAGCACAGGTGTACTCTCTATTCCCTCACTCTCATAGGTTATCAGACACGACCGAGAGAGACCAGTAGACCAATGGCTTTACGTTCTTTCCGAGGCATGGTGGTGAAACACCGCAAACTTTTGACTTGGGATGCTACTGTGAATTTAATTTTGACAGAAAACCAATTACTGATTTTGGCACGACCCGAATTCGTACCGGGAGCTTATGATCAGCATTCGCGTTTTCGACCACTAGACCAACGAGTCAGTCGACCCTGTTCAAAGTGGAGTGAAGGCACGGTAAGGCATTCAGAAAATCTATGTGTTTTGTGGCATTAATTAGGGGAGTTCCATGTTCAGTAGTGGACTTGTTAAGGGCTGGAATGAAGATGATGATGAAATAGCAACCGCTAAAAATGCCATAAAGGCTACGTGGCACACCAAGCCGAACGCGCATCTCTGGATTCTTACGCTTATGCTGTTTATGAATATAAAATTAATGTATCTTTCAAGAAATTAAATTAAAATTTCTGTCCAGTCTAAATTCGAGGTCAGGTTTCGATGGATAAAGGTGCTGCCGGTGGCAGAGAAAAAGAACGCAATAAAATATTAAATTATATCTTTTCTCTGTTACATTTTATATACAGTTAATATGGCTTAGTTTTTACGTTACTGTTTATTTTGAATTCATATTTTAACTGATTAAAATAAGCCGTCAGTCCACGACTTTTCTGTGACAAGGGCGGCGCAATTTGAAAATGAGATGAAATATTTGACAGATTTCATAGCGGGAAGTAAATTTGTTAGTAACCTGTAAGGATTAATGTTTCTTTCCATAACATTAGTTTTATTCTATATTAATTATGTTAAAAATTAGTTAACCAAACTACGGATATTCATAAAAGCAGAAAATTTAATAAAAAGAGCTAAAAATGTGCAAAAATTAAAGAGCAAACCACTGATGCATTGTTTTGTTTATTAATATAATACTGTAGACACTGATAAACTTTTATTTGAAACTAACTACCCAATTAAATGACATTGGGTAGCAAAAATCTTGACCTCAGTTTCAACTAGCGACATCTGGTGAGCGGAAGATTATTATCCCTATTTGTCGAAGTTGACTGTAAACTTGTTTCTTCTTTTATATAAAGAAGTACAAGTGAACATTACTGACGTACAAGTAAATGTTGATGCATATCGGGTTTACACCACGTATCTATTCAACGATCTTTGCATTCGGCTTCGTAGCGTGTAAGACGCCTGTGCAAACAATTTGAGGCGCTGCATTTTGAGGGGTGCGACTCTGTAGTTTTAGTTTTTATGCATTTGAAATTCGAGCTATAAAAAGAAGACGTCAATTTACTGAACGTAGAGGTTTTTCGTTTTATACAATAAGTGTGACAAGCGAACATACAGTCCACCTGATGGTAATTGAGTACTGCGGCTCATAGACATCTACATCTAGCCTCGATTCAGAATCAAAATGCAGACGCGTTGTCACTCAGGACTAAAATGGTATGCCTCGTTACCCATTAAAGGGTTTTCGATTCTCCACACTCACCATACGACACACAGCAATATTAAGCTGGTAATTTACGCAGGTATTCTTTGAGAGCGTGGTCCTGCCCTGTTTGAGCTGACACAATCGTGCTACAACCATAATATAGCTGCAGAATGGCTCTACCACTTAAAAAAATCAAATAGTTACTAATACGTATTAGAGTTCTGCTAGGTGGTGAACATAGGAAATTGTGTTTTTTAAAAGTATTTATTAGAAAAGGAATACAACTTATTTCATTCGAAAGGTACTATGAGACGTGACACTAGTGCTTCTACTACGTGGTAGGACCTTTCCGCCTAGGATTCCGTCTGGTAGATACAAAACTCTTACCTGTTTTTGTCGCAAATATCAGTACTTACACTACTGTGTTACGGTCTGAAGGGTATATAAAGCCATTATAATTACAGGCTGTGAAGCATTCCATCTCAGTCCACAGAGGTGACAACGCAACTGTAGTCTTTGTTTGATTTGCAGGTGCCCATGGATGCAGTAGCCACTTACCGTCAAGTGGCCTGTAAGTTCGTTTGTCACTTAATTCTATAGAGAGGCCAAGCTGCAATATTATGGCTGTAACACGAACGGGAAAGATCACGCTTGTAAATTGAATTCAAAACTAAGGTGAATATTTTTACACAAATTTCTTCAGAATCTGAATTTGGGGCGTTTTAATCGTTTTTTCTGTTATGTATATTTCTTTACTTAGCGTTATTAAGTTACAAAGGTAAATTAAAGTCACAGCTTATATGTAAGTTCCAATCACTTAGAAATCGTGTAGTGGCGATATAAAAATATCCACTATCCCAAATCATCCCGTGGGTGTCGTAAGATGCGACAAAGAGATACTGAAACAGAGAGATGGACAGCAGCATCTTCCTAATAACAAATCGAAATAAATAATAAAAAACTGCGTTTACCAACTAGCCTTCCACGCGTGACAACTATGGCAAAATCCCCCCTATAAGGCAATCTATGGCGGAAGCCTATGTTCAGTTTTGTAGGTTGTAATGGATGGAATGGAATCCTGGGCATATACCTATCTATTTCTTAAAGATTTTATAAGGCAAGAGCCCACTGATGCCCAAAGTTTGCTGGCGGACTTCACATGTCTTCAATACATTGTAATGTTGAATTTTTAAATAAATAGAGACGTGTTGTTGCTACTTGAACTTTAATTATACTGATTAACAAAAACCTAAGAGTACATGTATTTCTTACACTGCTAGTAGGGTAGAGACACATACATTACACCTCCCTGATACTTTAAAAAAAAAAGAAATGTTCTCCATTTACTTTTTTACATTTTAGTTTCTTGATACATATGATAAAAAATTGATTTATATATCATATGAACCTGAATCTTATTTATAATAATAATAATGTTTAAAATAAAATACAATGTTACTTAGGCATTAAATTTATATAATTTCTAAATTGAGTAAAATAGTAGTTAAACAAAATATTAAATTAATTTTATATAAAAAGAGATTATAACCTCATGATCATGACTGATTATACATATTATTAAGTCAGTCCAGGATACGCATGCGATTTTATTTCGTTTAACTTTTGTTTTGTACGTCATTAATCTGTCGTATTTTGGTACTAACCAACAACACGTTAGCATGAACTTATCACATATCATATCATACCATATTAAAAATTAATATTTATTTTCTCCAGATTTATTACATAAACTATAGTTCCTCGTTTAATCTATACTTCTTTTTTTTTTGAACCCTAGTTTTATATTTTCACGGGTCTACAGCCGTGTAATTATTTTTTATTTATTTATTTATTTTTATATATGGAGCGCTCGGATCACTCCCACATTTAAAAAATTTCTTTAATTCTTGGTTAACCCTTTTATAATTATTATTTATATTTATTTATTAGCGTTACACACTAACCTTGACGCAGACATCTCGGTACAGTATGATCAAGTATATACTATATCGTTTTGCATTTAACTTGACATCATATTATATTATGTACTTTTTATCCCATCCAAAACCTTGATGTTTACGAAAAGTTCTCATTGACTTTTAGAATTTATAATACCTGGTTGCACCCGACTATCACTGAAATAACTAATTATCTACCAGATCTTGTGTTTTACCTATTAACATTCCAACATTTTTCATTGAAAGTTAATATTTGAATTTACTCTAACCACTGTGTATAAAACACTCACTGAATTTATTTTTATCAGTCAAATCTCTCAATAAATTATACAATTGCCATTCAACACAAAACTTCAAGTATCTCTTAACCTGTCTTATCACATTAGTGAAATAAAAGAAAACTTACCAAGGAATTGTTACAAGTGTAGAAATAGGCTATATGATCTACCTAGATGATCATATAATATTAAAATATTCGAATCAAAATGCAAAACTGATCTACATTTTCTTAAAAGATCTCGACCGATGATACCATTCGCCATAATTGGTAACGAATTAAAAATATAAACTTGTGCTCAATTAGATCGCTTGTGTTCTTACAGCGCGAGCGATTCATGTTTATTATGAATGCCGTTTCCATATACGTTTTTGAATCTTTGCTATATGAGATTCAGTATTAAGTTTAACAAAACAATCTGTTATTAAGAACTATTTGAAAATATTTTTAATACAATGATTCAAGATACTATTTTTTTTTTTACACTTTGTATTATTTTATAAATAACTGTAAACGTCACTTAATGTACCGATATACTTTATTTGAGTATAATATAATATGATATTTTATTTATAAGTGAAATGTTTGCTTAAACTTTATTTTATTTGACGTTTTCCACTAATGAATATGTTAAGTTGGTGATTAACGATACATAAACTCAATCCATTTAATCGCATCCGAATAACCTTAAAAATTAATCGGTTATTAGGTTTTCCAAATTCTCAGCTGATTAGGCTTTTTTTTTTTTTTATGTGGATATGCTAACCTCCGATAATTTTCCTTACCTATTTCACAACTTTTACCCATGTATTATTTCTTTCAATAGTTTCATTTATAATTGCGTATTCTGTAACTTAGCCATATTTTTTTTTTCACGTCTTTTACAAATTTATATCATAAGTAGTCTCTTATATCATTTAGGTACATCATTTGCTGTCAGAGAAAGAGGCTCACAATGTGAATTAATTAATTGTATACTTAATAGGAGTTTCAAAATCGTTATAAAGAAATTATTTTCATGTACTACTATAAATAAGTTAGATATTAAAACTATTTTCCTGGAAAATAATTGATTATAAAATTTAAAGTTTATGATTTTATAGTACAATCAATATAAAAGCAAAAAAAAATTACATTTCATATTAAGACTAACAGAACAAAGAAGAGAAGAAGCATTGTTATCATTATCATTAATATTGCAACAGCCAGATCAAAATAAAAGTTGCAGATCCCAGCCATGTAAGATTTGTGACACTATTGTTTTAAATTCCAAAGTACGTTTATGGGAACGTTTGCGATTTCATCGTATGACATAGGCACCTAATTTCAACAAAACTTACAAAATATTTTATTATGAATATACTTAACATGTATCTGAAAATTATAGTATTAAACACTTTTTATTTATGTAGTTAAGATCATTACATTGCATTGTTATAATACTTACATACATTATCAAGTATTTATTATAGGTATATGTAATTTGTCATTAGTCGAAACGCATTATTACCCTTCTTAAGATTTCATGACTCTAAGTGTAGTATGTTTATCTTATTTGAAACATAAATAAAAAAATAGGCTATTACACAAATATAAGTTTGTATAGCAAAATATATGTTGTATTTGTTGTTATAAGTATTTTAAGTATATATAATAACATAATTTTGGAATAAAAGAAAAAAACTATTACATTATGAAATTTATAATAATAGCGATCCGATACTGTTTCGACGTGATTTTAATAAGCAATATATAAACCAAATTTAGTTCAAAATTTTACAAATTTTACATATGTAAACAAATAATTTTATGTTTTGTTTACTAACAAAGAAATTTTAGAGTTATTGAAATTATGAAACAATTATGTAAATTGATATAAAATATATTTAGCGAAAATGTATATTTATTAGATTTTTACGTGTGGTTGTTTTAGATTTTGCGGGATCCCCTGTTGAGCGCGCCTGCGCATTCTTCTCAGCAAAGAGTTAAACAACGTACTTGTAGTATTACGTCCGTACTTAATGTTAATTTCAAACGGGGTCTTTGTCGTTGTAATATATTTTTACCCTCTCAACTGTTGTAAGATCAATACAATCGTCCAAGACCACATCTCGTTGCATTATTTTAAAATTCCCAACTCCCGAACATGGTCCTGGATCGTCGCGGATATAAAATAATAAGCACCAGAATTTATATTATACTGTATAATAAGGTAAATTCAGTGAGTTTCGTTGGAATCAAGTTTGAGTTACGTCGCCGCCATCAAGAATGGGTCAATTTGCAGTAATTACGTGGTGTTTAAGATAAATTTAAGATTCATCGTCACCCAACACTCTATTAAGGTAATCTAATAGTATTTGATGTAAATCACCGACTTATAAGGTTAGTGAATTTATTGTTCCTATCGATTATTAATTACCTACTGCGTTTGTTAACATTTGCAATTTTTTGATAATTTG
Organism: Parnassius orleans; assembly: GCA_029286625.1. Lineage (NCBI taxonomy): Eukaryota > Metazoa > Arthropoda > Insecta > Lepidoptera > Papilionidae > Parnassius > Parnassius orleans. Next base: position 75,066 of record JAGSMP010000741.1, read on the forward strand.
CAGTGCAATTAAGCAAGAAGTGTTGTAAGGATACTGTTAGAAATTAATCTACATTATTTTTGCTTATTTACATTATTTAGTATAATTGCAGTAGAAATCGTATAGTAGCATTAATTATTATTACTACACAAGTTAATGTTTTTAGGCTTTAATTATTATTTATTTTGTTGTTTAGAGTGTTTTATAGTAATAAAATTATACTAAAGTAATAGCGTAATTGTAGCATAGGACGATTGTTGGTATTTTTTTTGATTTCGTGGGTATATAATAATTGAATTAGGTATTGTAAGTAGCTTAAATCATAAAATTATTTACTATTATTTGAACGTCGAGAAATATTGTAAAGTTACGTGTCACTATAATATTATTAAATTATTATTTGTTGAGTTAGTACCTACATACTGTATAATATAGTTAAGTAGTTTTCAGAGCTTAGTAGTTAGTTAGTGCATTAGATAGTCGGAGATTGTTTTGAATATTTGTAATTATATACATTCCAGGTCGAATACTCGTCTTCCAGAATGACCGAAGAAAAGGAGTTGATCAAAAACGAGGTAGTTTTAAAGGCCGCTTAACTGCTTTCATTGGTTACTTGATTCGCTTACTACACCTTTACAAAATCATGACGCGACGGAATTGCAATTGCGTATGGGTAAGCTGGACACATTGTATAACCAATATGATGAGGTGCAGTTACGCTTAGAATGTATTGTCGACAAGCCCGACTTACAACTAACTGAGCGTTCATGCTTTGAAACTCAGTATTATAAGGCGCTAGCAAAGCTCAAATTTTACTGAGCGATCACCATAATGCTAACTCCGAATCGGCAGGTGACAAGAGTTCTCGAGTCAATCATAAGTTTGTTAAGTTACCTACCATACAGTTGCCAAAATTTAGTGGATCATATGAGAACTGGTTGGAGTTCCATGATTTCTTTAGCCTTATTCACTCTAATGATGAAATCGATGAAATTAATAAAATTTATTATTTACGCGCATCTCGAAGGGTCTGCTGCTGTGGTAATTCAATCATTTGATTTTTCTGCAAGTAACTATACAGTAGCATGGAATGTCTTATGTGAGAGGTTTAACAACAAACGATTGTTAGTTCAAAATCATGTGTCCGCCTTATTTAACCTTGAAACGATTACTAGAGTCGTCTGTAACTTTAAAGCGCTTAATCGATTTATTGGTAGAAACCTGAGGGCATTAGAATCGTTAGGCGAACCAGTTCAGCATTGGGACACGCTTCTAATTTATATAGTTACACATAAATTGGATCAGAAAACCTACCGTGAGTGGGAGAGTTTAAAGGTCATTAAAAAGGATGAATCAGTTACATTTAATTTATTCCTTCAGTTTATGCGTAGCTGAGCTGATTTACTCGAAACCTTAGAGACGTCGCGTATGTTCACTTTGCACCGCATAGGCCGAGTCCTAAATTAAAATCCATGGTTTCTGCAACAATCGAATATTCATAATATAAACTCAAATAAACAACTCAAGGGTTGTTATAAATGTAACGGCGATCACAATTTAGGTAAATGTCCACAGTTTGGCGCTCAGTAATGAGGCTAGTTGAAATTATTACCATCTTACAAGATCTGTTATAATTGTTTTAAGTCAGGACATTTTGCAAACCATTGTAAAAGCCAGGGTAAGATATGTAACCGCCGCCACAACACAATGATTCACGTGACTGAAGCGATAGCACGTCATACCGTACAAAAAAAATATTCTCGCTCGAGAATGAGACGGGCACTCGACAGGGACTCACTCGTCAATGACATCAACTGCAGGCACTGATGTGAACAACGTCGCTTTATCGGCAAACGTAGCGCATCGCAGTGAACAACGAGATGTATTATTATCAACTGCTTTGATAAAACTACTTGATTGTAATAACGTCGAACACATCGCCCGCGCAGTATTAGACTGCGTAGTACATCTAGTTTTATAACTGAGAATATGCGCAAACGATTAAATTTGGATTTTGTCGACATAGATAAGTCGATTTTAGGCATTAATAGCGTATTCTCACGTAAGCAGAAGGTGTCGTGTACATTTAAAGTCGTTAGATAATAGTTATTCCGCTAACATTAATTGTTTCATTTTGCAATCAATTACTAGCAATACCCCAGGCCGTGAATCAAGCATACGTGATTTTCAACTTCCATCGAATATTTGCTTAGCTGACCCTACATTTTACAAGCCTGCCGATGTAGATATTTTAATCGGGGCTGATCTCTTTGGGATTTGTTAGAATACAAAGAATTGGTTAGGAAGCATAGCCCATTCTACAGGAAACCAGGGTGGGGTGGATAGTTTCTGGTCCAATTAGTGTTCATCATTCTGCATTGATGTCAATGACTTACGATGCAACTTCGCTAAGACTGATTCTTGTTTTGTGACGATAATAAAGATGATATTCGAATCGACTTAACGCGGTTTTGGCAGCTGGAGGAAATAAGTCCCAAGTCATCTCATTATTCACCTGAGGAAAAGTTGTGAGGATCATTTTGTAAAAATACGTCACGTCTTGATGATGGGCGTTTTTGTGTTCGGTTACCTCTCAAAAAGATACCTGTCTATTAGAGATTCATTTAAAGAGCTACACATTGCTTGTTCTCCTTAGAGCGTAGATTAAAATGTAAGCCTGACATCAAGCAGATGTATTATGAAGTTATGTCTGAATATCAGTCACTGGGACACATGTCAATTTGTGAAAGACCCAATTAAGTAACGGCGCGTATTTTATACCCCATCACGGCGTACTCGTGAAAGTAGCACTACGACTAAACTTAGAGTAGTTTTAATGCAAGTTGCCCGACGTCGTCAGGTATTTCGTTTAACGAAATACAAATGGTCGGTCCTGTAGTTCAGACGACTTGACGTCGATCTTGTTACGTTTTAGGCAACATAAATACGTTTTGTCTGCAGATGTGAGAAAATGTACAGGTGCATTATCGTTCATTCTGATGACAGGCACCTTCAGCAGATAGTCTGGCGCAACAGTCCTAGTGAGCCCATACAGACCTTTCAACAAATACTGTCACGTACGGTACGGCAGTGCACCATTTTCGCAACACGCTGCCTGAAACAACTTGGTCTACAGTGCAAAATAAAGCCATAGCGGACATCATAATGCATGATTTTATGTCGATGATCTGCTTACGGGTGCTGATGACTTAGATGACGCAGGCCATACGTCAAGGTGTTGCCGAAGTATTGGCATCTGCTCGTGTGCCATTGCGAAAGTGGAGATCGAACGATCCCGAGTTACTGTCAGAAATTGCCAACACATCACTTGACCTAAATATTGGCTCTCATGAGCCAGACAAGTTGTTAGGTCTTGGCTGGCATTCGAATTCAGATGAACTCTGCTTTCCATTGAATTCACTAGTTCTGATGGCAATATAAGCGTGATTTGCTTTCAGTGATTGCACAAATTGACCCGCTGGGTCTTCTAGCCTCGTATGTAATCACCATGAAAATATTGATACAAAGGCTTTGGTTAGACAAACTTTCATGGATGAACCACTGTCTCTGAAATTAAGAAACGCTGGTATGGCATTATCAAATCTCTCCTCTTTAAATAACATTCGTATTCCACGACTAGTTATCTGTGAGTCATGCCGGTACTACAACTGATATTTTCACTGACGCTTCTGAGTGCGCACATGGTGCGTGCATTTATGTTCGAAGCGTCAGCGATAAGACAAAAGTTATGGTTCGATTATTAACGGCTAAGAGCCGTGAAGTTCAATCAAACCCACAACAATAACGATTGAGTTGTGCGGTGCGTTGGTAGAGCTCGTCTTTATGAGAAGGTTGTAAATCCTTCGTGTTAAAATTGACCAAGTCTTCTTTTGGACAGACTCACGATTGTTTTGGGGTGGTTGCAATGTTGCCTGCAAACTTCAGCCTTTCGTGTAATCGTCGCTGAAATTTTGGATAAGGCCAGTGACTATAAGGGGACACGTCCCAACAGATAGGAACCCAGCAGACTTAATATCTCGTGGTGTGGATATCAGTGCTCTGGCAGGACTTAGATTGGTGGTCGGGTCCAGATTTTTAATGTATGACATATCAAATGGCCTTCTCAGCCTAAGAATGTTGAAACACTACCGGAAACGCGTCATGATATTATATTAACTGCAGTCACTAATCATCCAAAAAATAATGATTGTTTTATCGATTTTAGTCGTTTCTCGAATTATTCCCGCCTTGTACGTTCCGTAGCTTACGTTTTACGATTCATTATGTCTTGTAAAAGACAGTTTATTCCTTCAAATTACTTAACGGAATTAGAATTACGAAACGCGTTAAATATTATAATTTCAAAGTGTCAATATGATTCTCTTTCAGAGTACAGTTTGCTTCTGAATAAACAAAATTTACCCAAGAAAAGCCCACTTTAAATTTAATGTATTTTAGACGAAAATAAAATTATGCGTGTTGGTGGTCGTCTTGATAATTCTAAATTTTCATATAATAAAAGCATCCTATATTATTACAGTCCAATCATATATTTACAAAATTATTATTTGACCATGAACACAAAGGCTAAGCACGCAGCGGCACAGCTACTGTTGGCAAACATTAGAGATACTTATTGGCCGATAGGTGGTCAGCTTCAGCGAAGGCCTGTTATCATAAATGTATACGATGTCATCGCATGAAGGGTAAGGTTTCGAATCCACTAATGGGTAACTTGCCAGCAGCGTCTCCTTTCGGGTGGCTTTCCTTGAAACCGTAGAGTCGATTATGCGGGCCCTGTTATGAGCGCGACTCGTCAAGGTCGGTGTCGACTGGTAAAGGTTTATATATGTATTTTGTCTGTTTCACTACTACAAGGCGACATTTAGAGTTGGTAGGTGACTTAACCAGCAATAACTATTTACTGCATTGCGCAGGTTCATAGCTCGAAGAGGTGTTTCAGTTAATATTTATTCCGATAACGGTGCTTCTTTGTTGGTGCCTACAATGACTTGTCCAAATTTTTAAAGGGCAATTGCGATTCTTTGAGCGAAAGCATGGCCAATGATAATATTAATCACTTTATCCCTGGCGTATACTCCTCACTTCGGTGGTCTCTGGGAGGCGGGAGTCAAATCGACAAAATATCATTTGCTTAGAGTGTTGGGCATTGTCACTTAACGTATGAAGAACTTACACCACGTTGACCCAGATCGAAGCAATATTGAACTCCCGGCCACTCACCCACTGTCTTCAGATCCTGCAGATTGTACGCCCTCACCGGGACATTTTTAATTGGGCGTGCACTGACTTTTACCGCAACCAGATTCCAACATCACTCCACCCGTTATTAACCAGATTCCAACGCATTGAGCAACTGCGTCAGCATTTTTGGGAACGATGGAGCAAGGAGTACGTCTCAGAACTTCAACAAAGAGTGAAATGTTCTTGCAAAGATAGCTTAAAGATAAACGATTTGGTGGTAGTCAAGGAAGACAACCTTCCACCGCTGAAATGGAAGCTGGGAAGAGTCGTTGCACCACCCAGGAGCCGATGGCATTGTTCGAGTTGCAGACATCAGAACTTCTACTGGGATTATCAAGAGGCATTTAACCGGATTTGCTCGTTACCGGTGTTATTTAATTCTGGTTGAAATCAAAGATTTCAACGCCTGGGGCATGTTGGAGCGCCAGCATTCTTTCTCAGCAAAGAGTTAAACAACGTACTTGTAGTAATTGTCCGTACTTAATGTTAATTTCAAACGGGGTCTTTTGTTTGTAATATATTTACCCTCTCAACTGTTGTAAGATCAATACAATCGTCCAAGACCACATTCAAGTGTGCATTATTTTAAAATTCCTGTAAACTCCTGAACATCCCTTATTACCTCATTTTAATTGTTGACATGCCCCTGCACGTTAATTATTTACACTAATACTACTCTATTTTGATTTGATTGTCAGCCTTTTTTTTTCATAATTGTTGTACGTAATTTTTTTTAAATTATTTATGACCTTAGCTAGCTTTATTAATTTGATATCGGGAATCGAGTTTTAATTCACTTTATTTATATTTAACTTCATGATATATATCACGCGGGTATTTTATACATATGGGCCCCCATTTACTTGGTATTATATTACATTTTCATTACATTACTTTCATTTTATTGGTACATAAACTTTTTATACTATATCAAGGTTATAGTGTACCTGGGTTGTGCACAACCTTCAGGTTCATGTTTAAGTCATTTTAAAAGGACTCAACAATTGTCACTGAGGAAAACTAAGTTCACACTATGATCCAATGAAGGACGTGACCTCTATGTACCATTATCAAGGGTAACAAATTTAAGACTTCTCTGGTCCTCAACAGTACTAATATGAGTAAACTCGTTCACATCACTTGTACTGAAGGTATTGTTCCTAGTACCTGTTACTTCCGATTTTATCATCCAATAATGGAAACATACCCTGCTCGAGGACTATGCTACACCAGTGATGGACGTTCTGTATCTCCAATATTTATTTATCAAGGTCAACTTTTGTTTTTTATTTCTCTCTTCATAAATCTTATTTCCTTTCTTTATCTTATAGTACCTGTTGTTATCTACTTGACTGTATCGGTAACTTTTATATACTTTCATGCTCCACTTCCATATAATAACTTGCATAATCTCGCTCATAATGGATTCAATACCAGTAGTTTAAGCATCATCAAATATTTGGGTGATCAGTCCAATATTGACGAAACTTAGCAATTCAATCATTCGTATTCACACTTTTGAACATCCTCTCTCACTCCTCACACCTTTTAAATATATACTTTTTAATATTGTACAAATATAAGGTAATATATTTGCCAGTCAATTTTTATGTCCTTGTTTAATTTGTTAAGAAACATTATTATTAAGACCTATTTTAATTATTATATTCCTTATTCACATAAAATGATAGTTTTAAGTATTTTCTAACTGACACAGAAGTTACATCGCTTATAGTTATATTACTTTTACTTATATCGAAAAATGTATTAGCTTTAATAATACATTTAATTTACATATAAAAGTAGGATTTAGAACTATGATATTTAAGAAATCGTATATCTACAGAAAAACCGGTAATCACTATTTCATTACAGCTAACAAGTTTGTATAAACAAAACATTAATATATTTAAATATTGAAAGAACAATTTAGATTTTTAAGTAGGTAATATTAATATTTTAAGTAATTATTAGTAATATTAACTATAAGATTATTTATTAAAGGTTATATAATATATATATTTATATATAATAAAGTTACTTTAAGCTTTCCATACCTTTAGAAAAGAAGAAAAATGATTATAACTTATAATAATTACGATTTTTTATAAAACCCTTTTTGTATACATATACATTAAAAAATACTATAAAAAAATTGGGTTAAATTTAAAAATATATTTGCTTTAACACGAACCTGTTCATCGTAAAATGTATGTTTTTAGAAAACAATATCTACTAAAATATTATAAATTGTTAAAAACTGACAAATATTTTCTAGTTACTTTAAATACTCGTACATTTAATATTTAATGCGTTACTTTTTATTTAATATAGTCTAAAACATAATAAAATAATTAAATATAATGTATAAAAATAACGCTGATGCAATGTTACCTCTTATATATCTTCTTTTTTCTTTTCGGTTCACTTTTCATATTTTATGGACAAAAGCTTCTGAAATACAACCGTTTTTTTTTTTTAAATTAATCTGTTGTTTCTTGAATTTTGTTCTTCGGTCATTATATTTAAAAATCCACATTTTATTTTCCTCATTCTTCGTTAGTTGTCTTCATAGATATATTTTAAATTTTCAGTCAGCTTCAATTCTTTATTGTGTTATTGGCCTCTTCTTGAATTCATATTTATTTATTTTCCGTCACGTCCGGTATTACGTCGATTCCGTTATAATATTACTTTATTGTCAATCATTTTACCTCATGTTTTCATTATTTAATTTAACAATATTTATTCCCACCTTTAATTTTAATAGGCCCGGCGGGCGCTTGCATTGTCGCAGCGCACCGCCTGGCAGGGTCGCCATGTAATGTTGAAGGTTTTAAATAAATAGGAGACGTGTTGTTGCTACTAGAACTTTAATTATACTGATTACTAAACCTAAGAGTACATGTGTATTCTTACACTGCTAGTAGGGTAGAGACATACACTACAACATTATTTATTTTCTCGGACATTCAGGTTTCCTAGCGATCTTTTCTTCAACGCAGATCACGAAGTAATTCAGCACTTAAAACTGTGTTACAAAAATATGTTACAAAATTCAAATTTTTTATCTTTAAGAACACAATATATCTCCTAGAACATATTTCTCCGCGTACAAGGAACATAAACTGCACGTATGACTATTAAATGCCTGCGCTCGTATACCGGTAGGAAATATTTCTTTATTGACATCATTTTCCAAGATTTTATTAATGTATGCAAAATTTTTTATGTTATTGCACAAAAATGTAGTGGAACAGTTTTGTTATTTATAGCAACATTTTAATATTGTCTTAAATAAAAAATTGGTCAAATTGATGCAAATGGCGTACATCACAGACTGTACATTTTTCGTGTGTTTTATAGGAATAAATATAAGTAAGCTGTTTAGTGGCGGTGTAAGAATATTCCTAACCCATATTGTCCTGTAAGAGACGATGGAGGGAAACTGAAATATGTAATGGAGCACATCTTTCTGATAACAACTATAACACAATAAAAACTGTGCCAGGCCTGTCAACTATGGCACAATCTCCTCTATGAGGGCAGCCTATGCTGAGGGCAGTAAAATGAGGTCTGATGATTCTCTACACTCACTATATGAAACTACACAATGAAACTAATTTAAAGTTTAATTTTAACGTCTTAATTTCCGACGTGTTGAGATTAAAATGTTAAAATTAAATATTTTAATTTTAACATTTTAATTCAAAAGATGGTCATAGGCGACAGTGATCACTTACCATCAGGTGAGCCGCATGCTTGTTTGCTTCCTCTTCTATAAAAAATCCGTAAAATAAGTTTTATTTAAAAATCATGCAGTCGAATTGTAAGACCTTTTGAAATCGGCTAGTAAGTTGTTAAAAATACTCTCAAGCTCATTATATTTTAAACACCACAAATCTCCTCAAGTGAATGGAAAACCACTAAAATTTAAGTCGACGTGGTCTCTACACGTTCCAACGCGCGTACCGTTTATCCAACGGATTAGCGGTCGTCTTGCATTTTACATTGCACGACTCTTGCATTTTGATTTCCTCGGATCTTCTTATTTAATTTATTATTGCTATTAAAAATGTTAAAGATTAAATAAAACTATTTTTACGGATTTTATCGCGTTTAATTTTATTATTTTGATTCCCGACGTTTCGGGTGCTTTACAGCAACCCATGGTCACGGGGGGGACTGAGATGTTTGACGTCCCGATGTCATAGTTAGCCATTCAGTTTTTAATATAAATAATTGTTTGTCTTCTACGCAGAATGAGCTTACAGTATCTTGAAGTCTTGCAGTGGTATGCTTGGGTTTGGATTTAATTTGTTAATTATAGGATCCCAAGCAGATGGCAGCACCCATCCATCTTCTTATTGAAATTAGATGTTTTAATTTCAAAGCCTCACGTATTATCCTTTTGTAGGAATTCATGATCTGCGAGGATTGTGGTCTATCAAATCTGATGTAATGACGATCTTGAACATGTTCACAGACTGCAGACTTCCCAGAGCGTCGGTGCCTCACGTCAGCTATATGTTCTTTCACGCGGGTTTTAATAGATATTTTGTTTGTCCTATGTAAAGAGACCACATTCACAATCAAGCTTGTACCTCCTGCATCTTGTAGAGGGATATTACACTTGACGGATGGTAAAATTGACTAATCTTTCGGCGGCTTGAAGTATGTTTTAATAGAAGCTCGCTTCAAAATGTAGCCAACCTTGTCTGTGACCTCTGACATAGGGTAGTACAGCAGGCACACGCTCGACTGTGACCGGCTTCATTCGGTCACTGTGACGTAGGCGCGGGACCCGAAGCTTGTTGTCTTGCAATACTTGCTGACGTGCTGAAGCTCGGCGGCCAGATGTTTTCTGTCACAGATCCCTGTGCTCTCCGAAACAAAGATTTTCCCACGGTAGCTAATCAGATGGATGATGGTGGATTCACCATTTAAATATCGGTTGGTATGGCTCTTTTCCTATACATAGTGTGACCAATAGTATCAGGATTTCGGATGACTAAAACATCTAGGAAAGCTAAGAATTGTTTTGCCCTAACTCCATTGTGAATTGTATTTTAGAGTTTATGGAATTAAGGGGTTTAAAAATGCAGTTACTTTGTCAAATGGTAAACCTGTGAAAGTGTCGTCTACAAATTACCGCTTGTAGAATCTTTGATATACAGAGCAGGAAGGGCTTTCTCTCAAAGTTCTCCATGAATATGTCGGCGACTATGGGAGATACAGGTGAGCCCATTACACACCATCTACTTGCTTGTAGAACCCTCCTTCCACAATAGATAGCCAGAAGTAAGGCACTGTTTGAGTAATACTGCATATTCTGTAGGCATGTTGTATTCTTCTATCTTCCTGGTTACAACTGAGATGCAGTCTTCAATATGTAAGCATGTAAATAGTGACTGAACATCAAAACTGACCATAGTTTCAATGTCAGCGAGATGGTGGTTTTAACTCACTAACAATGGTACGAACCTTCGTGTGCTCTGGTTTGTCCTCTCAGCGGTGATAGAACTTTTGCCATGTTGAGCCAATTTATAAGTTGGTGAGTCGATCTGGCTCACTATTGGACGTAGTGGAGCGTTTGGTTTGTTTTTTTGGTTACCCATACAAACTCGGTGGTTTGGTACACGGTGGTATTATCGAATTTACGTCGAGATCTAATTTTTTGAGTAATTCTTTAACAGATCGCTTGTTATTTAAGCACATTGGTTGTAGGGTCTGTTTTGACCTTTTGTACGTACTTTTGACCGATAAAAGTTGTTGTACCGTAGCATTTCCTTTTATCTGCACGGAGAATCGTGAGCCTGGTCTGTTGGTAAGTTGTACAACGCTTTAATCTCGTATTTGGGGAGATTTAGTTTCGGCACTGAACTTCGACGTAACAAGGACGAAATGTCTTGACGTAATTGTAAACGGGAATCAAAATAGTAAAATTAAACGCGATAAAATAAGTAAAAATAGTTTTATTCAATGTAGTTTTCGCGTAAATGTAAGAAATCATTATGCTAAAGATTAATTAGCTTAAACCGCGAAATAAAATAAAATTATGTGTATTATCTAGTTTGAAGTTCTCTTTAACGAACCTCCTGCTCACCCTCAATTGCAGGCACTAGCCCTGTCATACCCTTGGGAATGACGTACCACCGTCGATAATATGATAAGTGTTTCAACTTGGCATCACAGGTGAAATAGACCCTGCGGTGGTTGACCATTAAAATTTTATGACGCAATTGACGAGAGGTGCTCACTAGGTAGTAAGACACGTCATTTTATTTAATAATATAATAATAATTAAAATACGTATCTTAGTTAATATAAATTTTAACATTTTTAATAAAATGTTTATTCCAATAGTAATGCCCGATTTTAATTATTTATTATTACGTAAAATGCAAATTTGCGTACGTATTCTCGTATTTATGACTAGTTAATCGACGGATTAATGACCTGTGTTTCCATCCATCCATTACTGCATATAAAACTCTACTGCTGGGTATTTTGCCACGGCCATGCTTTAAGGCAGGTTGGTAATCACAGTATTTATAATTTAAGTTATTATCAGGAAGATGGTGCTGCCCATCTCCTATTTCAGTTTTTCTCTATCGCCTCTTACGGCACCCACGGGATGACACCGCCACTACACGGTTACGGATCTGAACTTGGTGGGTCAGAATTATTTCAATTTAATTCAATAATTTATCTATTTTGAAATCAGAAAACATTTAAATTTCAATAGTAATTTTACAAATTTTGTAACAATATTAAAAGTATATTTTGTTGTAGAAACTAATTTCGACCTGATTTGCTTATCATTTTTCGGTGTCCATTAAACACAAATTTAATCATCATCAACATCATCATTCTTACAGCGCTCTTACAAGTACACTGCTGAACACAGGCGTTCCTCATAGATTGCTTCATGGAGGATTTTGCTTTAGTTGGGACACTTTGCAGGCGGTTGTCAACCACATTTTTTATTACTTTGAGTTGTTATCAGGGAGATGCTGCTGCCCGCTCCGTTTCAGTTTCCTCTGTCGCTTCTACTATACCCATGGTTATCAGGTAGTGGATATTCTTACACCGTCACTAACGGCGAAATAATCGGATTATTATTGTAATTATCATTATTATATTTGCCTATATTGTTACACTTAGGCATTATGCCTTCAGAAACCTAAGTATTATATTTTCATAGCATTGAGGACAAACAAGCATGGCGCACCTAATGTTATGTGCCTACTGCCGCATAGCAAAGCTGTAACAATTACAGACTTATTTAAATTAATCCCTAAAGTGTGTTTTTAACGTAACCTTTAAGGTACTAATTTTGAATTTATGTTAATTCTAAACTAGGTGCTGGGGCTGCCTCACCTTATAAAAAGTGAGTCTGGTCGTGCTTTGAGTACTGCTGTCACATATAGGCTGGTGCTGCAAAATTCCACCTAGCAGCATTGGAGTTAATAAAGAGACGTGCTAAGGGCTTATTGGTAACCTTTTTAGTTGAAACCAATCTTGTCAGATTCGAGCATAGGCAGAGTAGCTCGCCCCTAGGTACTCTATAAGATGCATTTCGGAGTGTGCGCAGGATCTAAATGCTTTCATTCCTCCCTCTCCTTTCCACCATCGGACAACCAGGCAGTACGGGTCTTCAACTTTGTTGTCGATATTCCACGTATTAGAACTAAACGGTTTGCTTGTCTTTCGTAATGCGTACAGGAAAGGAGTGGATTAACTTGCCGGTGTCTGTCTTCCATCCGAATACAATTTAGATGTCTTAAAGGCAAGAATGAAAAGGCTTTTGTTATGATCAGATAGAGTGAATTACTATCTTCATCACCACTACCACCAGTTGGGATTGTGGTAAAACTGGCATATAATAAGTAAAAAAATATTCCGGTGCAGAATGTATGTATAGGTGCCATTCATACATGTGAAACTTCTACATGACACTGGAGGACTTGCTCGTGTAGGGGTAATAATGTTTTTTGAACATAACAATCTCGTGCTTGCCTACTTAAAGATAAATTCAAAAGTGAAGGTTTAGCAAAACAAGTCGACGAAAAACAAACTTGGGACGTTCCGTGACGGAAAACAATTTACAACGTTGGAGATTGTCAAACTTAAATCAAGTTAAAGCTTAGATTTAACCTAAATTTAACTTGATGCTGCGCCTGATTACTGCGAGATTAAATAAAGTTTTGATAGGCTTACTATAAGTTGCCGTGAAAATGAACAATAATATTTTTTCGTCAAAACTTTGTAATCCCTCTTATCCCGGTTCCGTCGTAGTTGGGCCTTTATCTAAAAAATTAACAATGTATTAAAAGTATTAAGTAGTAAAAACATAAGTAGTAAAAACAAAATAAAGGATAGCTATATAATCATCAGTCTTTAAGACTGGAGTCAATTCAAATTATTCGAATCGAGGCGTTACTCTAGAGATTTTTTTTAATATAATAATGGTGACATACTAGCACACAGTACACTTGACGGTAAGTGGATGCTTCGGCCCATAGACATCTACGTTTATCATCAATTGAGAATGAAAATGAAGATTCATTGCCTCGTTTCCAGTAAAAAGGTCTCCCGTCTCTATACTCGCCATATTAAAGACACTATTGAGCTCATTGAGCAAAGTACTAAGGTCCTCCAGCGATTCTACCATAAGGACTATAATATCGTCGGCAAATCGAAGGTGAGTGATGTACTCGCCATTGATGTTAATACCGTATCCTTTCCAGTCCAGTAGCTTGAAAACGTCTTCCAATGCAGCGGTGAAGAGTTTCGGGGATATACCGTCATCCTGTCTTACACCTCTCTGCAGTTGGATGGGTTTCGTACTCTGGTTGAGTACTCGGATAGCCATCGTAGCTCTATTGTACAAACACTTCAGTACTTCGATATACCGACAGTTAACTTGGAACCGCTGAAGGGACTGTAGCACCGCCCAAATTTCGACGGAATCAAAGGCTTTTTCATAGTCCACATACGCAAAACAAAGTGGCAGATTGTACTCTTCGGTCTTTTGTACAATTTATCGAAGGGTATGCATGTGGTCTATGGTACTGAAGTCTTTTCGGAAACCGGTTTGTTCTGGCTGGGCCTAGGGGGCCTGGGTTCTAGGCTGGAAGTCGTCGAGTCTGCGTGCAACACAATTCTTAACGACTCTCGAAAATTGCACGTAGACGCGGCTCAGAAGGGAAATCGGTTTGTAGTTCTTCAAGAGAGCGTTTTCCCTTTCTTGAAGAACAAGACCACCGCACTTCTGCTCCACGCCTCCGTGGAGAACAGAATTGAAGAGCTTCTGAAAGACTTCAATTACTGGTTTTCCACCGGCTTTCAGAAGCTCCGCTGTGATTCCATCCTCGCCTGAGGTCTTGCCGATTTTAAGGTGCTGGAGAGCCTTTCTAATCTCGCTCAGAATGAAGTCCGGGATATCGTCGGTATAGTGTCGCATAAAACTTGCTCTCGGTTAATGTACGCAAGTGTGAGTAACGACTCACATTTGCGTGTGGCTGCAACGATGACGTGTACAGCTGCCCATAGAACCTATCAATCTCACTCAAAATCGCAGGTGTCCTTGAAACGATGCTGCCACACTCGGTTTTCAGCTTCGACTGTTGGCTCTTTCTGCCAGATCTCTGGCAAAGACTTTATAGCCCTGGTTCCGCTCGATCGCTTCTTTAATACGAGCTGTATAGAAGTTGCGTAAGTCTGTTCAGTTGCCTGTATGCAGCAAAGTTAATACATGACTTCATTTTGAAATTATTATATGTAACGTATATATTCCATGTATATATTTTAATGATATGCATAATATAATATATTAAACTTGTTTTGCTTATGTGTCAACATACACTACATGAATAAATTTTATATTTTCATCATCATCATCATAATTACTGCTCCTCACAAGTCCACTGCTGAACATAGGCGGGAGGCCTATGAAATGTCTCAAAGCATGGTTCTGAGCCACCTGCATCCATCGACTTCCTGCATGTCTTACCAGGTCATCACTCTATCTAGTGGGGGGTCTCCCTACACTTCGCCTACCGGTACGAGGCTGCCACTCGAGAAACTATTTTCCCCATCGGTTGTCAGTTCTTCGAGCTATATGGCCGGCCCGTTGCCACTTCAGCTTACTAATCTTTGTGTATGTAAATATATCACAGTAAGTACATATGTAATTGCACCTAACACACAATCTCATCAATCTACGGGTTGACTGACAGAGAATGCCGGTAGGCATTAAGTCCGCCCTTTGTTACTCTATTTATTAAGGTGCTAACAATAAAGATTAAATAAATAAATAATCTCCAAAGAAAATAAACGATTCACTGCCTGTTTCAATCAGTTGATTTATTGCGACTCGGTGTCAAAGGGCACAATATCGATATAAGCGTACGTCAAAGCAAATGTTTGTTTGTTAGTGTTTGTGTACATGTACAAGCGACGAGGATACTACTTCATTATAACAATATCAAAAGAGGTTTTTAATAAAAGTTAAGTGTAAAGCTACGGTTGCTTTCTGACCCATTCATCATTTTCATCATTGATGGGCACAGGCCTCTTGGGCCTGTGCCCATCAATAATTAATGAGACAAGGTCATTGCTGATAGGGTTTTAGAAATGTACACAGTCCACCTAATAGTAAACGGATGCTGTGGCGCATAGACATCTTTATATACATATAATCAATTAAGAATGAAAATGCAAATGCGTATTCACCCCTGAGGACTAAGATGAAATGCCTGTTTCCATTAAAAAGGGTCTCCGGTTATCCAGGCTGACCATACGAAACACAGCAGCAAAAACTCCTTTTTTCGGCTGGTATTCTGTGAAAGTGTGGTCCTTCCCCGGTATAGCTTTAGCGTGGCTCAACCACGTGTAAAAGTTAATGTTTAAAAATACAAGTGCGGTGAGGTTCCTAAGGGAACTATATCCGCTACTGGTCGTCGTTGCTGGTGATAAGAGGCTGGTCCTTTTCTCGCTCAAAGGCCTTAGCCTTTATGGCCACTCAGCGAGGAGACGCAACCAGCGTTCTTAGCACAATACCACGGGGAGTAGGACTGTATGATAATTTAAGTTTTTAGTTTTAGATTTCTTATAATAGTTTTTTAAAATTGTATATATTTCAATGTTATGTAAACAAATTAATGCTAGATAGGTTTTTTATATTTTAAATATATTACTTAACTTACTGCTTCATACTCGTATACAAAGAGAATCAACTACGTGTGTGATTCAACGAGCGGCTCTATAGCACAGCAGAACCAATGTTTGCACTCTCCGTTTGACTTCTAGGAGAGACTGTATTGAAAAACGGAAAAGGAACGGAATTAAATGAAACTAATTTTTACGGATTATATCGCTTTTAATTTTACTTTTTAATTCCCGACGTTTCGGGTGCTTTACAGCACCCATGGTCACGGAATAATAACGGGATAAGGTTATTATTCCGTGACCATGGGTCGGACGGGATAAGGAACGGAATAATAATATATTAAAAGTTTTTAATAAGTATATAATATATACTACATGGTTTATTTTAATAGTTTAATCACAACCAAAATGTGCCTCCGAATAATGTAAGGTAGTAAATAATATTTAGTAATGTTATTATTTATCTAACATTGTTTGCATAAACTGTACCAAAATATACAAATAGTTTTGTTTGTTGTTCAAACGTGAGTGGTCGGTACCAGCAGCGTATAAATTAGGTACTATGCAGATTGGTACGCGATGTGAGATACTGCAGATTTTTTTAATAAAAACAAAAGTAGTTTTAATAAAAAAGTTATATTCATTTTGCAAACACCAGGGACAAGCACAAGCTAGTGATACCAGTTCTGACTCCACAGAGTCACTAATTCATTCATGGAGCAATATATGTAGTTTGACTGCGAACATATGAATTAGTTGTTCCCCGCTGACCATCATGTGGAATATTGATTTCATTATAACATCAGCTATCTGCCAAAGAAAGTCCCATTCAAATCGGTTCACAGATTTTTACGCGATGCGTGTTTACACAGACGTCGTGTTAGAGTTATATTATAGTATAGAAGATTTCAAACCAGTGGTAAAAACAATTAATGACTTTCAAAAGGTAATACTCGAAATTCATAATAAATAAAATTATTCTATTCTATTCTAAAAAACTACGAAACCATGGAATGGTACCTATATTATTTAAAGAATTTATTGAAGGAACATTTACAATTAATTCTTAACAAGCTTTAACTGATTAAAAAAAGACATACAAAGCCAAAATCATTTAATTGTACATTTCTCAACTTTTTACCTGTTAAGCTCGAAGTTTTATCCGGAAGCTTTGCGGTCACTTTGCGCTCAGAATAAGAAAATAGAGTAAAAAATATATATACCTATTACTAGAATACTAGGTCCTAGTCAACTATTTATAAATTCACAGTTTTTTACGTCCCACGGCTATAATTTGCAAAAGAGTTTTTGGGAAAGGAAGTGTCCGCCGCGCTGCCCCAATATGCGTTTGCTAATTATTTCATATAATACAAAAATATATATGAAATGGATTAGTAGCTGAGTGGCAATGGGCCGGAAAATAATATATAGCTCGAAGAACCGTCAACCGATGGGAAAAAGGTCTTCGAGTGGCACTGCATCGGTAAGCGAAGGGGCGATGGATGCAGGTGGCTCAGCGTCGTGCTTTGTGGCGTTTCTTGGGGGAGGCCTATGTTCAGCAGTGGACTTGTGAAGGTCTTTGATGGTGATGGAGAATGAATAAAAACCCTATTATTAATTTTTTAAATAATTTTAGGCATCAGTGAAGGAGTATATTAAATTACTCCGGGGTTTTTAACACTAATTTATGAAAATTAATAATATAAATAATTTTATTATTATTCTTTTTCTCGCTCAGAGACCTCATTGAGATCAGATGAAATGCCTCATTCCATCTTAGTCCTGAGGGTGATAACGAATCAGCATCTCACATGATTTTAATCGATGTAAGGACCACAGTATTCACTTACCATCGGGCGGACTGTGTGGTTTGTCACCATTATTCTATAAAAATATTTTTGGTACCGGCATGGATCGTAGCGGGAATGCTCACGTACATTGAAATTTACGACAAGCGCTTAGATCCTGAGTTACCACAGCACCAAATGGTAGAAGAAAATTATTATGCAAGACTTGTGCAGTATAATGCAGCGCTATTTCGTTAAATAAACGTATCACTGGTAGCGACATAAAAGAGAGCACGTCTTGTGAAATTAAGTCATTCTTACATCGAGTGCGCTTTATGCAGATTTTAACTCTTAATTGAGAGTTGTCATAGGATCGATTTTAAAAGTAAGCTTTTTTCAAATTGCTCGAAGCCGCTGTGTTTCGTATGCTTGTACGAATTTCTATGTTACTCCATGTTGTGTGTTGGTCAAATATATGTTCCTTTCTTTTTTTCTTTCTTTTTTAGTGAGAGTGACAACCTGGTAAAATATGTGAGAAGTCGATGTATACAGGTGACTCAGAATTGTATTATGCGGCATTTCTTAGAGCAGGGCTATGTTCAGCAGTTTAGTGAGGAATGTTTTTATAGATAAGGGTCACTTCGTTGTACACAGTCCGCCTAAATGGTAAGTCGATGCTGTGACCTATAGATATCTATATATATCTTCGATTAAGAACCAATATACAGATGCATTGTTACCCTTAAGGACTAAGATGGAATGCCTCTTATCCAGCAAAAAGGGTCTCCTGGTTCTCTAAACTCACCATACAAATCAGCAGCATTGCTACTATTTTACGCTGATATTATGTAAGAGCGTGGTTCTTCCTGGGTTGAGCTGACTCATTCGTGTTGCAGCCATTATATTCCTATAGTTTGACTTCACTACATCGAAATTTGCCCCTCATATTGAACTTGTTTGCACAGAACTCTGCATTAACGAACAAACAATTACTGTCATGTTCACGAATGTATAGACGTCGCTTTGATGTTGTGTTGAAAAGCAATTTAATTATTATTTGTACTACAGAAAATATTTTGGTGTTTTATTTTTACAACAATACTGAACGTGTTTTTCAACAAAAAGAAACGTACGATGTCAAGTCGCAGTGAATTTAACGTTTACGCGGGAATATTAATAATTTTATCTATTTTCTAAATCTTAACGTTACGTCCACACTAAAATTTTCTTCTGTATCGTGATTAACATACAATTGCAACAAGGATAAACATCCAAACCCAGAACAACTATTTGTAGGCCATACGAATACCGTGCAGTTTAGCTAAGCGCTCGCTGTAAATTTCACAGCACGCGAGCAACCTAAGTTCGATCTCCGCCGGCACCAATGAAATTGAATTGCAATTTTAAGTGCTGATGTATCAGCACATACATGCTCGGCAGAAGGAAAACATCGTGAGGAAACCTGCATTTCTGAGAAATAAGAAAAATAAGAAGAAAGAAAATTTCAAACGCATGTGAAGTTCCGCAATGTTGAAATTTCAAACGCATTTGGGCAGCCCGGCGTACTTCTCCTTGCCCTAAAACCTTCTCATAAATGAGAGGAGTCCTGTGTCCAGCAGTGGGACGTATATATAAGCTGCAACTTAAACTTTAACTTTAACACACAAATACCTCTTAAGTGAGATTGAAACCCGCGGCCTGGCGGCCCTCGGCACTGAAACTCATTGCTAAGCCACTGCGCCACAGAGCCGTCAATATATACGTGGGAGCCACGACGCAGCGTAATATGGCTGCAGCACGGATGGGTCAACTTGTACGGGAAAGGTCTCAGCTTCACATAATATCAGCGTAAAATAACCATTACAACCTATAAAAACCACTGCTGAACATAGCCTTCCATAAGTTGTCTTTTGATGGGGAATTTACTGATTTGCCTCTGCATAAATTCAAAGCATGTAAAAATTAAGGATATTAGAATTAGATGACAAGTTAAAAGTTAAGAATCGTGGACATAATGACTTTTCTTAGACTTTTTTAATTAATAAAACTTAACTTAATAAAAACTTCTTTAGAATTGTTATGATTTGAAACACGATGAAACGAAAAGAGATACACCAAAAGGGACAAACATATACATCTATAGGATTAGCTTAAGAGAGAATAGTATACGATGTTTAATGAAGTGAAAACTTCTTTAGAATTGTTGTGATTTGAAACACGAAGAAACGAAAAACGGCACTAAAAAGAGACAAACATATACTTCTGTAGTTTATACTGCGAGAGAATGAGATAGAATACAGTATTTATTATAAATTTAATTATATACACCCTACAAATATCAGGAGATACTCTACATTCGTTTCATCTCTCGGAGTTTATTTTTCTGAAGGTTCACTTCTACTGCGTGTGAACTGCACACATGTTTTTTTGCGTAATCAAAAAACTTAAGAAATAAAATGGTTTCTATGATTATAGTACAAACTAAAAATAAAAGATATAAAATAAAATTATAAGCAAACATTTTATGATTCGCAGTTTTACACAAAAAGGTCCTTACACTTATCCATACTTCTTCTTTCTTTTTTTTTTCACTTATGTAGTTTTTTTACCATGTAGTTGCTGTGTAAGAATACCCACTACCCCATATTATCCCGTGGGTGTCGTAAAAGGCGATAGAGGAAAATTGAAAAATTTCCACAAGGTCTCTCCGCAGTAGGGTATATTAAATTGAAATGTGTTTGCAAAATCATAATAGCAGCTTTTTACTAAATGCGTATCATAATCATAGTCATAATCATCATCATCATTACAGCCCTTCACAAGTGCACTGCTGAACGTGGGCCTCCCCTAAGGAATATCAAGAGGCACGGTCCTGAGCCACCTGTATCCATCGACTTCCTGCATGTCTTACCAGGTCATCACTCTATCTAGTAGGGGGTCGCCCTTCACTGTGCCTGCCTGCAAGCGAGGTTGCCACTCGAGAACCTTTTTCCCATCAGTTGTCGTTTCTTCGAGCAATATACGGCCCATTACTACTAGCTTACTAATCCGTTAACAACGAATATACGGTACATAAAAACAAGTTTTAAATTTTTGTCTGTCTGTATGTCTGTGTCCCTGCGTCTCCGAAATGCCTGGACCACAAGATTACACTGGCAGATAGCTAATGTTATAGGAGTAACGTAGGCTATTTTATTTTAGAAAATAATTAGGGTTCCGCGCAAAACAATTAATACCGAGAAATCCAATCGCTATAAATTACG
The DNA here is from genome assembly GCA_029286625.1 of Parnassius orleans. Lineage (NCBI taxonomy): Eukaryota > Metazoa > Arthropoda > Insecta > Lepidoptera > Papilionidae > Parnassius > Parnassius orleans. Next base: position 96,535 of record JAGSMP010000741.1, read on the forward strand.
TAGATTAAGTCGTCGGGAACAGCTAGTTTGAATAAAATAAAAGCAGGGCTTTCATAAGCTGTAACGGTAAGGGTAAGTACTAGATTTAATATTTTAAAGGAAACGGTTCGTTATTATATGTACTCGTAAGTGGTAGCTACGTCATACGAACAGAATCAACACTAACGAAATGTTTGTTGCGGTAGACGTGTATCGACTTTGTGCCTTTGGACAACGAGTCGCAAAATAAATCAGGATATTGAAACAGGCTATACATGAATACTGTTTGAAATTTTATTGACTTTGGATCGCATATGTGCTTTGTTAAGGTAATTCTACAAACAAGCGTTAATACTGTTTAAAAAACCTGACTTCGTAAAATATTAAGTTATGCCCATTAAGCGATTGTAAAGAACTTATAACTGCTTTATTTTAAGTTTTGAAAATTTAAGCGAGAATGGTCCCAACCAACTTCACATCGTTATAGATCCTAAATGTCATTGAAATGAAAAATGACTACAGAAACCAACAGGATTTTCAAAGACCCAATCAATGATACCCCACCTGGCATAGTTCGTCGAATTACTCACTTAAGCAATATGGCGTCTGGCTGTCGCCATATTGAATTTTGATTACTGTCATGTCTTTAGTGACACAGACAAGATTAAGACAATTCAATTGATGTAAGAGTCATCAAAATTGACCCTCGCGTTTGGTCTCTAGGTCTATACAGCTGATAAACGCATTACCCTACGCAGTCGGGTAATAAGTTATTTTGTGTGCTTTATTTTAGGCTTATCCGACTAAATAAGAATTATTTTATTTTATTGATCCAGCTTTTTTATTTATTATTAATTATAACTAGTTTTATATTTGCAACATACTTTGTTAAACACACAGTAACTTGACTATTACTTTTTGTTGAAAGTTTTTTTTTTTTTAACAAAGAACTACAGTTAACGTAAACATAAAATAGCGTAAGGCAATCCTTAACTTTAAAAGTGAGAAAGAATAATTATTTAAACGAGGTAACACAAGTGGTAAAATTAAAATTTTGTACAACTGACTTCAATATAAATTATTAAGGATAACTCAAAACTAATGACCAATTAACAAGTGAAGCACCAGCTTTCAAATTAAAAAATAATCATCAAAATCAGTTCACTAGAAACAAGTTGTGAGGTAACACATAAAAAACATATACAGTCGAATTGAGTACTCCTCCTTTTGAAGTGGGTTAAAAGAACAAAGACAGCAATCGTCATCGAAAGTTTGAAGTGCTTGCTCTACTGCAGCAGGAACCCTTGTGAACCAGGGTACAATTAAATAGCAAAATCCATAAAACATTAATATTACCATATGTATTTTTTTTGTTTCTTTATAAAATTTGGGTGACAAACGAGCACATAGTCCACCTGATGTAAGTAGATCCTATGGCGCATAGACGTCTGGATATATCTTCAATTTAGAACCAAAATGCAGTTGAATTTTCAACCTGATGACTAAGAGAAATGCCTCATTTCCAGTAATAAGATTCTCTACATCCACCATTTAAACATGGTAGAGTCATGCTGCAGCTATATTAATTGAATAGTTGTAGCACGAATGGGTTGGCTTGACCGAAAGACCACTACCTACAGAATACCAACGAATAGGAGTTGGTGCTGTTGTGTTTCGTATGGTAAGTGTAGAGAGACTCACCATACACAACACAGCAGCACTAAGCAGTACGTACGTACGTACGTGGTAGAGCCACGCTGCAGCTATACTATGGTTGTAGCACGAATAGTTCGGTTCAACCGGTGTAGGACACGCTATCACAAAATACCTTCGTAAAATAGCAGCATTTTGTATTATACGTATTCTATCTCAAATAAGCGTTTATTTATTTTAGGTTTATTGTAAAAAGTAGGGTTTATTGTAAACTTCGGATTTTTGTTAGACTTTAGTATATTTTTGTATAATCCGCAATATCTTTATCAATTATGAATTGGTAGGATGCACTGATCGAAGACTTTTGTCTTCAGGCTTTGCGGTTTATATATATAGGTGACCTGATAAAGCTTCCTGAATATTGCCCAGTTCAACTGAATCCGCCTATCGGCTTCTTTTTCGAAGTTAGATGGTTTCTTGAAGGACATAATTGCATTATAGAGACTGACGCAAAGCTCTGCCTTGATTCACATTCACTCCTAAATTGTTCGCGTAATTTATCAATTGTTCACCAATCCAGTGTGAAATTCTATTTTTATGAACGTGGTAGAGCCATACTCTAATTATATTATAGTTGTAGCACAAGTGGGTCGCCTCAACTGGGCAAGTAGCAAGTTCTCACAGAATACTAGAGTAAAATAAGAGGTTAATACTACTGTGTTTCGCATGGCGAGTGTAGAGAACCGGAGACCCTTTTTAGGTTTTCGTACCCAAAGGGTAACCAACATTTACGTAATTTTTTTTACGTTAATTTACGTACTACATAAGTAACCAACAAGACGGACGGACGGACGGACGGACATCCGTCCGTCCGTCCGTCCGTCCTGCTTCGCAGTCCTTCGCGTCCTGCTTCGCAGCTGCTCAAGGAGACGGCAGCATTTTGCCATTTCGAATTGAACTGAACTCTAACGAACCAATATTTACACTTCGCCGAGTATGTTTTTATAGCCCCTTGTTTAGAAAATAGTGCTGTAATAAGGAGTACTTTTTATTACAGTTGCTAAGTCGATTTTCTGGTATCATCTTGTATATAGAGTTTATCAAGGACGGCCCCTTTTTATTCAGAAATTATTGGGTGTAACTGCCATTCTTGATTGCGTTGGTGACTGTTGTGACAGAGGTTTTGCAGGTATGATCCCAGTTTCAGTTGTGAGCCAACTAATACAAATCAAAATATTAAAAAAACTGCGGTTGCCAACCCGCCTGTATAGCGTGGCAACTATGGCAAAATTATTCCGATGAGGCAATCTATGGCAGAGGCCTATGTTCAGCAGTGGACTTTTATAGGCTATAATAGATACGGTCTTAGCACAGAAGCAATAAAATTATGTGGAGATTATTTTATACGTTTTAGTTGTTTAAGGTCGGTTTTTAATTTTTTTTTTAAGTTTAGTTATTCAAATCTAATACATAGTTAGTCGTTGCAAAAATATATAATTTTGATACTTTTTCATTTTTTAAGAGCTATCTCTAATATAAATATTTCTCATAAAATGTTAGCTGTGTTACATCCCATACAATTTTAAAATTAAAAACAAATATTTTTTAGAATAACATTTCCCCCCCGACTCATTCAGTTCAAAGTATAAAGTGCTGTTCCCACCAGCTTACTTTCGTAACTGTATCGTGTTGCAATTAAAGGAACAACCTGTATGTTTCACGAACTTTGTTCCACCGTGGCACAGCGGTGACACTATCTGTACGTGAGAGTTCAAGCGCCGGTGACATTGAGCCGGAGCGTGTAACGCTAGGGTTGATACCGAACCGAAATGGAATATTATAGACTTGTGCCAAGGTGGTAGTAAGTTATGTTATATAATGTAAACTTATGTATTTAGTTAGTGAAAGATACGATCAATTTTACTTTTATTAAATATCTTTACAGATGAGGAATATTAAAATTTCCGACAAAACAAAATATGCACGACAGTTAATGGTAATCTTAAATAATTAACCAACACTTAGTATTTCAGTACGCAATATTCAGTATTACCTACTACCCTTTAAAAATTACTTACTCTTATATATTTTCGGCTTTTTCGATGACTTTTATAATTTTTATTATTATTTGTAACAATTGCAAAAATTCGTAGCCGTATGTATAATTTTTTTAGAAAATTGAAAGGGAAGCATAGGCATTATTTTTGTACAAAGCGCAGAGATTAGAGAGACGAGACGCGAACTACTACGTACTATACCTATACTAGACCTCGGCCAAGGCAGTCGGCGACGGCCCGTTCCACGCCTCGCGCGCCTCTCAAGGCCCCCGCACACATCCAGACACCCACACATAGCCGCAAGCGATTTTACGTGTACACATGCTTAAGTGTCGTTTCTTTTCGCGTAGTATATATTTTATTTGACCGTGGTAAGTAACAAGCGAGAATAGCTTTACCTTAGGTTTTATTAACAAAATTAAATATCGAATATTGTAATTTTTAAACGACTTCAAAAAAAGGAGGAGGTACTCATTCCGACTGTATATTTTTCTTTTATGTGTGTTACCTCAGAACTTTTTTCTAGGTGAACCGATTTTGATATTTCTTTTTTTATTTGAAAGCGCGAGTGCTTTCATGTGGTTCCATATAAATTTGATCAAGATTTGACCAGTAGTTTTTGAGTTATCCTTAATAATGCCTATTCAAGTGACTTCGACTACATTGATGATGTTCTCATTTCATTTATATTGAAGTAGTCGGTTGTATAAAATTTTAAATTTTTCCACTTGTTCAAATTTCTGATTATTTGGACGCCCTGTAAGAAGGCGAAAGAAAATACATAACATTTATACATACAAACATATCAAGCTTCAAAAACACGACTTGAAAGACATATTTCCAAGACTTGTGAAGTCCGCCAACGCGCATTCATGGGTGCTTATTTTTCCCTAAAATCGTTTGAAAAATGAGATGAGGCCTGTACTCAGCAGTAGGAAATGTGAAAGCTGCCTTGTAGCTCAATCCATCTCTTCTTTAACGAACCATAAATAATAAATAGTCGAAGCATTTCAGCCACTAAGCAACAGTACTGCTGTGGAAAGTAATCATCACCATTACTGCCCATCACAAGTCCCCTGCTGAACATACTCCTCCAAAGCATGCCACAAAGTACGGTACTGAACCATCTGCAACCATAGACTTTCTGTAGCTCTTACTAGCTCGTCACTTCACTCTATTGGGAGGCAGCCCTACATTTCTCTCATCGGTACGAGGCTGCCAATCAAGAACCTTCTTTCGGTACTTCGAGCCGGCCCAATGCCAATTCCGTTTTATGATCTGTTGGGCTATGTCAGTTTCGCTGGTTCTACTGCGTATATCCTCAGTACGAAGCCTATCACGCAGAGAAACTCCGGGCCAAAGATCGCTCGCTGAACGATCTTGAGCATCCTTTGGAGAGCAATAGCCAGTAAAGCTATCGACTCTCAGGAAAATCACCTCCATATGAAAGCTACATCTTTGTTTGAAGTTGTTTGTAGTTTTCCATATGCTGCAGTAACACTTACCATCAGGTGGACTATTAGCTCGTTTGTCTGTATAAAATAATAATAATATAGTCTAATATTAGCCAGGAATCGTCATACCCACGGCCAGAAGGATAACTCCCGCAATTATTTCGAATTTGATTTGGTTTTCGATTAGAACCTGTTTTTAAAGATTAATTCAAAACTAATTCAAGCAAAATAAAACGCTATTATCGCCGTTAGGTACATCCGGTTGATTATATCGTATAGTCATTTTATGCGTGGAAAAAAACCTATACGATACAATCAGCCACGTAAAAATGTTTAATATTTCCGGCGCACACGTTCAACCTTAGACCATTCAAACCAATGGGTATTGGGTTAAATAGTTTAAGCGTTCAACTCACTACGTTTTCACTACGTGTGTTTTTTTTAAACACTTTCAGAACCATTTGCAGAAAATAAAAATTACAAAGTTCTGATACAAATCTTAATTAAATTGCTTTTTAATCACAACATAAAAGCGATGCCGATAGATTCGTGAACATGACAGTATTTGTATGTTGGTTAATTGTAAACTGGGTGAAACGCAGTGAAGCCACGCTGCAGCTATATAATGGCTGCAACACGAGGAAGTCGGCCCGACTGGGGTAGAACCACGACCTCACAGAATAGCAGCTTAATGAATGGTGAGTGCAGACAACCGAAGATCCTTTTATACTGGAAACTAGGCATTCCATCTTAGTCTTCAGGGGTGACAACGCTTCTGCGTTTTCATTCTTAATTGAGGATAGATGTAGATGTCTATGAGCCACAGCATCAACTTACAATCAGGTGGACTGTGTGCTCGTTAGTTACCCTTATTCTGTAAGTAAAAATCAAATTGGTAATATCTTTTGTAAGGTTATCTATAATTTAATATTCACTTCAATTGCAATATTTCGTTCATAAATAGGAAAATCTAATCGAAATAGGAAAAAAAACATCCTTGTTGCTTGAAACAACGCCCAACATCTAGCGGAGAATAACTCAAGAAATCTAATAAAAAAATTCCAATTTGAACTGGTTTCTGGTTTTCTGGTTCAATTTGAATTTGAAAAGGTTCAAATTTTCGGGATTATGAATTACCTTGAGTTCTATTTGATTGATTCATTCAAATGCATTCAATTCATCATGGCATTGATTTTGGATTATTTATTATCTCTCATCACTACCAATGAATAAATAAAATATGTCAATAACAAAGTCAATATACTTTGTTACAATAAAGTATGCATTACTTTTTGTGAGACATCCAAAGGTAATATTACCCAATAAATTATTAAATTCTTATATAAGGGACGAGACGATTTACGATAATTCAATTCACTCGGACGTCCCAGACAAACGTATGTTCCAACAAAAACCCGTTCAAATGAAAACAGTATAAATCGCGAAAGCAATAAGGACACTATAATCCCGGCTGTTCTCTATAGGGAATCAAGAAAAACATTTGCGAATACAAGTCACCGGCTCTTTGTTAACGATAGTGATGGGCTGTAAAGACTGTCAAGGCACTAAAGTCTTCTGAGCACACTAATTATTATTATAAGTAGTTTTGTAGTAGAGCCACGCTGCAGCTGTAATGAAGAGCTTGTAGCTGAATGACTAAGTCAATAGTGATGAAACACGAACAGATGAGAGCAATGCCAGGAGAGATCTAGCTAAATTTTACGAACATTTTATACGTGGTATAGGCATGCCGTAGCATATTATGACTATAGCACGAATGGGTCGGCTCGACCGGGGAAGGACCACGCTCTCACAGAATACCAGCGTAAAATAGCAGCTCAATGCTGCTGTGTTTTGTTTGGTGAGTATAGAGAACCGGAGATAATTTTTACTGAAAATAATGAATTCAATAATAGTCCTCAGTGCTTATAACGCATCTGCAATTGATTCTTAATAGAGTATAGAAATAGATGTCTATGGGTCACAGCATCCACTTGTCTTGAAGTGGACTGTTTGCTCGTTTGTCACCCTTATTCTTTAAAAATTATGAGTAATTTATAAAAAAGTACAGCTAGCATACAATCTACACCCAGACCCAGTCTTTCTATCATTTTTGAAAGAGTTTTGAAGCATTTAGGCTGCCTTAATTCTCGATTGCGTTTTAGCAGACTTCAAAATATTTTATTTTTCCGGCAAGCTTATATGATTATTTCTACACCGCTGAGCGCGTGGTAAATCAGTACGTTTCACACGTAATAGAACCACGCTGTTGCCAAGTAACTATATTATGTTTGCAGCACAAATGGGTCGGCTTAACCGGGAAGGACCACACTCTCAGAGATAACCAGCGTAAAATAGCAACTTAATGCTGCTATGTTTCGTATGGTGTAAGAGAGACCCTTAATCGTTTCTTATTCGAAGATAGATGTAGATGTCTTTGAACAGCAGCATCCACTTACCATCAGAGGTCACACGTTACAACGAATAAGTTGCCTTGACCAGGGAAGGACCACGCTCCAATACTAGCATAGTGCTGATATGTTTCGTATGGCAAGTGACAATAACCAGACACACTTTTCATCTGGTAACGAGGCATTCCATCTAACTTCTCAGAGGTGGAAATGCATCTGCATTATGTATGTAGATGTCCTTGGATCACAGCACTTACGTTCAGGTGGACTGTGTGCTTGATTGTTACCTTTTCTTCTATAAAACAACAACCGTCATTATAAGAGATTAGATGCCATGTTATTATCATATAAGTATGTTTAAAGCTATGTATTAAATGTAATGGATTAAATAAACGATAAAATATTTTATCGATATTAAATATTTTAATACACTTCCCTGCCACCTGGTAGGGAAGTGTATTAGTAGGCTGTAGCTGACGGCGCGAATCGGCAAATTGCCGCCAATTTATTATCTGTAGTCATTCAGACTTCAGACGTGTGTGCTGCCTTTATATTGGGGGACAGTCTTTGAATACAAAGTTGTGTTCAAAGTACGTACGTAACGTATTCGCTGAAGGTCATACAGGTTTACGCACCAAGCCCAACACATCCCGATGAGGAGGTGGAGGAAATGTATGAGGATATCTTTAGATTCCTCCAAAACTCAATATACGGTGTTAGTGGGAGACTTCAACGCAAAACTAGGCACAATAGAGAACGGTGAGCTGAAAGTAGGGAAATTCGGAATAGGGCAATGAAACCCAAGGGGCCAGCAGCTGGTCGACTTCATGGAGAAAGACGTACCCTTATTGATGAACTCTTTCTTCCAGAAGCGGCTACACAAGAAGTGGACCTGTTCGAGCCCCGACGGTTCGACAAAAAATGAGATTGACTTCATTATGACGACTAGATGGCAACTGTTCAGTGATGTCTCAGCGTGATCGCGAGGGTGAAACTGTAGCGATCACCGAATGTTTAGGGCACACTGAACCTCCAAACAAGTTGGAGGTGTCGTCTATTGAAGTCAACGCTCCGTCCCCCTCGTGTTCTAATCCAAAGTCCCGAAACCTTTCAGCTCGAGTTATAAAACCGTTTTCAGTGCCTAGAAGATTGCAATGCAGTGGACGATTTGAATGACAAGCTAGTGGAAACTGTCCATGCGGTCGGAGCTAAGTTTTGCATGACCCGCCGCAGAAGAACACAAAACTCTCCGATCACACTCTTAATCTCATGGCTGTTAGATGGGAAATGAAGCTGCAGTCTTCAGTAGATTTGAAAAAAGGCTTTAGCACCATAGAATAATTCCCACATCTTCCTTTCAATTCAAAATTTCCTATTTAGCTCAGTTTTCAATTCCAAATGCTGCACCTCTGACGGACCTATTAGCTCAGTTTCCTTTCAACTCAAAAGGCATCTCTGACGAATCAATTTAGCTCAGTTTCTTTTCAAAGTCTGCATCCTGACGGATAATTATGTCAATTTCCTTTAATTAAAAATATCCCATTTCCATTTGGAATAAACAGGCTATTTTCATGCTTTCCTATACGCTGCGTTTCAAAACATTTAAATAGGCTGACGAATCAATTTGCTCAGTTTCCTTTTAATGGCTGCATCTCTACAAATCTATAAAACTCAGTTTTCTTTCAATTCAAAAGCAATGGATAGTTCATTTCCAGTGACCATGCGGGCGAAGCCGCGGGTAACAACTAGTCGATTATAAGTCAATCAATCCATCCATCCATTAAAGCCTATAAAATACTGCTGATAATGGTACTCGCCCATAGATGCCATGGTTGGCAGGCGGATGGCAACCACGATTTTTATAGGAGGGGGCAAACGGCATGCGGCTCATCTGATGGTAAGTGAATACCGCCACCCATGAACAGTTGCAACTGGGGAAACCGGGGAATTGCAGATGCGTTGCCGGCCTTCTAAGGGTAGGCTCTTTTCTTGAGTCCCTAAGTCGTATCGGTGCATCGCTGTGATATTGGGTTTTCTTCTAGCGGTCATTTGGAAATCGATCCTGTCTCTGCGTAGTAACACGATTTCTACCCATGTGCCGCATTCAGTCACAACCTCAGTACTGCGATAGCGGCCACAACCTTGATATCACGTTTTGGCTGGTGTTAGAGCCTGCAACGACGCGTAGAATAGCATAATTTTCTTACTATTCCACGGCTCGTAACATTTCATCTCGACTCAAATGACGACGT
>JAGSMP010000742.1:0-107410 GCA_029286625.1 Parnassius orleans
TTCCTTTCAATTCAAAATTTCCTATTTAGCTCAGTTTTCAATTCCAAATGCTGCACCTCTGACGGACCTATTAGCTCAGTTTCCTTTCAACTCAAAAGGCATCTCTGACGAATCAATTTAGCTCAGTTTCTTTTCAAAGTCTGCATCCTGACGGATAATTATGTCAATTTCCTTTAATTAAAAATATCCCATTTCCATTTGGAATAAACAGGCTATTTTCATGCTTTCCTATACGCTGCGTTTCAAAACATTTAAATAGGCTGACGAATCAATTTGCTCAGTTTCCTTTTAATGGCTGCATCTCTACAAATCTATAAAACTCAGTTTTCTTTCAATTCAAAAGCAATGGATAGTTCATTTCCAGTGACCATGCGGGCGAAGCCGCGGGTAACAACTAGTCGATTATAAGTCAATCAATCCATCCATCCATTAAAGCCTATAAAATACTGCTGATAATGGTACTCGCCCATAGATGCCATGGTTGGCAGGCGGATGGCAACCACGATTTTTATAGGAGGGGGCAAACGGCATGCGGCTCATCTGATGGTAAGTGAATACCGCCACCCATGAACAGTTGCAACTGGGGAAACCGGGGAATTGCAGATGCGTTGCCGGCCTTCTAAGGGTAGGCTCTTTTCTTGAGTCCCTAAGTCGTATCGGTGCATCGCTGTGATATTGGGTTTTCTTCTAGCGGTCATTTGGAAATCGATCCTGTCTCTGCGTAGTAACACGATTTCTACCCATGTGCCGCATTCAGTCACAACCTCAGTACTGCGATAGCGGCCACAACCTTGATATCACGTTTTGGCTGGTGTTAGAGCCTGCAACGACGCGTAGAATAGCATAATTTTCTTACTATTCCACGGCTCGTAACATTTTATCTCGACTCAAATGACGACGTGATATGACTCTTATAGCTCACACGGCACGTTCAATTAAAACTAAAAACAATCTAATCGCTTTTCATTATTAATATCAGTAGAACAATTAAAATTTTCCTTGATGTAACGAATTACTAACAATTTTACCGCCTTATTTTGTTTTTCTTTTTTTTTTTAATTTAAATTTTAAATTTTGAATATAGAAAAGAAGATTTCAATCTGTACATAAACTTTTATGGAAACTAAAAGATTTTAAAATATAAACTCGTAAATAATTTAGGATTAAGGCATCCTAGATTCTGTTGATGTGTATTTGTAGTTTCATGTATTTTACAACTTAACTATTATAAAAATTCAATGATGGTGCGAGACGTCTGGTACTGCGTGCAATCTGACTTTCAAGCGTGGTGATTATGACAAATTGTCCCTCCATCAAGAGACCATCACTAGGCTTTTACAGCTGGTGACAAAGAAAGATAGTTTGGAAAATCAAAAAGTGCACGCCTCATGAGCGTTTCATTTAATTTCGATGAAAAAAAAATTGTACTCGTATTCCTGACTTTTAAAATATATTATTTACGTGTTTTTAAGTTAGCGCTCTATTATCTTAACAGGTAGTGTCACCTACAGGGAAAAAGTTATAATGTTTACAAAAATAAATCGATTACACAAAGTATAAAATCGATATAGGTTAAGAACTAAAAATATGAAAGCGCCTTTAAATTTTAATATCAATAAAACTTATACAAGTTGAAAATAATTTTATAAACAAACTACAGCAGCTATTGATATGAAATAGGAACCATTTGATGTAATTCTACAGCTGATAAAAAACCGGTCTGGATACGTCGATTTTTTGGGAGTTATCGTGACCATATAAAATCAACGTCCGGATGTCCAATAAAATTTTTTCAAACCGTTTTTTCAACGTAGCAATATAAAATGATTTTTAGAAAATATAAGATGGATTAATTTGAGTTTTCCTTGATATACGGCTACTAATACTATCGTATTGGTGCAATATGGTTATGATGGGGCATTTAAGGAATACAATGTGTCGAGGTAAAGAACTGCCTAACGCTTCGCGTTATGATGCGTGCAATAGAAATTATTATTAAGTAGTATAGTTCTAATAGCGCCATGAGCATACTGCTAGAATGTTTCTAATAGTGTATAGATTTTATATCCAAAAGTAAAGTTACCTCGTCTCATTTCTGAGATATTAATAGAACACGATAATTAAAATATCCACTACCCCAAATATCCATACCCCACTGAATATTCCTGCCAAGGATGATACGTGAGGCTATTGAAATTAAAAACATCCCAATTTCAATTCAATTAGAGAGGAGGCTGGGTTACACCACCTGCTTGGGATCCTGTAATTAATAAAATTAAAACTAAACCCAAGCATACCACTGCAAGACTTCAAGACACAGTTAGTTCATTCTGCGTAGATCGGACCAAAATTAATAATTAAAAGCTGAAGGTACTCAGATTAACTCTGACATCGGGACGTCAATCACCTCAGTCCCCGTGACCGTCAGGAATTAAAAAATAAGTTGATTAAACGCGATATAATCCGTATAATTAGTTTTAGTCAATATAATAAATTAATTATTTGAATCTTTATAAAAATAAATTTCATGTTTTATAAAGGTTCATCGTAGCACTATAATGCTTCCTGTCCCTTCAAACTACCTCTCTGCGCCACAGTGTTCGGCACGGCCTGAGCCTTACTGCTCGCCTCTGCTGCACAGCACTCGCAGATTACTTGCCTTCCTCGACCACCGCAGACTACAAGGCAATTCCCTGGCACCTGCACATTCGTCGACATCTAGACTGCACTATCCGGTCTGAGCAGGGGTGATGTGGCGGCACTGTCGTCGCGCCACAAAGCGAAATACATCGAAGCCTAAATCGCGCTATCAAAGTTCCGAATTAAAACAGTATATATATATTTCTGAGGCAGAGGATGAGCAGCAGCATTTTTCTGATAACAGCAAAAACAACAAAACCTGCGGTTGCCAACCCGCTCACCAAGCGTGGCAACTATGGCAATACCCCATGAGCGACGACAAAAGAAACGACCCCAGTCCCCGGCAGCCCCGCTATTCCTGGCTACGGTGGCGACCATGGTAACGGCGGGGCAGGGGGTGCTAAGAATCTCCGGTGGAGGTTCGGTTGCCACTCACGACGACTCGACCTGGCAACTTATAACGCACGTACCCTGAGGACTGACGAGAAGATCCTGGAGTTGGAAGAAGAGATAGAAGTTACGCTGAAATATTGGATTATTCGAGGTCCGAAGAGAGGGGACACGGTAACTCGAATCCGGCAACTTGTTCTATCACCGGAAGGCGACCATCTGTCCCAAGGAGGTGTCGGATTTATCGTCCACAAGTCTCTCGTTAACAACGTTGTGATTGGGAGTGTGTCGACGAGGTTGCGTACCTTATACTCAGAATCACCAAACGGTATTCGCTGAAGGTCATACAGGTTTACGCACCAACCTCAGCACACCCCGATGAGGAGGTGAGGAAATGTGAGGATATCTCTAGAGCCATGCATTCTCCAAACCCACTATACGGTGTTAATGGAGACTTCAACGCAAAACTAGGCACAAGAGAGTACGGTGAGCTGAAAGTAGGGAAATCGGAGAGGGGCAACGGAACCCATACAGCAGCTGGCCGACTTCATGGAGAGAGAGGACTTTTATGATGAACTCTTCCAGAAGCGGCCCCACAGGAAGTGGACCTGGTCGAGCCCCGACGGTTCGACAAAAATGAGATTGACCTCATTATGACGACCAGGCGACAATTGTTCAGTGATGTCTCAGTGCGCGAGGGTGAAAACCGGCAGCGATCACCGAATGGTGAGGGCCACTGAACCCAACGTAAAGTTGAGAGGTCACGTCTAATGAAGTCAACGCTCCGTCCCCTCGTGCTCTAATCCAAAGTCCCGAAACCTTTCAGCTCGAACTACGAAACCGTTTTCGGTGCCTAGAAGATTGCAATGCAGTGGACGATATGAATGACAAGCTCGTGGAAACTGTCCATGCGGTCGGAGCTAAGATTTGCAAGACCGTCGCAGAAGAACACATACTCTCCGATCACACTCTTAATCTCATGGCTGTTAGACGGGATGTGAGGCTGCAGTCTTCAGTAGATATGACAGAATACAGGCAACTGAACAGACAGATCTCAAATGCATGCGGCGGGACTTGCCTTCAATACAGCTTGTATTGAAGAAGCGATCGAGCGGAACCAGGGCTCAAAGTCTTTGCTAGAGGATCTGTCTGCCAGAAAACCAACTGTCAAGCTGAAGACCGAGTGTGCAGCCGTCGTTTCCGGGACACCTGAGATTTTGAGTGAGATTGAGAGGTTCTATGGGCAGCTGTACACATCATCGTTGGAGCCACACGCAAATGTGGTAACGATCCAAGAGCAGTTTTATCCGACACTATTCATGATGATATCCCGGACGTCAGTGTGAGCGAGATTAGAATGGCTCTCCAGCACCTTAAAACGGCAAGGACTGGCGAGGATGGAATTACAGCGGAGCTCTACAAGCGGGTGGAAAACCGGTGCCAGAAGTCCTTCAGAAGCTCTTTAATTCCGTCCACATGGTGGCATTACACCGGAGGCGTGGAGCAAGTGCGGTGGTCTTGTTCTTCAAGAAAGGCGACAACGGTCTCTTGAAGAACTACAGACCGATTTCCTTCTGAGCCGCGTCTACGTGCTGTTTTCGAGAGTCATTACGAATCGTCTCGCACGCAGACTCGACGACTTCAGCCTCCCGAACAAGCCGGTTTCCGAAAGGCTTTAGCACCATAGACCACATACATGGCAAATTGTACAGAAGTCCGGTACAATTTGCCTATGTCTGGCGTATGTGGACTATGAAAAATTTGATTCCGTTGATGGGCAGTGCTGCGGTCCCTTCAGGTGCCAAGTTGACTGTCGGTATATCGAAGTGCTAAAGTGCTTGTACAGTAGGGCTACGATGGCTATCCGAGTACAGAACAGAGTTCGCATTACAGCCCATATTCTCTGCAGTTGATGTTTCGTAAACCTATCCAACTGCAGAGAGGTGTCGGACAGGGTGACGTTATATCCCCGAAACTCTTTACCGCTGCATTGGAGCACGTTTTCCAAGCTTCTGGACTGGAAAGGATACGGTATTAACATCAATGGCGAGTAAATCACTCACCTTCGATTTGCCGACGATATAGTCCTTATGGCAGAATCGCTGGAGGACCTAGCACTGCCTGCTCAATGACCTCAATAGTGCCTCCCAACGGATAGGTCTAAGATGAACATGGACAAAACAAAGATCATGTTTAATGTCCATGTCAACACCATGCCGGTAGTTGTTGGATACTAAGCTCGAAGTTGTTGACAGTATGTTTACCTGGGACAAATAGTCCGACTAGGTAAGTCCAACTGACCGAGAGGTCAATCGACGGATTCAACTCGGCTGGGCAGCGTTCCGGAAATTACGGCACATCTTCTCGTCAGGTATAATTTCAAAACTTGAAAACGAGGCTGTACAACCAGTGTGTTGCCAGTGATGACTCCACGGAACTGAGACGGTCCTTCACTGCTGGCCGGATGAGGAAGCTCAGGGTCGCTCAGCGAGCTATGGAGAGGCTATGCTCGGAGTCACTAAAAATACTAGAATACTAAAAAATATGATGAGGTCTATGTCCAGAGGTGGGACATTAATTAGACAAGGACGTAATTTCATTAGTATTTGTACACTACATAAATGACCTTGCGTTTAATATTTGAGGAGAAAATGAAACCGTTTACATCGTTACGTGCCTATAAGCTGTTTAGAAAATACACAAAAGGCATTTATAACGAAGACATCGTGGTATGTGTTTATTACTTTATCATGCAAATTGTATTTATGAAAATGCTGGGTTGAGGTTTTAATTCTAGAATATGCTCAAGCTTTTATTTTAAGCTAAAGTATTCATCGAATTATATTTTTCAACATGTAAACACATGTACACAAACACCATTTACAAAAAGGGTACATTTTCGACAGTGCAAAAGTCTATGCTTATTTATATTAAAACAGCGACCGACCGCGGCTTCGTTCGTATCGAGTTGGAAATTACGGCAATTTTGTTTATAGTTGCTCCTTAAGAAAGTATACTGCTTTTTAAGGATAGATGCACCGTACAGTGTGTGATGGACACCCGTGTACCCATAGACTTATTTTCGTATAAACCGGGTCATTGAAAATTGCTCTAAGCGTGTTATTGAGACAAATTTTGCATTTATAATGAGTTGGCCCATTTTAATGAAATTGTTTTGGCCCTGCGACCTTTACAAATTTACCTGAATAGATTCGTAAGCGAGCGTAGCGTATTGTGTACCACTATCTCCGCTGCTTATAGTCGTATACACTCCGGGGAGCCTAGCGCGGTCATTTCCATTTTGATTGATTGCTGGAGGATGATACTATATGAAACATATAGATATATTCCATGCTATGTTTCTTATATTATCCCGGCGGAATTTAGAAAAGTCCTAAAAATAGTTATTACTTATTATAACTACCTACTTTTATACTAAGTTTCTAATAATTTTAGTTACGGAAATAAGGCAACTTTAAAGCTTTCTCGCTTATAAATAAATGCTATTTATTCTCTCGTGAGAATTTCGAAAATCCTGAATACAGTTATTAGCGATTATGTTTTTACATAATCACTAATAACTATTGCCATTGAAGTCTCTTGTAATGAGGGCTATAATCTTCCGCTCACAGAGGTCGCTAGTTGACACTGGGGTGAAGTTTTTGTTACACAATGTCATTTAATTGAGTAGTTAGTTTTAAATAAATGGAATGACTAGCCGTTATCAGCGAGATGCGCTCATACCCTACCGGTTTTAAGAAACATGTACACAATACTATTTTCATCTTTGATTCTATCAAATTCATTTGTATATAATAATTATTCTACTATTATCTAGTTACACTATTTGTTTGTATTTATTGCACATTTATGTTATGTAAGAGTTTTAAAAATATATTTGTACTTTTATAAAGATTTATGTATACATATATAATATTAATATGTATGTATGTATTTATCTTATCTATGTACTTATATACCTTTTATGCATCTTTATTACTATTTTATGATTGATAATAAAAATAATGTTATTTTGTCCTTAAACCACACACATGATTTTATTGTTTTCTAGCAATCCTGTCCATCAAAGGTTGTCTGGAAGAAATCGCTCTTAGCGATAAGAGAGAAAGAAATGTGGAACAATAGTACCATTTTCTTTCTCTCCACTATTAATATTTAAGTGTTTTGGCGTATAATAAAAAGTTATCTATCTATCTAAATAAAAGTTTATCAGTTTCTAGAGTATTATATTAATACATAAAACAATGCCTCACTGGTTTGCTCTTTAATTCCTTTTGTACATTTTAACTCATTTTAATTTTTCTACTTTTATGAATATCTGTGGTTTGGTTTATTTATTTTTAATCTAATTAATATAAAATATATAACTAATAGTGAGAAAAACATTAACCTTCATTTTCGAACAAATTAATTTCCCCACTATGAAATCTATTACACCTCATTTTAAGTGGCGCGTCCTGGTGGAAAAAAGTCTTGGATGGCACACATATGTGAGCAATCATTATAGTTATACGAAAATATGGCAACTTTATAGCAAAAGATAAATCCTCTTTATTTTCGATCCCGTGTGAATTTAGAAAATTACTTTATAAAGGAATTTTAGGACCAAGGGTTTGTTCTGGGCGTTGATGAGTCAGTGAATGAGTGAATCAGGATATGTTTTTATATATATTATGGACATATATTGATAGCGAATGTGATCTTTCCGTAATATAAGTGAATAGTATAAGTTTATGCGCCATACACTAAAATAAGTTTTATCATCGTTCGATAGTGGATGCATATTTTATGATTTTCATGTTTCATGATTTATGTTTTAAGATAAAAATTTCTTGTGTAGTATTTTATAGTTATATATCTGATTATAATTTAAATATAAATTATAAACGATTTAAGTTATACTAGAAACAAAATGCACAGAAAATAAACGAAAAATAAAAGCAGTAAAACGCACAAAACATGAAATACTTATATTTTATTAAAATATTATACTCCTAACATACGATAAGGCGGCGTAAGAATATCACCTACTCCATAATATCTTCCATGGATGTCGCAAGAGACAATAGAGGGAAATGAAACAGGAGATAGGCAATAGCATTTTTCTGATAGCAAATCGAAATAATAAAAAACTGCGGTTGGCAATCCGCCTGCTAAATGTGGCAACTATGAAAAATATTCCCCTGTGAGGCAATATATCGGGAAAACCTATGTTCAGTAGTGGACTTTTGATAGGCTATAATTAATGCATGAATTTATAGTGTGCCTTAATTTAGTCCTAAAAAATATGTTCAAAGCTAACAAAACTTTATACTAATATAATGAAATTATACTATTAAATATACCTATAATAAAGAAAAATAAATTAAATTTTAATTCAATTGTTCAATTAAAAAGCGTAAAATAAACGCATTTTTGAGGTTTTTCATCTTTTGAAGATGCAGATGAACAATTTCAAGTATTATGCCGTAAATGTTTTAAAAAAGTTAATTTATTTTATCGTTTTAAGTTAAGGTTACTCAAAATATTTAGGAACAAAATAACTTGCCGGAGATAACGTAGGTAATCCTTCGTTCATTTTGAGTTCAGAATTTTCAGGTACATGCTTAATATTTGTTAACAGTTATGCTTCTCACAAAGTAACATAATCATTTGATTTCTCTAAAGAGATACCTACTAAAACTGGAGACTTTTTTTGTTCATATTATATAATTTGAGCCTCTACAATGATCTCTCAAGCATGTTAAATTAATTGTTACTTCACGAACTAACCATTGTTTCTTTGATGTGTTAGTTTTATCTCTGTCTTTGTTTCACTTTGTAACACGAGTGTTTATTTAAAAGCTTCTGGGAAATATAGCGGATCGAGAGAAACCACTTTGCTGTTGACATAATTTTAAATTATCTACCCGTTCCAAACAATAACTGTAATAAGAGGTTTCAAGTATTACTTATGTTGTCCTATAATAAATATTTTATATTATTTACAAGTATATTTTCTATAAAATATAAGGACACTTCTATTGTTTAGTTCAAAAAATTGAAATCAAAAAGCATAATTTAGAGTCGAATCCAGAAGGTCAGCGCTGACGAAAACTGATGTTAATAAATATATTCAACATCAAAGTCGAAAAGAAAAAGAGCGTTAGAAAGCAAGAAAAATAAAAATACGAAAATATAAATAAATAATAACGGAAATTCTTCATCACTACAACACAATATAAACTAGAAAAAAACTTGCACTTGCAGCAACGCAAAGCTTCAGCATAATATGCGGCTTGCCACGGCGATATTGCTTTTATTCTGTGGAGCAGAAGTTAAGTGGTCTTGATTTTCGAGAAAGGCGACAACGCTCCCTTGAAGAAATACATACCGATTTCCCTACTGAGCCGCGTATACGTGCTGTTTTCGAGAGGCATTACGAATCGTCTCGCACGCAGACTTGACGACTGCTAGCCTCCTGTACAAGCCGGTTTCCGGAAAGGCTTTACTATCATAGACCACATACTACCCTTCGGCAAATTGCACTTAAGACCGAAAAGTAAAATTTGCCACTTTGCATTGCGTATGTGGACTATGAGAAATTTGGAGAAAATAGACCGACTTGGTAAGTCTAACTTCGACTTAGAGGTCAATCGACGTATTAAACCCGACTGGGCTGCGTTCGGGAGATTACGACAAATCGTCTCGTCAGATATACCTCAATATTCAATATGCCAGTGATTACATATGGATCTTAGACGTGGTCCTTCACTGCGGGCCGTATTGGGAATCTCAAGGTCACTCAGCGAGTTATGGAGAGGGCTCTGCTTGAGGTTTCTCTGCGTGATAAACTTAAAAATGAGAATATCCGCAGTAGAACCAGAGTAACTGTCATAGCCCAACGGATTAGTAAGCTGAAGTGGCATTGGGCCGGCCATGTAGCTCGTAGAACCGACAACCAATGAGGAAGAAAGGTTCTCGAGTGGCAGCCTCATACCGGTGGGTACCTCGTAAAGTGTAGGGCGGCTCCCCACTAGATGGAGTAATGACCTGGTAAGATATCCTGGAAGTCGATGGATGCAGGTGGCTCAGGACTGTAATTTGTGGCATTCCTTGGGAGGCCTATGTTCTGCAATGACTTGTAAAGGCTGTAATGATGAAAATGAAACTGCGGTTGCCAACTCGTCCACAGCTGAACATAGGCCTCTTGAACTGTGGAAATAATGAGTAAAACAATAATAACATAATAAAACCAAAAATTATATTGTATGTAATTATGTAAAGTTACCACTGCAAAATTTTCATTTAAAAATTTTAATTTCATCTTTTCGATTGAAAATAAAATAAAATTGAGTGTTATAATGTACTAAAATAAATAAATCGATTTCAGTTAACATGTTGATAATTATAAGGTTTTAATGTATATTAAGGTTCAATTATTATTTTAATTAACGCGAAACTTACTACGCGTTTAATTATATGGATTTCAATATTAAATATTTCACATAAAATGAGAGACATTATCAAAGTTAGCTTTCCCTCGCGGTATCGTTATTGTGAAATTATTTTACTTTTTAGTTGCTAAGAAAAAGAAATTTAGTGAAATTCGGTTAAGTAGACGCTAATTGAAATAAATTGTAATAAATATTTATATATAAATGCCAATCAAAATTTTTGCCTAACTAGTCAAAAGTCAATGGTTCACGTTTTATAATATAAACCTTTTGAAAGAACTCTCCACATGACTATATTATAAAGATTCATACGTCTGAACCAAATTTCTGAATACTATTTAGGGTGTGAGAGCCACGCTGCAGCTATATTATGGTTGTAGCATTAATGGGTCGTCTCGATCGGGCTCGCAGAGGATACCGGCGTAAAATAGCAAATTAATTCTGCTGTGTTTCGTATAGTGAGTGTAGAGAACCAGGACCCTTTTTACTGAAACAGGAATTTCATATCAGTCCTCAGGGTGACAACAATTTCTATGGTCACGGCATCCACTTACCATCAGGTGGACTGTGCTTGTTTGTCGCCCTTATTTTATACAGAAAAACTTTTCTAGTACGTCTCAGATACTTTCTCAATCGGTCTGTATAAATACAGCTGGCGCATCTTCCCGATGTAAAATGTATGCCTTTCAACAGATTTTTAATTTTGTGGATAAAAGAAGTCACACGTGCCGTCAGGGCTGCAGGAGGCCAAAAAGCTCAACCGATGTGCTGTCGAGAAAGTCTGAAAGCTCGTTTTAAGCGTTGAGTACGTGGACGCATTGTTTATTAATCATGTCACGGCATCATTCTACGCGGGCCTGCTTCTGACCTTCAGTGAGGTTGCTGCATCCAACATGAAACTGAGGTTGAGTTTCACGTTGGGTGCAGCGCCACGATCGTGAACTCTTCATACGTGATTCGCTTATTCTCTTCAAATGAATTTTCATAACACGTTTTCTTCCATAATAGCCATCAGCCTACTTCGTTTGATTTAAGGTGACATTTAAATCTTAAATAATCACATTAAAAGTTTCCAGACCAAGTGCATTTTTAATGAAACACGATATTCTAATTTAGCTCGTAAAATTGTGGTGGAAATTTAAAATTGGAACCATCGGATGTTCGTATGTGTTGCTTTTTTTTACTTCAAAATAAATTATAACTGGCGAGTGCATCATATAAATAACAACTTTTTCTTTCAAACCATTCTATGTGGCCTGCCGTACAAAATAATATGTGAAAACCTTGACTATTAATCCATACTAATATTATAAATGCGAAAGTGTGTTTGTTTGTTTATTTGTTTGTCCTTCTTTCGTCGCAACAGAGGCGTCGTTGACATCGTCGTTGAATATGTTTACAAGTTTGTCCTTCTTTCACGTCGCAACAGAGCGTCGGCATGGCATGATTATTTGTATGGGGATAGTTCGGTGGCTGTAGAGTGACATAGCTACTTTTTCAGCGGAAAACATATATATATTCCGTGGGAAAATCGAATATGTTGCAAAATTAAATTCAGCTAGGTGGCGCCACCGTGATTCTAAGACGGACGACGGTACGATGGACGAACACAGAAGGTCAGAATATCTGGATTATTATGTCTTTTTAAAATTAAGATAAAAATGTATGGATCTGTATTTTCACCAGGACCGGGAAGAGCAAAAAAACATAAAATTCACCAGCTGATTTTCTTCAAACGTTTTGGTGCATCGTAATTCACAGAATAGGCGATAACCTCGCAGACGATATTAAGTAATCCGTTGATGCTCTGCCTACCCACAAAGGTTACAGGCGTGATTATAAGTATGGATCAGAATACTATCACCACTGTCACGCTTTCACCCTTAACTATTATAACAATGGTAGAAACAGTTCTTAGTAAGCCTTATTAATAAGCCTTAGTAATATTTATTGAACGGAAATGAATACAGTTCTTATATGTGGTTATGAATGAATCGGTATTACAATAAGAAAAATTGTGCAAAGTTATAAGAAAAATATTTTTGAGAGTTCTTATTAACTAACGTATACATAGTTTAAATTGATTCCGCTAGATGTCGTTACTAGGTTTTAAAACGCGGTAACGAAATGTTTCCTGACATGTACTTAACTCCCGCCGTTGAGCCGCGCGTCAACTTATAGTGCCACCGCAGGTACCTACCGCTTAAATTGTTTCTATTTGTAGCTTATTCGACTACCTGCTTTTGATTTCGGTTGTTATTTGCTTTGTGATTTGGTTAAGGTTGAATGGATTTATATTGGCTTTCATTTTCGGTTTATTTTCTTGGATCGGTTTTGTTGATTTGGTTGGTATTCCTTTATACATATTTAGACTCTGGCTTTGATTTTGGAATTTGTTTATTTAGAATCGTGAATTGGTTTTCGTTGTTTTAGGTTGTTTAACAATTTTTCAAAGGAATATTATATAGTATAGATAGTGATACGTACCTATACACTTACTTCTTTTCGTTGGTTATATTTATATTGACTACTGCTTTTGATTTCGGTTTTCTGATTTGTTTTGTGATTTGGATTCGTGTTGTGTCTTGAATTGGTTTTGTCGTTTTGATTTTAAAAATATTTAAAAGGAATATTTATTCCTTTTAGATATGGATTTGCTTTAAAAAATATTTAATAGGAAATTTAATTCCTTTTAGGTATTTTAACGTTTTTTTATAGGTTTTTCTTACTTCATAATGCCTCGCAAACGTAAGTCCAGCCTTTCAAGAATATCTTCACAAAGACAAGCAAAAGATTAGCTCGATCGCTAGAATCTTAGAAGATGTTGAACTGAGAAGCAAGAACAAGCAGAGCGTCAGGCTGCTTTTAGAGCATCTGAGACACCTTCTCAACGTCAGCAAAGGCGTCTTGAACAGACAGAGCGTCAGGCTGCTTTTAGAGCTTCGAAACACCTTCTCAAAGTGGAAAGGGCGTCTTGAACAGGCAGAGCGTCAAGCTACTGGAGCTTCTGAAACACCTTCTCAAAGTCAGCGGGCGTCTTGAACAGGCAGGCGTCAAGCTACATTGAGCTTCTGAAACACCTTCTCAAAGTCAGCGAAGGCGTCTTGAACAGACAGGCGTCAAGCTGCTTTAAGAGCTACTGAAACACCTGCTCAAAGTCAGCAAAGGCGTCTTGAACAGGCAGAGCGTCAAGCCACTTTAAGAGCTACTGAAACATCTGATCAAAGTCAGCAAGGCATCTTGAACAGGCAGAGCGTCAAACCACTTTAAGAGCTGCTGAAACACCTGATCAAAGTCAGCAAAGGCGTCTTGAACAGGAAGAGCGTCAATCTACTTTAAGAGCTACTGAAACACCTGCTCAAAGTCAGCAAAGCTATTCGAACAAGCGGAACGTCAGGCCGCCTTAAGAGCCGTGGAAACACCTGATGAAACTCAACACAGACTCATTAAGCAAGCTGAACGTCAATCTACTATAAGGGCATCTGAAACACCAGAACAGACACAGGCGCGAAGAGATGCAAATGCACAGCTCCAAGCTGAACGTCGACAAAATTTTCAAAGAAACAATTGGTCGGTTTTAATGACGCAGCATTCAATTATGATCCGTTGATTGATTATAAAAATCACAGGTTAGTTGTTATCGGACTGATGGACAAGGCGTGTCGATTTTGCAGCGCTTTAAAATGGAAAGATGAGACCGCAGGCATGTGCTGTTCAATGGCAAAGTCTCTTCCGTTACTTGGGAACCAGAAGAACCTTTGAAAACTCTCTTTTATATGATGCTAATGAGTCACGGCGCTTTTAAACAGGATCCGGAAATATAACTCATGCTTTCATATGACGTCCTTGGAGTTGACCGGGAAATAATAATGCCGGGATTTTCGCCTACATTTACGGTGCAAGGGCAAATTTATCATAGAATAGGTCCACTTTTTCTATCTGAAAACGAACAGCATAAATTTTTACAAGTATATTTTATGGGTGACGAAGAATTGAAGTAGACCGTCGCTGCCAATTTATCCAGGAGTTGAGAGAGACACAGTGTTCAAAATTCAAAGATTCTTGCATGAATGTAACATTTTATTCAAAACATTTAAAACTGCTTTAGAAACCTACCTGAAGATTATAAAGTCGTCATTCACGCAGATTGGACCCCTCGAGAGCATGAAAGGCGCTACAATGCACTTTGATAAACGAAATAGCAGCCGTAATTAGTGGTGATCAATTTTCTTCGAGACATTGTCTTGGAGCACGTGATGATACGTTGCAAGGGTAGCCGATACACACGTTTATGACGCTCTGCAATAACCATTGATTTATTGCAAAGGACAAGAGGGTTATCATTTTCAAATTCCACTCATTAACCCGGTCACAAAGAGCTCTCGAACAAAAAGTATCATGTATGGATTTTATATGTATCATATTATGTTGCGAGAAAATGATTTTAACCTCTTAGCCCGGTGTAGACAATTATTTCATCAATTTTGGTAGACATGTATGTGAAGGTAGAAAGTGAACGTCTCCGTTATATATCTTTAAATCAAAAAGCTGCGCGTTGAGAATTATATACATTTACAAGATGCAGTTTCTAGCGCCAATGTAAACCCCAGAGATTTAGGTAAAATGTTAATTCGGCCTCATCATTCGTTAACAGTCCCGCTACCTACATGAGTACACACAAGACGCATTCGCCTATGTACGAACTTACGGAAGACCTGATCTTTTTGTTACTTTTACTTTGTCCCTGGCCAGAAGAAATAACCGAGGCTAATGCCGGGCCATAAAAGTACTGACAGACACTACTAGTTGCTATACTAGTTGCTAGAGTATTTAGATTAAAAGTACAAAAATTAATGTATAATTAACAAAGCGAAAAATTTCGTAGAGGTGCAGTGCTTCATGTATTCAATTGAATGGCAAAAAGAGATTACCGCATGCCCACATTCTAATATGGCTTAAGAGAAGTTGCGGCCCAGTCAAATAGACGACATAATAAGCGCCGAGATTCCGGATCCTGAGCAAGATAAAGAATTGTATGATACCATCGTCCGAAATATGATTCACGGTCCATGTGGAGCAGAAGAAATTCAATATATGAAATGAAAATGTACAAAGAAATTCCTAAACAGCTATTAAAAACAGTGCACAATGACAATGGCTACCCTTTATACAGACAGCAGAGCTCCGAAGATGGTGGCAGGAAAGTTACAATCAAATCTCGCTCTGGAGCGTTCGAAACCTTAATAACAGCTGGATTGTCCCGTATTCGCCCATTCTTTGTAAAATGTAGAAGCATGTAGCTCTGTCCGCGCAATCAAGTATATCTGTAAGTACATAAATAAAGGCGACCAAGCAATATTTAATCTCAGGAGTGAAGGTGAGGCAAATCCGTTAATGAAGTGAGACCTTTCAAGCAGGGCGTTATGTCAGCAGTAACGAGGCAGTGTCGTCTTGGCTTCCCTTTACACGAAAGGCACCCAACAGTTACTCACCTTGCTGTGCACTTAGAAAATGGAGCGTGTATATTTCACCGAAAAAATTTCCAAGAAAGAATTGCATCACCGCCAAAACTACACTAACAGCCTTCTTTCAACTTTGTCAAACCCCTTTGCAAAAACGTTGTTATATTCTGAAGGCCCCCTATTATACTTGGAAAACATCTAGGATGGAGTGGAAACGCCGTATTCAAGGCGCCTGTTGCAAATTGGCCCGGTGTAAAGTCATCAGATGCCCTTGGTCGTGTATATACAAATCCATGTAACTAATTTTGAATGTTTCTGTTTACGATTGCTGCTGCACCATGTTCGAGGGTCCTACAGGATATAAAGACCTTAAAACTGTCAACGGTCAGGAATGCGCAACTTATAGAAGCATGTTAAGCTCTGCATCTTTTGAAAACGATAATCACTGGGATGAAACCATGGAGGCTGTACAGTGCCAGTCACCAGCCAAAATTAGGGATCTTTATGCAACTCTCTATCATCTTGCAGGCTATCTAATGCACATAAATTGTAGGACAAATATAAAAGTACATGGCGGAAGATATTTTGCGAAGGTTACAGCAGACACACGCAGAACATGACATACAATAGACCATTTATAATGAAGCACTGGAAAAATTGAAGATAAAGTAATGGCAATGGTAGGCAAAACATTAAGCGACTTTGGAATGATAAGCCCTCAGCGAACAACCGAAAATGAACTAAGTGATGAAATTATACGTGAAACAAACTACGATATACCAGCTTTGCAGCAGCAAGTAGCCAATTGTACCCGCTTGCTTCCCGAACAAAAACGAGTTTTCACAAAGTATTAGGACAAATTGAATCTGAAATGGTGCAATTTTCTTTTAGATACCCTGGATGAACTGGGAAGACATTTTTGTTAAATTTATTATTAGCGCAAGTACGGAAAGATAAAAACATTGCTGTGGCCGTGCTTCCTCCGGTATAGCCGCCACGCTGCTAAGGGCCGCACTGCACATTCTGTTTTAAAACTCTCTCTAAATCTAGCCCAGGAAGAATCGCCGATCTGCAACTTTAGCAAAAATAGTGCAGGAGGTATAATACGACAATGCAAACTTTTAGTGTGGGACGAAAGTACAATGTCGCATAAAAGCTATAGAAGCACTAAATCGAACGCTCTAGGATTTGCACAGCAATACCGATGTAATGGGAGGAATGGTGGTTTTACTGGGTGGTGACTTTCGCCAAACTTTACCTGTCATTCAAAAGGACACACCTGCAGATGAAATTAAAGCATGCCTCAAGTCGTCTATTTTATGGAACTAGGTGACAAAATTCAGTTTAACTACGAATATGAGAGTGCATTTGTATAATGATATCAATGCTGGAAACTATGCTGACACACTATTAAAAATTGGCGATGGACGGTTGGAAACGGATGCTGAGGGCTGCGTTAAATTGACGAGAGATTTTTGTAATTTAGTACAGAATCATTCCGAATTAATTGCGAGCGTTTATTCAGATTTAACGAACAACATGCATGAAGACAAATGGTAATGTGAATGGGCGATTCTTGCACCAAAACTGAGAGCGTTAATAAAATAAATTCAGATATATTAAGCGGTAGCAGGAGAAATAACAGAGTATTTGTCAGTAGACACAGTTATGGACACAGAACAGAGCACTTCATATCCCGTAGAGTTTCTAAATTCTCTAGAGTTGTCGGTGTGCCCTCACAAGCTTCAATTAAAATTAGGCGTCCCAGTCATGCTAATGCGAAATTTAGATGCTCCTCGGTTATGTAACAGGACAAGGCTGCGTGTGACACATTTTGGACGGAACATAATCGGTGCTACAATTTTGACAGGCGTAGGAAAAGGTGAAAATGTTATTATACCGGATCCCTATAATTCCCACAGATCTTCCTTTTCAATTCAAGGTTGCAGTTCCTATTAAGCTCTGTTTTACAAACGTTACAGGTAGCGGGGTCAACTTAGAAAAACCGTGCTTCTCTCATGGCCAGCTGTATGTAGCATGTCGCGTGTGTCAAATGCCCAGAATCCACATTCTTTCCCCGAATGGAAAAACATATAACATTGTGTCAGTAGCGTCTTAAAATAGTGTTCAGTTAGTTTTTTTTCCAAAATTCCACAATCAATTAATCATAATTCACACATCTTCCCTCAATTCAAAAATTTTATTTAGCTCAGTTTCTTTTCAATTCCAAATGCAACCTCTGACGGACCTATTAAGCTCAGTTTCTTCAACTCAAAAGGCTGCATCTGACGAATCTTTTATTTGGCTCAGTTTTGTAGTGGTATGTGGCTTCCTCCTCCCAGTATAGTGTAATAAATATATCTTCCACACCTAGGTTAAGGAAGGAGTAATAAAGAGATATTGTAACGAGACAGTTGTTTCTATTGGCCGATCCCCATGGCGACCCTGCTAGGCGGTGCGCTGCGACAATGCGCGCACCGCCGGCCTATTTAAAATTAAAAGGTGGAATAAATATTGCTAAATTAAATAATGAAAACATGAGTAAAATGATTGACAATAAAGTAATATTATAACGGAATCGACGTAATACCGGACGTGACGGAAAATAAATAAATATGAATTCAAGAAGAGGCCACAATAACACAATAAGAATTTTATAGAAGCTGACTGAAAATTTAAAATATATCTATGAAGACAACTAACGAAGAATGAGGAAAATAAAATGTGGATTTTTTTAATATAATGACCGAAGAACAAAATTCAAGAAACAACAGATTAATTTTAAAAAAAAACGGTTGTATTTCAGCGAGCTTTGTCCAGTAAAATATGAAAAGTGAACCAAAAGAAAAAAGAAGATATATAAGAGGTAACATTGCATCATGTTATTTTTATACATTATATTTAATTATTTTATTATGTTTTAGACTATATTAAAAAAAAGTAATGCATTAAATATTAAATGTACGCAGTATTTTAAGTAACTAGAAAATATTTGTCAGATTTTAACAATTTATAATATTTTAGTAGATATTGTTTTCTAAAAACATACATTTTACGATGAACAGGTTCGTGTTAAAGCAAATATATTTTTAAATTTAACCCAATTTTTTTATAGTATTTTTATTTAAATGTATACAATTTTGAAAAGGGTTTTAAAAAAAATCGTAATTATTATAAGTTATAATCATTTTTTCTTTTCTAAAGGTATGGAAAGCTTAAAGTAACTTTATTATTATATATAAATATATATTATATAACCTTTAATAAATAATCTTATAGTTAATATTACTTACAATAATTACTTAAAATATTAATATTACCTACTTAAAATCTAAATTGTTCTTTTCAATATTTAAATATATTAATGTTTTGTTTATACAAACTTGTTAGCTGTAATGAAATAGTGATTACGGTTTTTTCAGATATACGATTTCTTAAATATCATAGTTCTAGCAATCCTACTTTTTATATGTAAATTAAATGTATTATTAAAGCTAATACATTTTTGATATAAGTAAAAGTAATATAACTATAAGCGATGTAACTTGTGTCAGTTAGAAAATACTTAAAACTATCATTTTTATGTAATAAGGAATATAATAATTAAAATAGGTCTTAATAATAATGTTTCTTAAAGTTAAACAAGGACATAAAATTGATCATAAATATATTACCTTATATTTGTACAATATTAAAAGTATATATTTAAAAGGTGTGAGGAGTGAGAGAAGGATGTTCAAAAGTGAATACGAATGATTGAATTGCAGTTTCGTCAATATTGGACTGATCACCCAAATATTTGATGATGCTTAAACTACTGGTATTGAATCCATTATGAGCGAGATTATGCAAGTTATTATATGGAAGTGGAGCATGAAAGTATATAAAAGTTACCGATACAGTCAAGTAGATAACAACATGTACTAAAAGATAAAGAAGAAATAAAGATTTAAGAAGAGAATAAAAGATAAAAGAAAAGATGACTTTGATAAACAAATAATTGAGAGATACGGAACAACGTCCATCACTGGTATAGCATATAGTCCTCGAGTAGGGTGTTTCATGATTGGATGATAAAATCGGAGATAACGTACTAGGGAACAATACCTTCAGTACAAGTGATGAAAGAGTTTACTCATATTAGTACTGTTGGGGACCAGAGAAGTCTTAAATTTGTTACCCTTGATAATGGTACATAGAGGTCAGCATCCTTCATTGGATCATAGTGAACTTAGTTTTCTCTGAGACAATTGTTGGAGTCCTTTTAAATGACTTAAACGACTCAAGGTTGTGCGCACAACCCAAGGCACACTATTACCTTGATAGTATAAAAAAGTTTATGTACCAATAAAATGAAAGGGATGTAATGAAAATGTAATAATACCAAGTAAATGGGGGCCCATATGTATAAAGCACCGTGATATATATCATGAAGTTAAATATAAATAAAGTGAATTAAAACCCGATTCCCGATATCAAATTAATAAAGCTAGCTAAGGTCATAAATAATTTAAAAAAAAAAGTACGTACAACAATTATGAAAAAAAAGGCCTGACAATCGAAATCAAAGGAAATGAGAGTAGTATTAGTATGAAAATAATTAACGTGCAGGCATGTCAACAATTAAAATGAGGTAATAGGGATCCCGCCAAATCTAAAACAACCACACGTAAAAAAAAATCTAATAAATATACATTTTCGCTAAGATATATTTTATATCAATTTACATAATTGTTTCATAATTTCAATAACTCTACCCTAAATTTTTATTAGTAAAAGAAAACATAAAATTATTTGTTTATGTAAAATTTGTAAAATTTTGAACTAAATTTGGTTTATATATTGCTTATTAAAATCACGTCGAAACAGTATCGGATCGCTATTATTATAAGTTTCATAGTGTAATAGTTTTTTCTTTTATTCCAAAATTATGTTATTATATATACTAAAATACTTATAACAACAAATACAACATATATTTTGCTATACAAACTTATATTTGTGTATAGCCTATTTTTTTTATTTATTTCAAATAAGATAAACATACTACACTTAGAAGACATGAAATCTTAAAAAGGTAATAATGCGTTTCGACTATTAATGACAAATAGCATATACCTATTATAAATACTTGATAATGTATGTAATAGTATTATAACAATGCAATGTAATAATCTTAACTACATAAATAAAAGTGTTTAATACTATAATTTTCAGATACATGTTAAGTATATTCATAATAAAATATTTTGTAAGTTTTGTTGAAATTAGGTGCCTATGTCATACGATGAAATCGCAAACGTTCCCATAAACGTATTTTGAATTTAAAACAATAGTGTCACAATCGCTTACGCGGCTGGGATTTGCAACTTGTATTTTGATCTGGCTGTTGCAATATTAATGATAATGATAACAATGCTCTTCTTGTTCTTTAGTTCTAATATGAAATGTAATTTTTTTTTTTTCGCTTTTATTGATTGTACTATAAAATCATAAGCTTTTAATTTTATAATCCATTATTTTCCAGGAAAATAGTTTTAATATCTAACTTATTTATGTAGTACATGAAAATAATTTTTTATAACGATTTTGAAACTCCTATTAAGTATACAATTAATTAATTCATTGTGAGCCTCTTTCTCTGACAGCAAATGATGTACCTAAATGATATAAGAGACTACTTATATGATATAAATTTGTAAAAGACGTGAAAAAATATATGGCTAAGTTACAGAATACGCAATTATAAATGAAACTATTGAAAGAAATAATACATGGGTAAAGTTGTAAATAGGTAAGGAAAATTATCGGAGGTTAGCATATCATACAAAAAGCCTAATCAGCTGAGAATTTGGAAAACCTAATAACCGATTAATTTTTAAGGTTATTCGGATGCGATTAAATGGATTGAGTTTATGTATCGTTAATCACCAACTTAACATATTCATTAGTGGAAAACTTCAAATAAAATAAAGTTTTAAGCAAACATTTCACTTATAAATAAAATATCATATTATATTATACTCAAATAAAGTATATCGGTACATTAAGTAGACGTTTACACAGTTATTTATAAAATAATACAAAGTGTAAAAAATAGTATCTTGAATCATTGTATTAAAAATATTTTCAAATAGTTTTTAATAACAGATTGTTTGTTAAACTTAATACTGAATCTCATAGCGCAAAAGATTCCAGAAGCGTATGGAACGGCATTCATAATAAATATGAATCGCTGCGCTGTAAGAACACAAGCGATCTAATTGAGCACAAGTTTTATATTTTAATTCGTTACCAATTATGGCGAATGGTATCATCGGTCGAGATCGGCAGTTTTGCATTTTGATTCGAATATTTTAATATTATATGATCATCTAGGTAGATCATATAGCCTATTTCTAGCACTTGTAACAATTCCTTGGTAAGTTTTTTTTTTATTTCACTAATGTGATAAGACGGTTAAGAGATACTTGAAGTTTTGTGTTGAATGGCAATTGTATAATTTATTGAGAGATTTGACTGATAAAAATAAATTCAGTGAGTGTTTTATACACAGTGGTTAGAGTAAATTCAAATATTAACTTATTTCAATGAAAAATGTTGGAATGTTAATAGGTAAAGCACAAGATCTGGTAGATAATTAGTTATTTCAGTGATAGTCGGGTGCGCAACCGAGTATTATGTAAATTCTAAAAGTAAATGAGAACTTTTCGTAAACATCAAGGTTTTGGATGGGATAAAAAGATAATATAATATGATGTCAAGTTAAATGCAAAACGATATATACGAGTATACTTGATCATACTGTATGATGTCTGCGTGAAGGTTAGTGTGTAACGCTAATAAATAAATATAGAAATAATAATTATAAAAAGGGTTAACCAGAATTAAAGAAAATTTTTTAAATGTGGAGTGATCTGAGCGCTCCATATATAAAAATAAATAAATAAATAAAATAATTACACGGCTGTAGACCCGTGAAAATATAAAACTGGGGATTCAAAAAAAAAAAGAGAAGTATAGATTAAACGAGGAACTATAGTTTATGTAATAAATCTAGAGAAAATTTTTTTTTTAATATATGGTATGATATGATATGTGATAAGTTCGTGCTAACGTGTTGTTGTAACGTTGGTTAGTACCAAAAATACGACAGGTTAATGACGTACAAAACAAAAAGGTAAGCGAAATAAAATCGCATGCGTATCCTGGACTGACTTAATAATATGTATAATCTGATCATGATCATGAGGTTATAATCTCTTTTATATAAAATCAATTTTATATTTTAACTATTTTATCTTACCACTTATCCATGTTAATATTGTATTTTATTTTAATGTTCAATATTAAATGTATTATTATGTTATAAGATTCAGTTGATATAATATTATATTTAAATATTTCATTTATGTTCATATTCTTGATAACAGCATTAGATGACAAGTATTTAGTACAATGTAATGTAAATGTAATCAGAAATCATTTTTGTTATAAGAATCAACAACATAAAAAAAAAAAAAAAAAGTAAATACAAGACATTTTTTTTTTAAGTATCGGGGAGTGGTGTATGGCTTCCTCCTCCCAGTATAGTGTAATAAATATATCTACACCTAGGTTAAGGAAGGAGTAATAAAGAGATATTGTAACGAGACAGTTGTTACTATTGGTCCGATCACCACAGTTTCTTTCAATTCAGAAAACTGCATCTCTGACGAATCAATTTAGCTCAGTTTCTTTTCAAAGTCTGCATCCATGACGGATAATTATGCTCAGTTTTTAATTAAAAAGTATCCCATTTCCATTTGGAATAAACAGGCTATTTTCATGCTTTCCTATACGCTGCGTTTCAAAACATTTAAATAGGCTGACGAATCAATTTTGCTCAGTTTCCTTTTAATGGCTGCATCTCTGACAAATCTATAAAACTCAGTTTTCTTTCAATTCAAAAGGCAATGGATAGTTCATTTCCCAGTGACCATGCGGGCGAAGCCGCGGGTAACAGCTAGTCGATTATAAGTCAATCAATCCATCCATCCATTAAAGCCTATAAAGTCTACTGCTGATAATAGGCCTCGCCATAGATTGCCATAGTTGGCAGGCGGGATGGCAACCACGATTTTTTTATAGGAGAGGGGCAAACGAGCATGCGGCTCATCTGATGGTAAGTGAATACCGCCGCCCATGAACAACTGCAACACCAGGAAACCAGGGAATTGCAGATGCGTTGCCGGCCTTCTAAGAAGAGTAGGCTCTTTCTTGAAGGTCCCTAAGTCGTATCGGTGCATCGCGGTGATATTGGGTTTTCTTCTAGCGGTCATTTGAGAAATCGATCCTGTCTCTGCGTAGTAACACGATTTCTACCCTTGTGCCATTCAGTCACAACCTCAGTACTGCGATAACGTGACCACAACCTGATATCACGTTTTGGCTGGTGTATGAGAGCCTCAGCAACGACGCGTAGAATAGCATCATTTTCTTTTATTCCCACGGCTCGTAACATTTCATCTCGACTCAAATGACGACGTGATATGACTCTTATAGCTCACACGGCACGTTCAATTAAAAACTAAAAACAATCTAATCGCTTCTCATTAATTAATATCAGTAGAACAATTAAAATTTTTCTTGATGTAACAAATTACTAACAATTTTACCGCCTTATTTTGTTTTTCTTTTGTTTTTTTAATTTAAATTTTTAATTTTTGAAAATAGAATAAAAGAGATTTCAATCTGTACATAAACTTTTTATGGAAACTAAAACATTTTAAAATATAAACTCGTAAATAATTTAGGATTAAGGCATTCCTAGATTCTGTTGATGTGTGTATTTATTAAGTTTTATGTATTTCACAACTTAACTTTATTATAAAAATTCGATGATGGTGCGAGACGTCTGGTACTGCGATCGCCAATCTGCCTTTCAAGCGTGGTAATTATGACAAATTGTCCCTCCAACAAGAGAGGCCATCACTACGCTTTTACGAGCTGGTGACAAAGAAAAGATAGTTTGGAAAATCAAAAAGTGCACGCCTCATGAGCGTTTCATTTCATTTCAAGAAAAAAATTGTACTCGTATTCCTGACTTTTAAAATATATTATTTACGTGTTTTAAAGTTAGCGCTCTATTATCTTAACAGGTAGTGTCACCTACAGGGAAAAAGTTATAATGTTTACAAAAATAAATCGATTACACAAAGTATAAAATCGATATAGGTTAAGGGCTAAAAAATGAAAGCGCCTTTAAATTTTTAATAGCAATAAAACTTATAAAATTTGAAAATAATTTTATAAACAAACTACGCGCACTAGGCTATTGATATGAAATAGGGAACCAGTTGATGTAATTCTACAGCTGATAAAAAACCCGGTCTGGATACGTCAATTTTTTGGGAGTTATCGTGACCACATATAAAATCAACATCCGGATGTCCACGTAAAAATTTTTTCAAACCGTTTTTTTTTCAAAGTAGCAATAAAAAATGATTTTTGAAAATATAAGATGGATTAATTTGAGTTTTTCCTTGATATACTGCTAATACTATCGTATTAGTGCAATATGGTTATGATAGAGGCATTTTAAGAATACAAAATTGTGTCGAGAGTAAAGAATCTACCTAATAACGCTTCGCGTTATGATGCGTGCAATAGAAATTATTATTAAGTAGTATGGTTCTAATAGCGCCATGAACATACTATAGAATGTTTCTAATAGTGTATAGGTTGTATATCCAAAAAGTAAAGTTACCTCGTCTCATTTCTGAGATTAATAGAACACGATAATTAAAATATCCACTACCCAAAGAATATCCATACTATATTCACATATAATATTCCTGTATAATATTCACATATAATATTCCTGCCAAGGATGATACGTAAAAGGCTATTGAAATTAAAAACATCCTAATTTCAATGAGAGAGGCTGGGTACTACCTGCTTGGGATCCTGTAATTAATAAAATTAAAACTAAACCCAAACGCCACCACTGCAAGACCAAGACACAGTTAGTTCATTCTGCGTAGATCGGACCAAAATTAATAATTAAAAGCTGAAGGTACTCCGGATTAACTCTGACATCGGGACGTCAATCACCTCAGTCCCCGTGACCATAGGTGCTGTAAGCACCGAAACGTCGGCAATTAATAAAATAAGTTGATTAAACGCGATATAATCCGTATAATTAGTTTTAGTCAATATAATAAATTAATTATTTGAACCTTTATAAAAAATAAATTTTACATATACACAATTTCTGCGTGAATGAGAACAGAACATGTGAAGTAAAACAGATCAGTGATGAGGACACCATCAAGATGTGAGAAGTTCTGTGATCGCCAATCCAGCCTGACTGTTGCGGGCTTATAAAGATCTAAAATCGTTCTTGGTAAACGACCTATAAAATAATATTTAAAAGTAATATACCAGGTAGCCCAAGTTGAAACTCGGCCCCAGTATTACTAAAATTTTGCAATCAACACTCGATGATTAGGTATGTGTTATGTGAACCGAGACCCTTTTTACTGGAAAAGAGGCATTCTATCTTAGTCCTCATGGCTGACAACGCATCTGCATTTAAATTCAAAACGAAGATAGATGTAGATGTCTATGAACCACAGCAACCACTTACCATCAGGTGGACTGTGTGCTCGTTTGTCACCTTCTTCTATAAAAAAAGTATAGCGATTAAGACAAGTGAGTTAGCAGGTGTACACGGAGAATCTTTCACTGGTCTAGAATACTAAAAAAAATATGAAGAGGTCTATGTTCAGAGGTGGGACATTAATTAGACAAGGGACGTAATTTTCATTAGTATTTGTACATTACATAAATGACAACCCTTGCGTTCAAAATTTAAGGAGAAAAGTGAAGCCGTTTACATCGTTACGTGCCTATAAGCTGTTTACAAAATACACCACAAAGGCACTTATAACGAAGACATCGTGGTAACCCGTGTTAATTACTTTATCATGCAAATTGTATTTATGAAAATGCTGGGTTGAGGTTTTAATTCTAGAATATGCTCAAGCTTTTTATTTTAAACTAAGTATTCATCGAATTATATTTTTCATATAAACACATACACAAACCCATTTACAAAAGGTACATTTTCACAGTGTAAAGTCTGTGCTTATTTATATGAAACAGCCGCCCGCGGCTTCGTTCGTATCGAGTTGGAAATTACGGCAATTTTGTTTATAGTTGCTCCTTAAGAAAGTATACTGTTTTAAGGATAGATGCACCGTACCTTGTGTGATGGACATCCGTGTACCCATAGACTTATTTTCGTATGAACCGGGTCATTGAAAATTGCTTGCGTGTTATTGAGACAAATTTTGCATTTATAATGAGTTGGCCCATTTTAATGAAAATGTTTTGGCCCTGCGACCTTTACAAATTACCTGAATAGACTCGTAAGCGAGCGGAAGCGTAGCATATACCATATCCCCTGCTTATAGTCGTATACTCCGGGGCCTAGCGCGGTCATTTCCATTTTTGATTGAATGCTGGAGGATGATACTATAAAAACATATAGATATATTCATGCTATGTTTCTTATATTATCCGACGGAATTTAGAAAAGTCCTAAAATGGTTATTACAATTATAACTACCGACTTATATACTAAATTTGAAGTCTCTTATAATTTTAGTTGGAAATAAGGCAACTTTAAAGTTTTCTCGCTTATAAATATGCTTTTCTCCAGAACAGAAAATCCTGAATACAGTTATTAGTGATTATGTTTTTTACATGCCACATTTGAAGTCTCTTGTAATGAGGGCTAATAATCTTCCGCTCACCAGAGGTCGCTAGTTAACACTGAGGTGAAGTTTTTTTGTTACACAATGTCATTTAATTGAGAAGTTAGTTTTAAATAAATGGAATGACTAGCCGTTATTAGCGAGACGCGCTCAATCCCTACCGGTTTTAAGAAACATGTACACGATTACTATTTTCATCTTTGATTCTATCAAATTCATTTCTATATAATAATTATTCTATTATCTAGTTACACTATTTGTTTGTATTTATTGCACATTTATGTTATGTAAGAGTTTTTAAATATATATTGTTCTTTTATATATTTATGTCTACATATATAATAATAAGAAATATGTATGTTATCTTATCTATGTACTTATATACCTTTTAAATTATGCATCTTTATTACTATTTTGTGGTTAATAACAAAAATAATCTTATACATGATTTTATTGTTTTCTAGCAATCCTGTCCATCCAAAGGTTTTCTGGAAGAGATCACTCTTAGCGATAAAACCGCCTATTGTACCACATTTCTTTCTCTCCTTTTTTGTTAATATTTAAGTGTTTTGGCGTATAATAAAGTGTTATCTATCTATCTAAATAAAAGTTTATCAGTTTCTAGAGTATTATATTAATACATAAAACAATGCCTCACTGGTTTGCTCTTTAATTCCCTTTTTTGTACATTTTTAACTCATTTTAATTTTTCTACTTTTATGAATATCTGTGGTTTGGTTTATTTATTTTAATCTAATTAATATAAAATATAACTAATAGTACAGAAAGAAACATTAACCTTTACATTTTTCGAACAAATTAACTTCCCCGCTATGAAATCTGTTACACCTCATTTTTAAGTGGCGCCGTCCTGATGGAAAAAAAGTCTTGGATGATGGCACACATATGAGAGCAATCATTATAGTTATACGGAAATATGGCAACTTTATAGCAAAAAGATAAATCCTCTTTATTTTCGATCCCGTGTGAATTTAGAAAATTACTTTATAAAGGGAATTTTTAGGTCCAAGGGTTTGTTCTGGGCGTTGATGAGTCAGTGAATGAGTGAATCGGGATATGTCTTTTTATATATATGTACATATATTGATAGCGAAAAATGTGATCTTTCCGTAATATAAGTCAATAGTATAAGTTTATGCGCCATACACTAAAGTAGAAGTTTTTATCATCGTTCGATAGTGGATGCATATTTTTATGATTTTCATGTTTCATGAGCTTGTTTTATGATAAAAATTTCTTGTGTAATATTTTACAGTTATATTGCTGATTGATATTTATGGTATTAATAATAACTATTTCTGTTTTTCCAATACGCAGGGTATTCTGTTTAGTTCTGTAGTTATAAACGATTTAAGTTATACTAGAAACAAAATGCACAGAAAATAAACGAAAAATAAAAGCTGTAAAACGCACAAAACATAGAAATACTTATATTTTATTATTAAATTAAATTATACTCGTAACATATGATAAGGCGTAAGAATATCCACTACTCCATAATATCTTCCCATGGATGTCGCAAGAAGACAATGAAATGAAACAGGAGATAGACAATAGCATTTTTCTGATAGCAAATCGAAATAATAAAAACACGGATGGCAATCCGCCTGCTAAATGTGGCAACTATGAAAATATCCCCTGTGAGGCAATATATCAGGAAAACCTATGTTCAGTAGTGGACTTTTGATAGGCTATAATAAATGCATGAATTTATAGTGTACCTCAATTTAGTCCTAAAAATATGTTCAAAGCTAACAAAACTTTATACTAATATAATGAAATTATACTATTAAATATACCTATAAGAAAAGAAAAACATTAACTTTTTATTCAATTGTTCAATTGTGGGAACTCAGTTTTCAAACAGTTAAGTTCACTTATAAAAGCGTAAAATAAACGCATTTTGAGGTTTTTCTCACCTTTTGAAGATGCAGAAGAACAATTTCAAATATTATGCCGGAAAATGTTTTAAAAGTTAATTTATTTTATCGTTTTAAGTTAAGGTTACTCAAAATATTTAGGAACAAAATTACTTGCCCGGAGATAACGTAGGTATTCCTTCGTTCATTTTGAGTTCGGAATTTTCGGGTACACAGGCTTAATATTTATTAACAGTTATGCTTCTTACAAAGTAACATAATCATTTGATTTCTCTAAAGAGATACCTACTAAAACTGGAGACTTTTTTTGTTCATATTATATAATTTGAGCCTCTACAATGATCTCTCAAGCATGTTAAATTAATTGTTACTTCACGAACTAACCATTGTTTCTTTGATGTGTTAGTTTTATCTCTGTGTCTTTGTTTCACTTTGTAACACGAGAGTTTATTTAAAAGCTTCTGGGAAATATAGCGGATCGAAGAGAACCACTTTGCTGTTGACTGTAATTTTTAAATTATCTACCCGTTCGAAACAATAACTGTAATAAGAGGTTTCAAGTATTACTTATGTTGTCCCATAATAAGTATTTTATATTATTTTACAAGTATATTTCCCATAAAAATATAAGAACACTTCTATTGTTTAGTTCCAAGAAAATTGAAATCAAAAAGCATAATTTAGAGTCGAATCCAAAAGGAGTCAGCGATGACGAAAACTGATGTTAATAAAAATATTCAATATCAAAAGTCGAAAAAGGAAAAAGATCGTTAGAAAGCAAGAAAGATAAAAATACGAAATATAAATTAATAATAACAAATTCTTCATCACTGCAACGTATAAACTGAAAAAACACACTTTTAGCAACGCAAAGCTTCAGCATATGCGGCTTGCCACGGCTACATTGCTTTTATTCTTTGGAGCAGAAGTGAAGTGGTCTTGATTTTCAAGAAACGCGACAACGCTCCCTTGAAGAAATACATACCGATTTCCCTACTGAGCCGCGTATACGTGCTGTTTTCGAGAGACATTACGTCTCGCACGCAGACTTGACGACTGCCAGCCTCCTGAACAAGCCGGTTTCCGAAAAGGCTTTATTATCATAGACCACATACTACCCTTCGGCAAATTGCACTTAAGACCGAAAAGTAAAATTTGCCACTTTGCATTGCGTATGTGGACTATGAGAAATTTGGAGAAAATAGACCGACTTGGTTAGTCTAACTTCGACTTAGACGTGAATCGACGTATTAAACCCGACTGGGCTGCGTTCGGGAGATTACGACAAATCGTCTCGTCAGGTATACCTCAAAATTCAGTATTGCCTGGGATTACATATGGATCTTGACGTGGTCCTTCACTGCGGGCCATATTGGAAGCTCAAGGTCGCTCAGCGAGTTATGAAGAGGCTCTGCTTGAGCTTTCTCTGCGTGATAAACTTAAAATGAGAATATCCGCAGTAGAACCAGAGTAACTGTCATAGCCAACGGATTAGTAAGCTGAAGTGGCATTGGGCCGGTCATGTAACGTAGAACCGACAACCGATGGGGAAGAAAGGTTCTCCAGTGGCTCATACCTGTGGGTACCTCGTAAAGTGCAGGGCGGCCCCACTAGATGGGTGATGACCTGGTAAGACATCCTGGAAGTTGATGGATGGGTGGCTCAGGACTGTAATTTGTGGCATTCCTTGGGAGACCTATGTTCTGCAGTAGACTTGTAAAGGGCTGTAATGAAGATGAAAACTGCGGTTGCCAACTCGTCCACAGCTGAATAGGCCTCTTGAACTGTGAAACAATGAGTAAAACAATAGGTAACATAATAAAACAAAAATTATATTTTATGTAATTATACTTGTACGTTACCACTGCAAAATTTTCATTTAAAATTTTAATTTCATCTTTTCCATTGAAAATAAAATAAAATAGATTGTTATTATGTGCATACTAAAATAAATCGATTCCAGTAAACATGTTGATAATTATAAGGTTTTAATGTTTATTGAGGTTCAATTATTATTTTAAATAACGCGAAAATTATTATAGTTAATTATACGGATTTCAATATTAAATATTTACAAAAATAGAGACTTTATCAAAGTTAGCTTTCCCTCGCGGCATCGTTATTGTGGTTATTTTACTTTTAGTGACTGACAAAAAAGAAATTTAGTGAAATTCGCTTTGAACGCT
This sequence comes from Parnassius orleans, assembly GCA_029286625.1. Taxonomy (NCBI): domain Eukaryota; kingdom Metazoa; phylum Arthropoda; class Insecta; order Lepidoptera; family Papilionidae; genus Parnassius; species Parnassius orleans. The sequence goes on from JAGSMP010000742.1 coordinate 31,799, forward strand.
AATTGAAATATATTGTAATAAATATTTTATATAAATGCCAATAAAATTTTTTGCCTAACTAGTAAAAATCAATGGTTAACGTTTTTATAATAAAAACCTTTTGAAACTCTCCACATGACTATATTATAAAGATTCATGCGTCTGAACCAAATTTCGAAATACTATTTGGGTGGTAGAGCCACGCTGCAGCTATATTATGGTTGTAGCACTAATGGGTCAGCTCGATCAGGCTCGCACTGGACACCGGCGTAAAATAGCGATTAATTCACTGTATTTTTGTAAAGTGAGTGTATGAGCCGAAGACACTTTTACTGAAACGAGAATTCCGTCTCAGTCCTCAGGTGTGACAACGATCGGCGGAAACTATGACACGCAGGGCTGCGATAGTCGTTGAAGGATCCGCAACTGGGTCTCGAGGTGCTCTGCAGTCGAGCCCATGCACTTCCATGGTCTCGAGACAGCCACCACTGGGATCCTCAGTGATGGTGGAGGGTATCCGTCGGCGTCGAGTCGACGTTGGAAGCACCGGACTCGTCCTCGACGGCCGATGGAACTTCGTTGAGCACTCGACGTTTGGCTCCCAAACTGGAACGGACGGGGCTGCCTTCAGGCGGCTCCTGCCGAACCTGGGTGGCGCCACTCCTACTGGAGGCTCTACGCGGGGATCGGAGGTCATGGCCTTACGGGGCCCCGGTGTGAGCGCGTGGTTTGGCGCGGCTTGCCGTCCACCACTAAACGCGCCCCAAAATTGGTTGCCGTAAAGATGGTTCGCGGCTACCGCACGATCTCCCGCAGGCGAGCCTCCTTGCTGGATTGCCGCCATGGGATCTGGGCGATAGTCCTCGCGCGCCTGCACAGATGGCGCGCGGAGGCACTGCCAAGGAAACCGCTGCCGCGGCAAGTTGTCGCGCAGCGAAACAGACTTCCGGCATGATCTCCTGGCGACAAAGTGACTGTCGCAACCTGCTGGGCACGCCACTATAGCGGCGATGAACCCTCTTTGAGGTGGCGAGAGACGCCACGGTGTCCTCACCTTCCGCCTGACGCAGTCCTCACCGGACACGGTGTGTTCCGGAAGGTTCCTGCACCGATCAGGCGGAGAAACCAGGTGCTCCCACTGCGAGGATCGACCGGAGACACGGTGGAGCACACCGTGAGGTGTGCCCTGCTTGGGCGGAGCACCGCCGCGCCTCATGCGGCGATAGGCGGCGACCTCTCGCGCGTCCGGCCTGGTCAAGCCATGGTCCGGAGCAGACGGAATGGGATGCCGTCACCATCTTCTGCGAAGCAGTGATGCTGAAGGAGGTGGCGGAGCGGGAGAAGGAAGAGCAGCAACACCGCTTCGGCCGCGCAGGAGACGCCCCGGCGTCGGGGGCTACGTCGTGGCCCCTGACCACCGTGAAGCGCGGACCTGTGGACGGCGAGCAATGGGTAGCTCGCCGTCCGTCCGTCAACGACGACAGGCCGTGTCGACGCGCGTTTTGTTCACGCGCGCCGCCAGAGCTGTCAACAGCGTGAAGGGCCTGAGACCGACGCCTGCAGGGGCTGCGGGCTGTTCGAAAGAGATACCGCGGCTCCGGGCGTAGGGCACTGAAGGAACACGGATGGTTTTAGTCGGTAAAGTCGGCCTCCTTCCGCTCCACCCACAGCGAAAGCGTCATTAGATGATTTTCCATCCGCAAAAAAAAAAAAGGTGTGACAACGATGTCTATGGTCACGGCATCCACTTACCATCAGGTGGACTGTGTGTGTTTGTCACCCATTTAATGCAAACTTTTCTAGTACGTCTCAGATACTTTCTCAATCGGTCTGCATAAATACAGCTAGCGCATCTTCCGACGATGTAAAATGTATGCCTTTCAACAGATTTTTAATTTTGTTAATACAAAGAAGTCACGGTGCCAAATCAGGGCTGCAAGGAGGGTGACCCAAAGCTCAACCGATGTGCTGTTGAAAGTCTGAAAGCTCGTTTTGAGCGTTGAGTACGTGGACGCATTGTTTATTAATCATGTCACGGCATCATTCTACGCGGGCCTGCTTCTGAGCTTCAGTGAGTTGCGCCATCCAACGTGAAACTGTGGTTAGTTTCGTTGGGTGCCAGCCTGCAATCGTGAACTCTTCATACGTGATTCGCTTATTCTCTTCAAATGATTTTCACTGCTTACACGTTTTCTTCCGTAATAGCCATTTCGCCGTTTGATTTAAGGTGACATTTTAAATCTTAAATAAACACATAAGTTTCAAACACAAGTCCATTTTAATGAAACACGATATTCTAATTTAGCTCGTAAAATTGTGGAGGGAAATTTAAAATTGGAACATTCGTATGTTCGTATGTGTTGCTTTTTTTATTACTTCAAAATAAATTATAACTGGCGAGTGCATCATTGATAACAACTTTTCTTTCAAGCCATTCTATGTGGCGTGCTGTACAAAATAATATGTGAGAAACCTTGACTATTTATCGATTATAATTCAATCCATCCATCCATCCATTACAGCCTATAAAAGTCTACTGCTGATCATAGGCCTCGCCCATAGATTGCCATAGTTGGCAGGCGGGTTGGCAACCACGATTTTTTTTTATAGGAGAGGGGGCAAACGGGCATGCGGCTCACCAGATGGTAAGTGACTACCGCCCGCGAACAACTGCAACACCAGGGGAACCAGGGGAATTGCAGATGCGTTGCCGGCCTTTTAAAAAGGAGTAAGCTCTTTTCTTGAAGGTCCCTAAGTCGTATCGGTGCATCGCTGTGATATTGGGTTGTCTTCTGGCGGTCATTTGGAGAAATCGATTCTGTCTCTGCTTAGTAACACAATATCTACCCGTGTGCCATTCAGTCACATCCCCAGTACTGCGATAACGTGACTACATCCTTGATATCACGTTTGGCTGGTGTGTAGAGCCTCAGCAACGATAGAACAGCATCATTCTTACTATTTCCACGGCTCGTAACATTTCATCTCGACTCAAATGACAACGTGAAATGACACTTAAAGCTCACACGGCACGTTCAATTAAAACTAAAAACAATCTAATCGCTTTTCATTCATTAATATCAGTGAACAATTAAAATTTTCCTTGACGTGAATTACTAACAATTTTACCGCCTTATTTTGTTTTTCTTTTGTTTTTTTAATTTAAATTTTTAATTTTTGAAAATAGAATAAAAGAGATTTCAATCTGTACATAAACTTTTTATGGAAACTAAAACATTTTAAAATATAAACTCGTAAATAATTTAGGATTAAGGCATCCCTAGATTCTGTTGATGTGTGTATTTATGTAGTTTCATGTATTTCACGACTTAACTTTATTATAAAAATTCGATGATGGTGCGAGACGTCTGGTACTGCGATCGCCAATCTGCCTTTCAAGCGTGGTAATTATGACAAATTTTCCCTCCAACAAGAGAGGCCATCACTAGGCTTTTACGAGCTGGTGACAAAGAAAAGATAGTTTGGAAAATCAAAATGTGCACGCCTCATGAGCGTTTCATTTAATTTCGATGAAAAAAAAATTGTATTCCTGACTTTTAAAATATATTATTTACGTGTTTTAAAGTTGCTCTATTATTTTAACAACAAGTAACAGGAAAAAATTATAATGTTTAAAATATAAATCGATGACAGAAAGTATAAAATCTATATAGGTTAAGGGCTAAAAATATAAGCGCCTTTAAATTTTTAATAATAAAAAGTTATAAAAGTTGAAAATAATTATATAAACAAACTACACTAGGTTATTGATATGAAATAGGGAACCAGTTGATGTAATTCTACAGCTGATTAAAAAACCGGTCTGGATACGTCAATTTTTGAGTTACCGTGACCATATAAAATCAACATCCGGATGTCACGTAAAATTTTTTCAAACCGTTTTTTTTCAAAGTAGCAATATAAAATGATTTTAGAAAATATAAGATGGACTAATTTGAGTGTTTCCTTGATACGACTACTAATATATATTAATGCAATATGGTTATGATAGAGCATTTTAAGTTAACAAAATTTCTTGAACTTGACGGCTCGAAGGTAAAGAACTACTAATAACGCTTTGCGTTATGATGCGTGCAATAGGTTATCATTTAGTAGTATAGTTCTAATAGCGCCATGAGCATACTGCTAGAATGTTTCTAATAGTGTATAGATTTTATATCCAAAAAAAGTAAAGTTACCTCATCTCATTTCTGAGGTATTAATAGAACATCATAATTAAGAATATTCACTACCCCATATCGTCCAGTGGGTGTTGTAAGAGGGAAACTAACTAAACTAAACAAAAACTAAACAGGAGATGGGCAGCAACATCTTCCTGATAACAGCTGAATATAAATAAAAACTTCGGTTGCCATCCCGCCTGCAGCGTGGCAACTATGGCAAAATCCCTCCTATAGGGCAACCTATGGGGGAGGCCTATGTTCATCAGTGGACTTTTATAGGCTGTAATAGATAATAGATAGATAGGAATGTAAAACGATCTTCAATTAATTTAAAGTTATTCTTTGATATTGGATTTATAACTTGGAAAGTTTGAATAACCAATGAATTACTTTTAACGTGATGATATTTATTAGGAGCGCTTAAATTTGTTTATATATTTTTTTAATATAAACTACAATTAATTTGTATACAAAACTTGCCAAGTTACAAATTCGTATTCAATATGCTATATTCGCGTTGGATTATTTTTTAAATAATAGTAATTGATTTTGTGAAAAGTACTAATCTTTTAGAGTAATCACTTGTGATTGAATTACGTTTAATTTCTGTTTGTAAAATATTATAATAGAAAACTGTTTATTAATATAATCAATTAGCGATCCGCCCCGGCTTCGCACGGGTGATTTCTGGATCTCGACAACAGCGCCACCTACCGAGTCCAATTGTGAATACATGTAATCCATTCAGGAACCCACTCAAACACACACAAAAACTTTCATCAAAATCAGTCGAATCATTTTCGAGCTTTAGCGAGACTAAAGGACAGCAATTGATTTTTATATATAAGATTATATTAAGAAAACAGATTTCTACTAAACTCTGAATTTTATCATGCGAGAATTTAATGATCGCTAGAATATAAATCATCTGTTACCTTCGAATATTAATAAATTTCTTAGTAATGGACAATAATATGAATATTACGAATGTTATGATCGATGGTGGGCGTTTAAATTTTGACAGTAGGTTTAAATTAAATTACACTTAAATTATATAATAATGGACTTACTTTTATTATTACACTTAAATTATATATAATGGAGGGATTGGAATAAGTTATCCTTGGCTGCCTTCGCTTAAGACGTTCTTTTTATTTAGGAACAAATGTTTAAAAATTTTATTTAGTTTAACTCAAAAAATATTGATGCATAAATTTAAAGTTTAGATGTTTGTTAGCAAAGTTTTTATATGTTTTATTATATTTTAGTTATTTGAAATAATTGTAAAGAATATTAAAGACAGAAATGCATGAGTATTTAGAAAAAAACTGAGTGTTATATTGCAAATGTTCCTAATATATTAATCTTATGAGTTTTCGAGTATTAATTAGTTAAACCGACTTCTGAACTATACACCCCGCTATATTTATATTTATTAATTAAGATACCGATTCCACTGCTAGGCTATATTCCATAAATAATTATAAATCAGTTTTAAATGAGCTATTGTAGCTTAGGGGCCAGACGTTCGGCTTAAATTTCATACTAACGAGCAACCTGAGTTGAACCTCTGTACCGATGTTAATTGCAATTTGTGTAAAAAATGTTGTTATAAAAATATAGAAAAACGGTCGTCGAGAAATATTATATATATTTCGAGGGCATGTCTTTCTGAATTTTGTAAAAGTATATCTATACGTGTAACGATAGTGAAATTTTACGTAAAGTTCTGGATGTAAATTACTAATTAAATGCTTCAAACTTCAGTTTTTCAGGTTTAAACCTTTTTAAGTCCAATTCAATAATACATATTAATCGGTCCGAATGCGTTATGGCTTCTAAACTTCCACATTGAATAGTGGTCAAATACTATTAAACACGACGAGAATATGTTCATGTTGTCATCAATATGTTGTCATTTTGAATTAATTTATGAGTTTATTGTTTTAATTTTATATACCGTACTTAATAAATATTTCATATAAACATAAGGCTTACAATTTATCTTAGATTGGTGGCCATCCTGGATTATTTTGGATCATTCATTCATTTATTACAGCCTATCAAATTCCATTGCTAATATAGGCTCCCTATACATTCCTTATAGGGGACAATGGAAAAAACATCAAACAAGAACACATTTAATGATACCTACAATGCATAGTTTACTTATGATCGTAGCCTCTTGATAGAATTCCATTATTTATTAACTTAACACACATACTCTTTTTAAATATGTATAATATGTGTAGTTCAGTTTATATACACATTTTGACATATTTTATTATAATATTTATAACATTTTAAAATACTCTGAAGTACCAAACTATAATATATGATTATGCTCTTTAAAAACAAACTATATATTATAGTTTGGTTTTTAAAGAATAACTATAAATTAAATTAATATTAAAATCTGTTTGATTGTCGTAATACCCCTGTAAATAATTAATGATAAATATATTATATTATTTGTTTATACAAAAACATTCAAAAGATAACAGAGCAAAGTAATGCTTCCGGCTACTCCTTGAAACTGCAGAAATAAATAATAAAATACCTCTGTTATAACAACAAGAAACGTGTTTTTCCTTATCTCTTATTGAGTGATTAAGAAGCTCCGAAGCGGAATTAGAGACACAACGCACGCGATGTAATCAAAAGCACGCGAACTATAACAACACGCCATTTAATTTTTGAATGTCTGACACTCATTCTGTATCACCAAATTAAAATTACTTTAGTAATGATTACTGAAAGTTATTACGATAAAGTTCGTGTTTTCATATTTCCTGTAACGAAAACCGTTCCAGTGAAGAAATGTTTAGGTGACTACCTCATATCGGCAAGGGGTGTAAGTCGGTCCCTCTCCCTAGTGGAGTGATTACACGACAAGGCATCAGGAAGTCGATCAAGCAATGGCTCAGGACGGTGTTTTGTGACATTATGACGATGATGAAAATGATGAATCTATGTTGAAGCACGAGTGAAGTATAAGTTTATGATAATACTCGTAACTAGGAACAGGTTGATAGGGATTTACTGTAGGATGACTGCGTAAAGAATCAATCAACCTATTTTATCAATGGGGTCGCAAAGCGACTATGGAAATCTTTAAAAACTCATATTCATCACTCAGGTCAACTCAGGTATAAAATATAATAAATACATTTTGGAACCTTTATAAAAAACATTTACATATATACAATATTCTGCGTGAGAACGAACATAGTAAAACAGATCGTGATGGGGAACACCATCCAAGGTGTGAGAAGTTCTGTGATCGCCAATCCAGCGTGACTGTTGCAGCAAATCCTACTACGATACTAATACCACAGGTCCATCATGTTATATGCTTATGAACAAACTTATGAAGATTACTAAAAATCGTTCATTAAACGACCTATAAAATAATATTAAAGTAACATACCCATTTATAATTAACCCTTATCTTTCAATGAATTTTACTACATGGGTAGCCCAAGTTCGAAACTCGGCCTAGTATTAAAATTTTGCAATCTCAGCACTCGATGATTAAGTATAGCGATCAAGACAAGTGAGGTAGCAGGTGTAGCACAGAGAACCTTTCTGATCTAGAATACTAAAAAAAGTATCAAGGGTATATGTCCAGAGGTTGGACATTAATAGACATTAATTTTCATTAGTATTTGTACATTACATAAATGACAACCCTTGCGTTCAATATTAGAGGAAAAAATGAAGCCGTTTACATCGTTACGTGCCTATAAGCTGTTTAGAAAATACACCAAAGTTTTTGGCCCTGCGATCTTACAACTGAATAGACTCGTAAGCGAAACTATTGACTGGTGGTTCTGCTGCGTTGTCGCGGCGCGTAGCGTTTTCGCCTATGATTATAGTCGTATACACTCCGGGGCCTCGCGCTCATTTCCATTTTTGATTGATTGCTGGAGGATGATACTATGAAAACATATAGATGTATTCCATGCTATGTTTCTTATATTATCCCAGCGGAATTTAGAAAAGTCCTAAAATAGCTATTACTTATTATAACTACCTACTTTAATGCTAAATTTGGAGTTCTAATTTTGTTGGAAATAAAATGACTTAAAGCTTTCTCTTATAAATAAATGCTATTATTCTCTATCCCGTGAGAATTTCGAAAATCCTGAATACAGTTATTAGCGATTATGTTTTTTCATAATCACTAATATGTATTACATTGAAGTCTCTTGTAATGAGGGCTAATCTTCCGCTCACAGAGGTCGCAGTTGACATGGGTTGAAGTTTTTGTTACACAATGTCATTTAATTGAAGTTAGTTTTAAATAAAGAATGACTTGTCGTTATCAGCAGATGCGCTCAATCCTAGGTTTTTAAAAACATGTACACGATTACTATTTTCATCTTTGATTCTATCAAATACATTTGTATACTAGCTGTTACCCGCGGCTTCGCTGAAATGAACTATCCATTGCTTTTTGAATTGAAAAAACTGAGTTTTATAGATTTGTCAGAGATGCAGCCATTAAAACTGGCTGAAAAATTGATTCAGCAACCTATTTAAAAGTTTTGAAACGCAGCGTATAGAAAGCATGAAAATAGCCTGTTTATTCCAAATGAAATGGGATATTTTTTAATTAAAAACTGAGCATAATTATCCGTCAGGGATGCAGACTTTTGAAAAGAAACTGAGCTAAATTGATTCGTCAGAGATGCAGCTTTTTGAGTTGAAAACTGAGCTTATAGGTCCGTCAGAGGTGCAGCATTTGAAATTGAAAAGAAACTGAGCTAAATAGGAAATTTTGAATTGATAGGGAGATCTGTGGAATTCTGATTAATTGATTGTGGGAATTTTGGAAAAAAAAACTGAACACTATTTTAAGACGCTACTGTACACAATGTTATATGTTTTTCCATTCGGGAAAGAATGTGGATTCTGGGCATTTGACACGCGAACATGCTACATACAGCTGACCATGAGAGAAGCACGGTTTTCTAAGTTGACCCCGCTACCTGTAACGTTTGCCCTTGCGCTTTATTAATTTTCATTGCAAAACTGAGCTTAATAGGAACTGCAACCTTTTGAATTGAAAAGGAAGATCTGTGGGAATTATAGGGATCCGTGGTATAATAACATTTTCACCTTTTCCTACGCCTGTCAAAATTGTGGCACCGATTATGTTCCGTCCAAGATGTGTCACACGCAGCCTTGTCCCGTTACATAACCGAGGAGCATCTAAATTTCGCATTAGCATGACTAGGACGCCTAATTTTAATTGAAGCTTATGTGAGGCACACCTGACAACTCTAGAGAATTTAGAAACTCTACGGATATGAAGTGCTCTGTTCTGTGTCCATAACTGTGTCTACTGACAAATACTCTGTTATTTATCCTGCTACTTCGCTTAATATATCTGAATTTATTTTGTTAACGCCTCATTTTTTGGTGCAAGAATTCCTTTCACATAACCATTTGTGTTCATGCATGTTGTTCGTTAAATCTGAATAAACGCTCGCAATTAATTCGGAATGACTCTGTACTAAATTACAAAATCTCTCGTCAATTTAACGCAGTCTTCAGCATCGTTTCCAACCGCCCATCGCCAATTTTTAATAATGTGTCAGCATAGTTTCCAGCATTGATATCATTATACAAATGCACTCTCTATTCGTAGTTAAACTGAATTTTGTCACCTTGTTCCTTAAAATAGACGACTTGAGGCATGCTTTAATTTCATCTGCAAGTGTGCCCTTTTGAATGACAGGTAAAGTTTGGCGAAAGTCACCAGCCAGTAAAACCACCATTCCTCCCATTACATCGGTATTGCTGCGCAAATCCTGGAGCGTTCGATTTAGGTTCTTTACAGCTTTTTATGCGACATTGTACTTTCGACCCACACTAAAAGTTTGCATTGTCGTATCATTATACCTCGTGCACTATTTTTGCAAAGTTGCCGATCGGCAATTCTTCCTGGGCTAGATTTAGAAGGCATTTTAAAACAGAATGTGCAGTGCGGCCCCGCTTAGCAGCGTGACGGCTATACCGGAGGACGCTACGGCCACAGCAATGTTTTATCTTTCCGTACTTGCGCTAATAATAAATTTAACAAAAATGTCTTCCCAGTTCCTCCAGGGGCATCTAAAAGAAAAGTGCACCATTTCCAGATTCAATTTGTCCTAATACTTTGTCAAAACCTGTTTTGTTCGGGAAGCAAGCGGAGTGCAATTCGGCTACTTGCTGCTGCAAAGCTGGTATATCGTAGTTTGTTTCACGTATAATTTCATCACTTAGTTCATTTTCGGTTGTTCGCTGAGGGCTTATCATTCCAAAGTCGCTTAATTTTTGCCTACCATTGCCATTACTTTATCTTCAATTTTTCCAAGTGCTTCATTATAAATGTGTTCATTGTATGTCATGTTCGCGTGTGTCTGCTGTAACCTTCGCAAAATATCTTCCGCATGTACTCTTTATATTTGTCCACAATTTATGCATTAGATAGCCCAAGATGATATGAGAATTGCAAAAGATCTCTAATTTTGGCTGGTGACTGGCACTGCACAGCTTCCTCCATGGTTTCATCCCAGTGATTATCGTTTTCAAAAGATGCAGAGCTTCATGCTTCTCTATAAGTTGCGCATTCCTGACCGTTGACAGTTTTAAGGTCTTTATATCCCCGGACCCCGAACATGGTGCAGCAGTAATCGTAAACAGAAACATTCAAAATTAGTAACATGGACGGTATACACGACCAAGGGCATCTGATGACTTTACACCGGGCCAATTTGCAACAGGCGCGCCTTGAATACAGCGTTTCCACTTCTTCCTAGATGTGTTCCAAGTATAATAGCGGGGGACTTCAGAATATAACAACGTTTTGCAAAGGGGTCGGTTTGACAAAGTTGAAAGAAGGCTGTTAGTGTAGTTTTTGGCGGTGATGCAATTCTTTCTTGGAAATTTCTTTCGGTGAAATATACACGCTCTCCATTTCTAAGTGCACAGCAAGGTGAGTAACTGTTGGGTGCCTTTCGTGTAAAGGGAAGCCAAGGAGACGCCACGCTGCCTCGTTACTGCTGACATAACGCCCTGCTTGAAAGGTCTGTACTTCATTAACGGGATTTGCCTCACCTTCACTCCTGAGATTAAATATTGCTTGGTCGCTTCCTTTATTTATGTACTTACAGATATACTTGATTGCGCGGACAGAGCTACATGCTTCTACATTAATGTGGGCATTAAACATTTTACATAGAATGGGCGAATACGGGACAATCCAGCTGTTATCTAAAGTTTCGAACGCTCCAGAGTGAGATTTGATTGTAACTTTCCTGCTACCATCTTCGGGAGCTCTGCGTCTGTATAAAGGGTAGCCATTGTTATTGTGCACTGTTTCTTTTAATAGCTGTTTAGGAATTTCTTTGTACATTTTCCTTCTTTCATACATGGCGATATTGAATTTCGTGCTCCACATGGACCGAATCATATTTCGGACGATGGTATCATACAATTCTTTATCTTGCTCAGGATCCGGAATCTCGGCGCTTATTATGTCGTCTATTTGGCTGGGCCGCAACTTCTCTTTAAGCCATATTAGAATGTGGGAATGAGGTAATCCTCTTTTGCCATTCAATTGAATACATGAAGCACTGCACCTCTCTGAAAATTTTCCCTTTGTTAATTACATACATTAATTTTAGTACTTTTAATCTAAATACTTTAGCAACTAAATCGTGTCTGTCAGTACTTTTATGGCCCGACATTAGCTCCTCGGTTATTTCTTTCCATGTGGGATTGCAAGTAAAAGTAACAAAAGATCAGGTCTTCCGTAAGTTCGTAGATAGGCGAATGCGTCTTGTGTGTACTCATGTAGGTAGCGGGGTCTGTTAACGAATGATGAGGCAGAGTTACCATTTTACCTAAATCTCTGGGGTTTACATTGGCGTCGCTTGAAACTGCATATTGTAAATGTATATAATTCTCAACGCGCAGCTATTTTTGATTTAAAGATATATAACGGAGACGTTCACTTTCTACTTTCACATACATGTCTACCAAAAATTGATGAAATAATTGTCTACACCGGGCTAGAGGTTAAAATCATTTTCTCGCAACATCATATGATACGCATAAAATCCATACATGATACTTTTTCTTCGGAATAGGCTCCTTTGTGACCGGGTTAATGAGTGGAATTTGAAAATGATAACCCTCTTGTCCTTTGCAATAAATCAATGGGTATTGCAGAGCGTCATAAAACTTATGTGTATCGGCTACCCGTTGCAACGTATCATCACGTGCTCGCAATCGTCTCATGAAGAAAATTGATCACCACTAATTACGGCTGCTATTTCGTTTATCAAAGGTGCATTGTAGCGCCTTTCATGCTCTCTTCGAGGGGTCCGATCTGTGTGAATGACGACTTTATAATCCTTTTCAGGTAGGTTTTCTAAAGCAGTTTTAAACGTTTTGACTAAAGTGTTACGTTCATGCAAGAATCTTTGAATTTTGAACACTGTGTCTCTCTCAACTCCCTGGATAAATTGGCAGCGACGGTCTACCTCAATTTCTTCGTCACCCATAAAATATACTTGTAAAAATTTATGCTGTTTGTTTTCAGCTGGAAAAAGTGAACCTATTCTATGATAAATTTGCCCTTGCACCGTAAATGTAGGCGAAAATTCCGGCATTATTATTTCCGGTCAACTCAGGACGTCATTTGAAAGCATGAGTTATATTTCCGGATCCTGTTTAAAAGCGCCGTGACTCATTAGCATCATATAAAAGAGAGTTTTCAAAGGTTCTTTGGTTCCCCAAGTAACGGAAGAGACACTTTGCCATTGGAACAGCACATGCCTGCGGTCTCATCTTTCCATTTTAAAGCGCTGCAAAATCGACACGCCTTGTCCATCAGTCCGATAACAACTAACCTGTGATTTTATAATCAATCAACGGATCATAATTGAATGCTGCGTCATTAAAACCACCAATTGTTTCTTTGAAAATTTTGTCGACGTTCAGCTTGGAGCTGTGCATTTGCATCTCTTCGCGCCTGTGTCTGTTCTGGTGTTTCAGATGCCCTTATAGTAGATTGACGTTCAGCTTGCTCAATGAGTCTGTGTTGAGTTTCATCAGGTGTTTCACGGCTCTTAAAGCGGCCTGACGTTCCGCTTGTTCGAATAGCCTTTGCTGACTTTGAGCAGGTGTTTCAGTAGCTCTTAAAGTGGCTTGACGCTCTGCCTGTTCAAGACGCCTTTGCTGACTTTGGCAGGTGTTTCAGTAGCTCTTAGTAGCTTGACGCTCTGCCTGTTCAAGACGCCTTCGCTGACTTTGAGAAGGTGTTTCAGAAGCTCTTTGTAGCTTGACGCTCTGCCTGTTCAAGACGCCTTCCTGACTTTGAGAAAGTGTTTCGGAAGCTCTTAAAGCAGCCTGACGCTCTGTCTGTTCAAGACGCCTTTGCTGACGTTGAGAAGGTGTCTCAGATGCTTTAAAAGCAGCCTGACGCTCTGCTTGTTCTGCCTTCTCAGTTCAGCATCTTCTAAAGATTCTAGCGATCGAGCTAATCTTTTAGCTTGTCTTTGAGAAGATACTTGAAAGTCTGGACTTACGTTTGCGAGGTATTATGAAGTAAGAAAACCTATTTATAGAAAAACGTTAAAATACCTAAAAGGAATTAAATTTCCTTTTAATAATTTTTTTTTAAAGCATATCCAAAATATCTAAAAGGAATAAATATTCCTTTTAAATATTTTTTAAAATCAAAACAACAAAACCAATTCAAGACACAACACGAATCCGAAAACGATAGCCAAAAAAATCGAATCAACTTAAACCAAATCACAAAACAAATCGCAGAAAACCGAAATCGAAAGCAGTAGTCAATATAAATATAACCAACGAAAAAAGAAGTAAGTGTATAGGTACCGTATACACTATCTAAACTATTAATATTCCTTTGAAATATTGTTAAACAACCTAAAACAACGAAAACCAATTCACGATTATATAAACAAAATTCAAAATCAAAGCCAAAGTCTAAATATGTATAAAGGAATACCAACCTAATCAACAAAACCGATCCAAGAAAATACACAAATCCGAAAATGAAAGCCAATATAAATCCATTCAACCTTAACCAAATCACAAAGCAAATAACAAACAACCGAAATCGAAAGCAGGTAGTCGAATAAGCTACGAAATAGAAACAAATTAAGCGTATAGGTACCCGTGCACTAAGTTGACGCGCGGCTCAACGGCGGGAGTTAAGTACATGTCAGGAAACATTTCGTTACCGCGCGTTTTAAAAATCTAGTAACGACATCTAGCGGAATCAATTTAAACTATGTATACGTTAGTTAATAAAAACCCCAAAATATTTTTCTTATAATTTTGCACAATTTTTCTTATTGTAATACCGATTCATTCATAACAACATATAAGAACTGTATTCATTTCCGTTCAATAAATATTACTAAGGCTTATTAATAACACTTAAGAACTATTTCTACCATTGTTAAGTAATAGTTAAGGGTGAAAGCGTGACAGGTGGTGATAGTGTTTCTGATCCATACTTATAATCACGCCTGTAACCCTTGCAGGGTAGGCAGAGCATCAACGGATTATTTAATATCGTCTGCGAGGTTATCGCCTATTCAGAATTACGCAAAACGTTTGAAGAAAATCAGCTGGTGAATTTATGTTTTTATCGCTCTCTTCCCGGTCCTGCGTGGACCGGGAAGAAGCGATAAAAGTAAAGTTACCTCGTCTCATTTCTGAGATATTAATAGAACACGATCATCATTATCATCATCATTACAGCCCTTCACAAGTCCAGTGCTGAACATAGGCCCCCAAGGAATGCCACAGGCACGGTCCTGAGCCACCCGCATCCATCGACTTCCTGCATGTCTTACCAGGTCGTCACCCATCTAGTGGGGACGCCCTACACCGTCCGCCGGTACGAGGCCGCCACTGAGAACCTTTTTCCCCATCGGTTGTCGGTTCTTCGAGCTATATGGCCATTGCCACTTCAGCTTACTAATCTGTTGGGCTATCGGTCACTCTGGTTCTACTGCGGATATCCTCATTTCTAAGTTTATCACGCAGTGAGACTCGAACATAGCCTCTCCATAGCTCTCGCTGAGCCGATCTTGAGCTTCCTCATCCGGCCAGCAGTGAAGGACCGTCTCAGTTCCAGGTCATCACTGGCAACACGCACTGGTTGTACAGCCTCGTTTTCAAGTTTTGAGGTATACATGACGAGAAGATGTGCCGTAATTTCCCGAACGCTGCCCAGCCGAGTTGAATCCGTCGATTGACCTCTCGGTCGAAGTTGGACTTACCTAGTCGGACTATTTGTCCCAGGTAAACATATTCGTCAACAACTTCGAGCTTAGTGCTCCCAACAACTACCGGCATAGGTGTGACATGGACATTAAACATGATCTTTGTTTTGTCCATGTTCATCTTAAGACCTATCCGTTGGGAGCACTATTGAGGTCATTGAGCATAGTGCTTGGTCCTCCAGCGATTCTGCCATAAGGACTATATCATCGGCAAATCGAAGGTGAGTGATGTACTCGCCATTGATGTTAATGCCGTATCCTTTCCAGTCCAGAAGCTTGAAAACGTCTTCCAATACAGCGGTGAAGAGTTTCGGGATGTAACGTCACCCTGTCTTACACCTCTGCAGGATAGGTTTCGTACTCTGGTTGGTACTCGGATAGCCATCAGCCCTACTGTACAAGCACTTCAGCACTTCGATATACCGAGTCAACTTGGCACCGCTGAAGGACTGCAGCACCGCCCATTTCGACGGAATCAAAGGCTTTCTCATAGTCCACATACGCCAGACATAGTGGCAAATTGTACCCTCGGACTTCTGTACAATTTGCCGAAGGGTATGTATGTGGTCTATGGTGCTAAAGCCTTTTCGGAAACCAGCTTGTCTGGAAGGCTGGAAGTCATCGAGTCTGCGCGAGACGATTCTAATGACTCTCGAAAACAGCATGCAGACGCGGCTCAGAAGGAAATCGGTCTGTAGTTCTTCAGAGAGCATTGTCGCCTTTCTTGAAGAACAAGACCACCGCACTTCTCCACGCCTCCGGTGTAGTGCCACCAGACGGAATTAAAGAGCTTCTGAAGGACTTCAACACCGGTTTCCACCCGCTTTCAGAAACTCCGCTGTAATTCCATCCTCGCCTGGGGCCTTGCCGTTTTAAGGTGCTGAGAGCCATTCTAATCGCTCAGACTGACGTCCGGGATATCATCGAATAGTGTCGGATAAGACTCGCTCTTGGATCGTTACCACACTTGCGTGTGGCTCCAACGATGATGTGTACAGCTGCCCTAGAACCTCTCAATCTCACTCAAAATCTCAGGTGTCCTGGAAACGACGCTGCCACACTCGGTCTTCAGCTTCGACAGTTGGTTCTGGCAGACAGATCTCTGGCAAAGACTTTGAGCCCTGGTTCCGCTCGATCGCTTCTTCAATACGAGCTGTATTGAGTTGCGCAAGTCCCGCATGCATTTGGAGATCTGTCTGTTCAGCTGCCTGTATGCTATCAAATCTACTGAAGATTGCAGCTTCATTTCCGCCCAACGCCATGAGATTAAGTGTGATCGGAGAGATTTTGTGTTTTTCTGCGGCGGGTCTTACAAAACTTAGCTCCGGCCGCATGGACAGTTTCCATGAGCTTGTCATTCATATAGTCCACTGCATTGCAATCTTCTAGGCACTGAAAACGGTTTTGTAACTCGAGCTGAAAGGTTTCGGGACTTTGGATTAGAGCACGAGGGGTTGGAGCGTTGATTTCGTTAGACGACACCTCTCCAACTTAACGTTTAGGTTCAGTGTGCATCTAACCATTCGGTGATCGCTACCAGATTTCACCCTCGCGATCACTGAGACATCTCTGAACATTTGTCTTCTAGTCGTCATAATGAAGTCAATCTCATTTTTTGTCGAACCGTCGAGTCGTTCTGGAAGAAAGAGTTCATCATAAAGAGTCCCTCTTTCTCCATGAAGTCGGCCAGCTGCTGGCCCCTTGGGTTCCGTTGCCCTAATCCGAATTTCCTACCAGCTCACCGTTCTCTTTGTGCCTAGCTTTGCGTTGAAGTCCCCATTAACACCGTATAGTGGGTTTTAGAGGAATGCATGGCTCTAGATATCCTCTACATTTCCTCCACCTTCATCGGGGTGTGCCAGTTGGTGCGTAAACCTGTATGACCTTCAGCGAATACCGTTTTGATTCTTATATAGGTACGCAACCCTCGTCACACACTCCCAATTTTACAACGTTGTTAACGAGAGACTTGTGGACGATAATCCGACACCTCCTTGGGACAGATGGTCGCCTCCGGTGATAGAACAAGTTGCCGGATTCGAGGATTACCGTGTCCTCCCCTCTTCGGACCTCGGATAATCCTATAATATTCCAGCGCAACTTGTCTATCTCTTCTTCCAGCCCAGGATCTTCGTCAGTCCTCAGAGTGCGTGCGTTATAAGTTGCCAGGTCGAGTCGTCGGTGGCAACCGAACTCACGGAGATTCTTAGCACCCCTGCCCGCCGTTACCATGGTCGCCACCGTAGCCAGGAATAGCGCCGCTGGGACTGGGGCCGTCTCTTCGTAACTTTTCATTGGGGATATTAAGTTGCCACGCTTGGCGATAACCGCAGTTTTTATTGTTGTTACAGAAGACTGCTGCCCATCTTCCGCCCCAGTCTCTTTACGACACCCACGGGAAGATATGGGGTAGTGGGTATTCTAACCCGCCACTACACGGGGCGGTTATTAAAATATTCACTACCCCATATCATCCCGTGGGTGTCGTAGAGGAAAACTAAAACAGAAGATGGCAGCAGCATCTTCCTGATAACAGCTGAATAAAATAAACTGCAGTTGCCATCCGCCTGCAGCGTATAACTATGTCAAAATCCCTGCGGGGCATTTGGTGGACCATATGTTCAGCAGTGGACTTTTAAAGGTTGTAATAGATAATAGATAGATAGGAATGTAAAATGATCTTCAACTGATTTAAAAAAATTGTTATTATTTTATTTTGGATTTATAACTTGGAAAGTTTGAATAACCAATGAATTACTTTTAACGTGATGATATTTATTAGGAGCGTTTAAATTTGTTTATATATTTTTTTAATATAAACTACAATTAATTTGTATACAAAACTTGTCAAGTTACAAATTCGTATTCAATATGCTATATTCGCGTTGGATTTTTTACAAATAATAGTAATTGATTTTGTGAAAAAGTATTAATATCTTTTAGAGTAATCAGTTGTGATTGAATTACGTTTAATTTCTGTTTCTTCATGTAAAACTCGATAAAATATTATAATAGAAAACTGTTTATTAATATAAACAATTAGCGATCCGCCCCGGCTTCGCACGGGTGATTTCTGGATCTCGACAACAGCGCCACCTACCGGGTCCAATTGTGAATACATGTAATCCATTCAGGAACCCACTCAAACACACACAAAAACTTTCATCAAAATCAGTCGAATCATTTTCGAGCTTTAGCGAGACTAAGGGACAGCAATTGATTTTTATATATAAGATAATATTAAAAAAAACAGATTTCTACTAAACTCTGAATTTTATCATGCGAGAATTTAATAATCGCTAGAATATAATCGTCTGTTACCTTCGAATATTAATAAATTTCTTAGTAATGGACAATAATATGAATATTACGAATGTTATGATCGATGGTGGGCGT
Organism: Parnassius orleans; assembly: GCA_029286625.1. Taxonomy (NCBI): domain Eukaryota; kingdom Metazoa; phylum Arthropoda; class Insecta; order Lepidoptera; family Papilionidae; genus Parnassius; species Parnassius orleans. The sequence continues at coordinate 50,679 of JAGSMP010000742.1, forward strand.
TTAAATTTTGACAGTACGTTTAAATTATGTTTAAATTATTAATGGACTTACTTTTATTATTACACTTAAATTATTTATAATGGAGGGATTGGAATAAGTTATCCTTGGCTGCCTTCGATTAAGACGTTCTTTTTATTTAGGAACAAATGTTTAAAAATTTTATTTAGTTTAACTCAAAAAATATTGATGCATAAATTTAAAGTTTAGATGTTTGTTAGCAAAGTTTTTATATGTTTTATTATATTTTAGTTATTTGAAATAATTGTAAAGAATATTGAAGACAGAAATGCATGAGTATTTAGAAAAAAATTGAGTGTTATATTGCAAATGTTCTAATATATTAATCTTATGAGTTTTCGAGTATTAATTAGTTAAACCGACTTCTGAACTACACACCCGCTATATTTATATTTATTAATTAAGATACCGATTCCACTGCTAGCTATATTCCATAAATAATTATAAATCAGTTTTAAATGAGCTATTGTAGCTTAGGGGCCAGACGTTCGGCTTAAATTTCATACTAACGAGCAACCTGAGTTGAACCTCTGTACCGATGTTAATTGCAATTTGTGTAAAAAATGTTGTTATGAAAAATATAGAAGAAAACGGTCGTCGAGAAATATTATATACATATTTCGAGGGCATGTGCTTTCTGAATTTTGTAAAAGTATATTTATACGTAACGATAGTGAAATTTACGTAAAGTTCTGGCTGTAAATTACTAATTAAATGCTTCAAACTTAGACCTTTTATTTTAAAGTCCGATTCCAATAATACATATTAATCGGTCCGAACGCGTTATGGCTTCTAAACTTCTACATTGAAAAGTGGTCAAATACTATTAAACACGACGAGAAAATTTTCATGTTGTCATCAATATGTTGTCTTTTTGAATAAATTTATGAGTTTATTGTTTTAATTTTTATATACTTACGTACTTAATAAATATTTCATTTAAACATAAGGCTTACTAAAATTTCTCTTAGATTGGTGGCCATCCTGGATTATTTTGGATCATTCATTCATTTATTACAGCCTATCAAATTCCATTGCTAAATATAGGCTCCCCTATACATTTCCTTATAGGGGGACAATGGAAAACAAAACGTCAAACAAGAACACATTTAAGTACCTATATGCATAGTTTACTTATGATCGTAGCCTCTTGATAGAATTCCATTATTTATTAACTAAACACACATTCTCTTTTTTTTAAATATGTATAATATGTGTAGTCCAGTTTTGCTTATTAGCCCATTTTGACATATTTTATTATAATATTTATAACATTTTAAAATACTCTGAAAGTACCAAACTATAATATATAGTTATGCTCTTTAAAAACCAATCATCATCATCATCATTACAGCCCTTCACAAGTCCTCTGCTGAACATAGGCCTCCCAAGGAATGCCACAAAGCACGGTCCTGAGCCACCCGCATCCATCGACTTCCTGCATGTCTTACTGGGTCGTCACTCCATCTAGTGGGGACGCCCTACACTTCGTCCGCCGGTACGAGGCCGCCACTCGAGAACCTTTTTTCCATCGGTTGTCGGTTCTTCGAGCTATATGGCCGCCCATTGCCACTTCAGCTTACTAATCTGTTGGGCTATGTCGGTCACTCTGGTTCTACTCTGCGGATATCCTCATTTCTAAGTTTATCACGCAGTGAGACTCCGAGCATAGCCCTCCATAGCTCGCTGAGCGACCTTGAGCTTCCTCATCCGGCCAGCAGTGAAGGACCACGTCTCAGTTCCGTAGGTCATCACCGGCAACACGCACTGTTGTACAGCCTCGTTTTTCAAGTTTTGAGGTATACCTGACGAGAAGATGTGCCGTAATTTCCCGAACGCTGCCCAGCCGAGTTGAATCCGTCGATTGACCTCTCGGTCGAAGTTGACTTACCTAGTCGGACTATTTGTCCCAGGTAAACATATTCGTCAACAACTGAGCTTAGTGCTCCAACAACTACGGCATAGGTGTGACATGGACATTAAACATGATCTTTGTTTTGTCCATGTTCATCTTAAGACCTATCCGTTGGGAGGCACTATTGAGGTCATTGAACATAGTGCTTAGGTCCTCCAGCGATTCTGCCATGACAATATCGTCGGCAAATCGAAGGTGAGTGATGTACTCGCCATTGACGTTAATACCGTATCCTTTCCAGTCCAGTAGCTTGAAAACGTCTTGCAATGCAGCGGTGAAGATTTTCGGGGATTACGTCACCTTGTCTTACACCTCTGCAGTTGGATAGGTTTTGTACTCTGGTTCTGTACCGGATAGCCGTAGCCCTACTGTACAAGCACTTCAGCACTTCGATATACCGACAGTCAACTTGGCACCGCTGAAGGGACTGCAGCACCGCCCAAATTTCGACGGAATCAAAGGCTTTCCCAGTCCACATACGCCAGACATAGTGGCAAATTGTACTCGGACTTCTGTACAATTTGCCGAAGGTATGTATGTGGTCTATAGTGCTAAACCCTTTTCGGAAACCGGCTTGTTCGGGAGGCTGGAAGTCGTCGAGTCTGCGTGCGAGACGATTCGTAATGACTCGAAACACGCAGACGCGGCTCAGAAGGAAATCGGTCTGTAGTTCTTCAAGAAAGCGTTGTCGCCTTTCTTGAAGAACAAGACCACCGCACTTCTCCTAGCCTCCGGTGTAGTGCCACCATGTAGGACGGAATTAAAGCTTCTGAAGGACTTCAAGTACCGGTTTTCCACCCGCTTTCAGAAGCTCCGCTGTAATTCCATCCTCGCCTGGGGCCTTGCCGTTTTAAGGTGCTGGAGGCCATTCTAATCTCGCTCAGACTGACGTCTGGGATATCATCGGAATAGTGTCGGATAAGACTCGCTCTTGGATCGTTACTCACACTGCGTGTGGCTCCAACGATGATGTGTACAGCTGCCCATAGAACCTCTCAATCTCACTCAAAATCTCAGGTGTCGAAACGATGCTGCCACACCGGTCTTCAGCTTAACAGTTGGCTCTTTCTGGCAGACAGATCTCTGGCAAAGACTTTGGAGCCCTGGTTCCGCTCGATCGCTTCTTCAATACGAGCTGTATTAAGTTGCGTAAATCCCGCCGCATGCATTTGGAGATCTGTCTGTTCAGTTGCCTGTATGCTATCAAATCTACTGAAGATTGCAGCTTTTCCCGTCTAACAGCCATGAGATTAAAGTGTGATCGGAGAGTTTTGTGTTCTTCTGCGGCGGGTCTTCAACTTAGCTCCGACCGCATGGACAGTTTCCACGAGCTTGTCATTCATATCATCCACTGCATTGCAATCTTCTAGGCACTGAAAACGGTTTTAACTCGAGCTGAAAGGTTTCAGGACTTTGGATTAGAGCACGGGGACGGAGCGTTGACTTCATTAGACGACACCTCAACAACGTTTTAGGTTCAGTGTGCCTCTAACCATTCGGTGATCGCTACCAGTTTTCACCCTCGCGATCACTGAGACATCACTGAACAGTTGGCGTCTAGTCGTCATAATGAAGTCAATCTCATTTTTTCGAACCGTCGGGGCTCGACCAGGTCCACTTCCTGTGGGGCCGCTTCTGGAAGAAAGAGTTCATCATAAAGTCCCTCTTTCTCCATGAAGTCGGCCAGCTGCTTATGGGTTCCGTTGCTAATCCGAATTTCCTACTTTCAGCTCACCGTTCTCTCTTGTGCTAAGCGTTGAAGTCTCCATTAACACCGTATAGTGGGTTTTAGAGAATGCATGGCTCTAGAGATATCCTCCTCATTCCTCCACCTCCTCATCGGGGTGTGCCGAAGTTGGTGCGTAAACCTGTATGACCTTCAGCGAATACCGTTTGGTGATTCTGGTATAAGGTACGCAACCCTCGTCGACACACTCCCAATTTTACAACGTTGTTAACGAGAGACTTGTGGACGATATATCCGACACCTCCTTGGGACAGATGGTCGCCCTCCCGGTGATAGAATAAGTTGATTCGAGGATTACTGTCCTCCTCTTCGGACCTCGGATAATCCTAATATCCAGCGCAACTTGTCTATTTCTTCTTCCAGCTCCAGGATCTTCTCGTCAGTCCTCAGAGTGCGTGCGTTATAATTTGCCCGGTCGAGTCGTCGTAGGTGGCAACCGAACCTCCACCACGGAGACTTAGCACCCCCGCCCCGCCGTTACCATGGTCGCCACCGTAGCTAGGAATAGCGGGGCCGCCGGGGACCAGGCCGTCTCTTCGTAACTTTCTTCATTGGGGATATTGCCGTATGTTACGCCGAGCGGGTTGGCAACCGCAGTTTTTAATGTTATTTGCTGTTATCAGAAAGATGCTGCTGCCCATCTTCTGCCTCAGTTTCCTCTGTCGCCTCTACGACACCCACGGAAGATATGTAGTGGGTATTCTAACCATCCACTACACGGTAAAAACCAAACTAAAATATATAGTTTCGTTTTTAAAGAGAATAACTATGTAAATTAAATTAATATTTAAAAAATCTGTTTGATTGTCGTAATACCTCTAAAAATTAATGATAAATATATTATAATATTTGTTTATACAAAAACATTTAAAGATAACAGAGCAAAGTAATGCTTGAGCTACCTTGAAACTGCAGAAATAAATAATAAAATAACCTCTGTTATAACAACAAGAAACGTGTTTTTCCTTATCTCTTATTGAGTGATTAAGAAGCTCCAAAGCGGAATTAGAGACACAACGCACGCTATGTAATCAAAAGCACGCGAACTATAACAACACGCCATTTAATTTTTGAATGTCAGACACTCATTCTGTATCACCAAATTAAAATTACATTAGTAATGATTACTGAAAGTTATTACGATAAAGTTCGTGTTTCCATATTTCCCGTAACGAAAACCGTTCCAGTAAAGAAATGTTTTAGAGTGACTGCCTTATATCGCCAAGGGGAGTGTAAGTCGGTCCCCCACTCCCTAGTGGAGTGATGACACGAAAAGGCACGCAGGAAGTCGATCGAAGCAATGGCTCAGGACGGTGTTTGGTGAGATTATGACGATGGTGACGATGATAAATCTATGAACTATGCACTAGTGAAGTATGAGATTTATGATAATACTCGTAACTAGGTTACAGGTTGATAGGGATATGCTGTAGGATAACTGCGTAAAAGAATCAATCAACCCATTTTATCCAATGGGAGTCGCAAGAGGCAACTATGGAAAATGCTTTAAAAACTCATATTCATCAATCAGGTCAACTCAGGTTAAAATATAATAAATACATTTTTTGAGCCTTTATAAAAAATAAATTTTTAAATATATAAAATATTCTGCGTGAAAGAGAACGAACATGTGAAGTAAAACAGATCGGTGATGGGGAACACCATCCAAGGTGTGAGAAGTTCTGTGATCGCCAATCCAGCGTGACTGTTACGGCAAATCCTACTACGATAGTAATACCACAGGTCCATGTCATGTTGCAGGCTTATGAAGATTACTAAAAATCGTTCGTGTTAAACGACCTATAAAATAATATTTAAAAGTAATATACCGGGTAGCCCAAGTTCGAAACTCGGCCCCAGTATTATTAAAATTTCCACAATTAATTAATCAGAATTCCCACAGATCTTCCCTTTGAATTCAAAATTTCTTATTTAGCTCAGTTTCTTTTCAATTCCAAATGCTGCACCTCTGACGGACCTATTAAGCTCAGTTTTCTTTCAACTCAAAAGGCTGCATCTCTGACGGATCTTTTATTTGGCTCACTTTCCTTTCAATTCATAAAACTGCATATCTGGCGAATCAATTTAGCTCAGTTTCTTTTCAAAAGTCTGCATCCCTGACGGATAATTATGCTCAGTTTCCTTTAATTAAAAAATATCCCATTTCCATTTGGAATAAACAGGCTATTTTCATGCTTTCCTATACGCTGCGTTTCAAAACATTTAAATAGGCTGACGAATCAATTTTGCTCAGTTTCCTTTTAATGGCTGCATCTCTGACAAATCTATAAAACTCAGTTTTCTTTCAATTCAAAAAGCAATGGATAGTTCATTTCCCAGTGACCATGCGGGCGAAGCCGCGGGTAACAGCTAGTAGTATATATACAATGAATGGTATAATATATATACTAACTATAGTATATATAGTATACCATTCAGAGTTGACTGACCTACAATTTTCCAGCATTGACGTCGACAAATGTCCGCTCCGAAAAAAACTAGCCACCATATTTTTTTTGCCGACGTTGCGAGGTCTTTGCAGTTTTGTTGGTAACTGTCCTTCTGAGTATACCCATACCGATGATTGCCTTTTATTTTCCGGATAATATTGATAGATCCATGTCTCGTCACCAGTAACGATTTCTGAAACACGCCTAGATGCCCCGTTTTCAAAATGTAGATGCATTTCATGGCACCAATCCATTTGAGTCTGTTTTTCGCTTTCGGAGAGCAAACGAGGGATCTATCGACAACAAAGCTGCCTCACTCCAAGATGTTGATGTAGGATGGTATGAATGCTCCCCGAACTAATGCCTACAATCTTTTCGATGTCGATGTTCGATGATTCGTGGTCTTCTCACCAACATTTCAGTAGTCCATACATTTTCTGCCATTACTGCTGTTTGCGGGGCCCCGGTTCTTTGGTCAATTTTAAGATTAATTTTACCCCTTTTGAATTAAGCAAACCACCTAAAAATTGTTGCGCGTGATGGAGCCGAGTCCCCTAATTCTGATTGTAACCGTTGTAAACTTAATTGTTCGGTTAAACCAAATTTAAACTCATAATATATCATAGCGCGCAAATGTTCACGGTTAAGATCCATCGTTTTAAATGAAAAGCGCGGGAAGCGTTGCAGGAAAATTAATAGAAATTTGTTTTTTTTTTTTAATATTAAGCAATTGACTTATGGAGTTCTATTTTACCCGTGTCATATGTTTCTAAATTTGTTTTTAGAAACATATGACACGGGTGCGTTCCATTTTTAAATTTCGAGCATCTCAAAACTTATTGAGTGACCTACGTATATGTACATATATTGATAGCGAAAAATGTGATCTTTCCGTAATATAAGTCAATAGTATAAGTTTATGCGCCATACACTAAAGTAGAAGTTTTTATCATCGTTCGATAGTGGAAGCATATTTTTATGATTTTCATGTTTCATGAGATTTATGTTTTTATGATTAAAATTTCTCTTTTTTTATTTTATAGTTATATTGCTAATTGATATTTATGGAATTAATAATAAGTATTTCTGTTCTTTTTTTCCAATACGCAAATTCTGATTAGTTCTGTAGTTATAAACGATTTAAGTTATACTAGAAACAAAATGCACGGAAAATAGACGAAAAATAAAAACTGTAAAACGCACAAAACATAGAAATACTTATATTTTATTAAAAAAATTAAATTATACTCGTAACATATGATAAGGCGGCGTAAGAATATTCACTACTCCATAATATCTTCCCATGGATGTCGCAAGAGACAATAGAGGGAAATGAAACAGGAGATAGGCAATAGCATTTTTCTGATAGCAAATCGAAATAATAAAAAACTGCGGTTGGCAATCCGCCTGCTAAATGTGGCAACTATGAAAAAAATCCCCCTGTGAGGCAATATATCGGGAAAACCTATGTTCAGTAGTGGACTTTTGATAGGCTATAATGAATGCATGAATTTATAGTGTGCCTCAATTTAGTCCTAAAAAATATGTTCAAAGCTAACAAAACTTTATACTAATATAATGAAATTATACTATTAAATATACCTATAATAAAGGAAAAATACATTAACTTTTTATTCAATTGTTCAATTGTCGGACCTTCAGTTTTTCAAACAGTTAAGTCCAGTTATAAAAGCATAAAAATAAACGCATTTTTGAGGTTTTTCTCATCTTTTGAAGATGCAGAAGAACAATTTCAAGTATTCAGAAAATGTTTTAAAAAAAGTTAATTTTTTTTATTTTTTATTTTTTTTAAGTTAAGGTTACTCAAAATATTTAGGAACAAAATTACTTGCCCGGAGATAACGTAGGTAATCCTTCGTCCATTTTGAGTTCGGAATTTTCGGGTAGACAGGCTTAATATTTGTTAACAGTTATGCTTCTCACAAAGTAACATAATCATTTGATTTCTCTAAAGAGATACCTACTAAAACTGGAGAATTTTTTTGTTCATATTATATAATTTGAGCCTCTACAATGATCTCTCAAGCATGTTAAATTAATTGTTACTTCACGAACTAACCATTGTTTCTTTGATGTGTTAGTTTTATCTCTGTGTCTTTGTTTCACTTTGTAACACGAGAGTTTATTTAAAAGCTTCTGGGAAATATAGCGGATCGAAGAGAACCACTTTGCTGTTGACTGTAATTTTTAAATTATCTACTCGTTCCAAACAATTTCTGTAATAAGATGTTTCAAGTATTATTTATGTTGTTCCATAATTAATATTTTATATTATTTTACAAGTATATTTCCCATAAAAATATAAGGACACTTATATTGTTTAGTTCCAAAAAAATTTAAATTAAAAAGCATAATTTAGTGTCGAATCCAAAAGGAGTCAGTGATGACGAAAACTGATGTTAATAAAAATATTCAATAACAAAAGTCAAAAAAAACAGCGTTAGAAAAAATAAAGAACGATAAAAATACGAAAATATAAATTAATAATAACGGAAATGCTTCATCACTTCAACACAATATAAACTAGAAAAAAACTTGCATTTGCAGCAACGAAAAGCTTCAGCATAATATGCGGCTTGCCACGGCTTCATTGCTGTTATTATGTGGAGCAGAAGTGAAGTGGTCTCGTTTTTCAAGAAAGGCGACAACGCTCCCTTGAAGAAATACGTACCGATTTCCCTACTGAGCCGCGTCTACGTGCTGTTTTCGAGAGACATTACGAATCGTCTCGCACGCAGACTTGACGACTGCCAGCCACCTGAACAAGCCGTTTTCCGAAAATGCTTTATTACCATAGACCACATACATACCCTTCGGCAAATTGTACTTAAGACCGAAAAGTAAAATTTTCCACTTTGCATTGCGTATGTGGACTATGAGAAATTTGGGCGATGTGTTTCTACAGTTGGGCTAGAGCCTCAATACATACATATACATACATAAACACTCACGCCTGTCACCCAGAGGGGTAGGCAGAGACTACGGACTTCCATTTGGCACGATCCTGGCACACCTCTCTCGCCTCCTTTACATCCATATATTTACGCATACACGCTCGTCGGTTAAGGGTACTCCTAAACTGGCCCATTTTCAATATATCGCCAATTTGGTCGATAAATCTTCGTCTAGGGCGTCCCTTTCCGACTCTGCCGTTCATTTCTGCAGCATAAATTTGCTTTGTCACTCTTTCTTCGTTCATTCTTTCTACATGACCAAACCACCGAAGCATTCCTTTCTTAATCCTGGTCACAACGTCATTTTGCAAACCACACTTTCTCTTAACACACTATTTCTCACCCTGTCATTCAGATTCACCCCTAGCATACTCCTTAATGACCGCATTTCTACAGCATTTATTCTACTCTCATGCTTCTTCTGCCAGACTCAACTTTCACTACCATACATTAAAGTAGGGACTAACACAGCATTATGAATTGCCAAACGTGCCTTTTTTGACACATTCTGAATCTTCACAATAACGTGTAGAGCCCCATTCACTCTATTTCCTGCGTTCACTCTTCGTTCTATATCCTTATCATATCTACCATACCCTGCTAAATAAACATCCCAAATATATAAACTCATCCACTTGCTCAATCAACTCCCCTTCTATTCTTATTTCACATAACGTTTTACTTTCTTCTCTTTCAAAAACCATCACTTTCGTCTTACTTGCGTTCACTTTCATACCCCTTTCTTTTAATGACCAGTTAATTAAAGTAACCATCATTTGCAACTCGGCCGCCGACGATGCAAATATGACTTGATCATCGGCGTACAAAAGGCATTTGACGGTTAACTCACCCATTCTCAACCCACATTCTTCAACTTTCAAAGTTTGCAAACAACTGTCCATAAATAGGTTGAACAGCCACGGGGAAGCCACACAGCCATGTCTGACACCTTTATGGATGCCAAACCAGTCCGAGTAGGCTCCGTTGATCCTGACACAAGCACTGGAGTCCCTATACAGAGATTTCAATTCCTGTATCAACCCAGCGCTCAACCCAATTGAGTTCAGTGTTTGCCATAATACATCCCTGTCCACTCTGTCATAAGCCTTTTCCAAGCCCATGAACGCACAAAACTTTCTGATTTTGGCCAAAACTTCTCACCAATCATGCGCATGGAAAAGACTTGATCCATACACTTCATTCCTTTCTAAATCCAGCTTAAACATCCCAAATTTTTCTATCAGTTTCTTCCATAACTCTTTCAATTAACACCTTAGCCTACAGTTTACCCACAATGCTAAGCTGATACCACGGTAGTTTTACAGTCCTGCTGTGACCCTTTTCCTTTATATAATGGGACTATAACGGCTTTGCACCAGTCTTCCGGTACCCGCTTCAGTTCCCAACATAAATTAAACAAGGTGTACAGCAGGCCTGCCACCACTTCCTCTCCAACCCTTAGCATTTCGAGTGATACTCTATTATATCCGGCTGCCTTACCTGCTTTCATGCTTTTCATTGCTTTCATTATTTCATCCACACTTATGTCCCTACCTCTCTCCACTTATTTTGGAATTTCTATTTCACTTAATTCAGACGACTCTTCACTCATAAACACACTTTCAAAGTATTCCATCCATCTCTTTAAATTCGAAACTTCATCATTCAGCATACAGCCATTCCCGTCTCGTAGCATTAATTCTAGGCTGTTTGAATTTCTAGCAGTTCTTACGAGTTTCCAGAACATTTTAATATTTGCCTGGAAGTTATTAGATATCCTTCTATCATTCTTATTCGTTCTTTCTTGCTTTTTCCTTTCAACAACTTCTTTTACTCTCTTATTTATAAGTCTAAATTTTGCCTTTTTTCTTTCAATCTCATCATTCATACCGCCAGAATTACCAGCTTTGGTTGCCAGTAAATCTAGCCATGCTCTCTTCTTTGCTTCAACTTCCATCCGTACCTCATCATCCCACCACAACATATTATTTTTCCTTTCATTCGTTCTCTTACTTACACCACAAACTTCGGTGGCTGCATCCACCAAAACTTGCTTAACATTATTCCATACAGTCTTCAGGTCTAAATCATTCATACATATTATTTCATTCACACCACTTATATTCTCCCTCAGTCTACATTTATACTCCTCTTTCACACCTTCATCTTGTAACCTCTCTATTCTATACTTTGTAACGCAGTGGTAGACACAGATGTCCGATGCCGCCAACGCCTGAATAGACCATTAATTCGGCATAAGACCAAGTAATGATCCGTCCCTACGTTGGACCCCGGTAAACCCTTGTATCTACCACTGAGCTCCTCATTCTTTCATCACAATTATGAAATCTATCATGCTTCTATCATCACCTCTTTCCCATGTATGAACTTCTCTTATGGCGAAAGAAAGTGTTCGTCACAAAAATATTCTTCCACACATATGGCGAGGAGGTCTTTACCATTCTCATTTACACTTTCATCGCCAAACGTTCCTAATATCCTTTCGTAACCAGACCTCTTCACCCCAACCCTTCCATTAAAATCTCCTAACATAATAATATTTTCATTTCCTTACATTTCATCAACACCATCCTTACCATGTCCCAAAACTGCTCTCGGATATAAGTGGGTTTAGACATGTCTGGGGCGTAACTCCTGGCACAAACAACTTCTTTAAGCCTACTTATCTTCGTATCCATAGCAACCTTGGGCTTACATTCATACTCTTTCACACATTGACCCATTCTTTCTGAAAGGATGACACACGAATCCCTGGCATGCCCGCTCGATCTCGTCTACATTAGATCAGTAAGTGCCATGTGCAGTGGCATCCTTTCGTTTCGTCTAATTTTCACATAACACATCTATTCCTCTATCATTCATCATTTCGCATACTTCATCCATCTTATCATTCATTGCTCCACATACATTCAGCGTAGCCAGACAGGCCTTCGCAATCCACTTTTCGCCCCTCCGGGTGACAGAACGTGACGGGTGGCGAACCTCGTCGCCGGTTTTTCTCCCGGAGATTCACATACAGGAGATACAGCCTCAATAGTGGTACGAAACCTACCCAACTGCAGAGAGGTGTAAGACAGGTTGACATTATATCCCCGAAATGTTAAACACTGCCTCGGAAGACTTTTTCTAGCTACTGGACTGAAAAGGAGACAGTATTAACGTCCATGGCGAGTACATCACTCACCTTCGATTTGCCGACGATATAGTCCTTATGGCAGAATCGCTGGAGGACCCAAGCACTATGCTCAATGACCTCAATAGTGCCTCCCAACGGATAGGTCTTAAGATGAACATGGACAAAACAAAAATCATGTGGAACGTCCATGTCACACCTATGCCGTTAGTTGATGGGAACACTAAGCTCAAAGTTGTTGACGAGTGTGTTTACCTGAAATAAATAGACTGACTTGGTAAGTCCAACTTCGACTTAGAGGTTAATCGACGGATTCAACCCGACTGGGCTGCGTTCGGGAGATTACGACAAATCGTCTCGTCAGGTATACCTCAAAATACGAATTGTTGATGTGATGACATAGGGATATTAGACGTGGTCCTTCACTGCTGGCCGTATTGGGAAGCTCAAGGTCGCTCAGCGAGTTATGGAGAGGGCTCTGCTTGAGGTTTCTCTGCGTGATAAACTTAAAAATGAAAATATCCGCAGTAGAACCAGAGTAACTGTCATAGCCCAACGGATTAGTAAGCTGAAGTGGCATTGGGCCGGCCATGTAGATCCTAGAACCGACAACCGATGGGGAAGAAAGGTTCTCGAGTGGCAGCCTCATACCTGTGGGTACCTCGTAAAGTGCAGGGCGCCCCCCCCCTAGATGGAGTGATGACCTGGTAAGATATCCTGGAAGTTGATGGATGCATGTGGCTCAGGACTGTAATTTGTGGCATTCCTTGTGGGAGACCTATGTTCTGCTGTAGACTTGTAAAGGGCTGTAATGATGAAGATGAAAACTGCTGTTGCCAACTCGTCCACAGCTGAACATAGGCTTCTTCAACTGTAATGAAATAATAAGTAAAACAATAATAACATAACAAAACCAAAAATGATATTGTATGTAATTATACTTGTAAGTTACCACTGCCAAAATTTTCATTTAAAAATTTTAATTTCATCTTTTTCCATTGAAAATAAAATAAAATAGAGTGTTATTATGTGCATACTAAAATAAATCGATTCCAGTAAACATGTTGATAATTATAAGGTTTTAATGTTTATTGAGGTTCAATTATTATTTTAATTAACGCGAAAATTATTACGCGGTTAATTATACGGATTTCAATATTAAACATTTCACATAAAATGAGAGACTTTATCAAAGTTAGCTTTCCCTCGCGGCATCGTTATTGTGGAATTATTTTACTTTTTAGTGGCTGAGAAAAAGAAATTTAGTGAAATTCGCTTTAATAGACGCTAATTGAAATAAATTGTAATAAATATTTATATATAAAGCCAATCAAAATTTTTGCCTAACTAGTTCAAAAGTCAATGTTTAACGTTTTTATAATTAAAAACCTTTTGAAAGAACTCTCCACATGACTATATTATAAAGATTCATGCGTCTGAACCAAATTTAGAAATACTATTTAGGTGGTAGAGCCACGCTGCAGCTATATTATGGTTGTAGCACTAATCGGTCGGCTCGATCGGGCTCGCACAGGATACCGGCGTAAAATAGCAGATTAATCCTGCTGTGTTTCGTATAGTGAGTATAGAGAACCGGAGACCCTTTTTACTGGAAACGAGGAATTCCGTCTCAGTCCTCAGGGGTGACAACGATGTCTGTGGTCACGGCATCCACTTACCATCAGGTGGACTGTGTGCTTGTTTGTCACCCTTATTTTATACAGAAAAACTTTTTCTAGTACGTCTCAGATACTTTCTCAATCGGTCTGCATAAATACAGCTAGCGCATCTTCCAACGATGTAAACTATATGCCTTTCAACAGATTTTTTATTTTTGTGAATAAAAAGAAGTCACGCGGTGCCAAATCAGGGCTGCAAGGAGAGTGATCCAAAAGCTCAACCGATGTGCTGTCGAGAAAGTCTGAAAGCTCGTTTTGAGCGTTGAGTGCGTGGACGCATTGTTTATTAATCATATCACGGTATCATTCTACGCGGTCCTGCTTTGAGCTTCAGTGAGGTTGCGCTGCATCCAACGTGAAACTGAGGTTAGTTTCACGTTGGGTGCAGCGTCACGATCTCGTGAAATCTTCATACGTGATTCGCTTATTCTCTTCAATTGAATTTTTCACTGCTTACACGTTTTCCTCCGTAACGGCCGTCGCCCTACTTTGTTTGATTTAAGGTGACATTTAGAATCTTAAATAATCACAGAGCTAAAAGTTTCCAGACGCAAGTCCATTTTTTAATGAAACACGATATTCTAATTTAGCTCGTAAAAATGTGGAGGGAAATTTAAAATTGGAACATTCGTATGTTTGTATGTGTTGTTTTTTTATTACTTCAAAATAAATTATAACTGGCGAATGCATCATCATGTGGCCTGCCGTACAATATAATATGTGAGAAACCTTGACTATTTATCCATTATAAGTTAGTCCATCATTACAGCCTATAAAAGTCTACTGCTGACTATAGGCCTCGCCCATAGATTGCCATAGTTGGCAGGCGGTTGGCAAACCATGATTTTTATTATTTTGAGTTGTTAGCAAGAACATACTGCTATCCATCTTCTGATTGAATTTTCCTATAACGCCTCTTACGACACCCACGAGAATTTATGCGGTAGTGAATATTTTTACACCGCTACTCCACGGTTAAGTCAGTCAGTTATAAGTCTGTGCTTGACTATGATCTCACATGATGCTAAGTGGTGATGAAGTCCTAGATGGTAAATGTCTTTGTCTTAGCACATGTGTTGAAAAAAAAAGAAAAAACACCGTGGAGGCAGAGCAAATGTGGGTTTCTCCGTAGTCCAAACTTCAGTTACCACGATACAAGAATACTTCAAGGAAACATCAACTAATTTTAAGTAAGGTTTAATTAAATTCTATTAAGAAATGCACCCTAATTCATTAGTGACAAAAAAAAAGTATGGAGGTACTGTGGAAAAGACGTCGCAATGTCCAAAAGACTGAGATGCTGAGAAACGTTCTCTTTGATACTAATAACGTAATCTTACACAAAAACGGCTGCTATAAGAACGGAAATGGTCATTATATACACATCAACACATTTTATTTGATAAAAACGATCTCAAGTAATACATATAATGCCCTTCCGTTTCATATATAATCTGACCATTATATATGAAAGGGACTTTTTTCTGCAGAATTATTTATTGTGCTGTAGTATGAATATAATATGTATTTTTACTTATTAAACACCTACTGCTCATTGTTCATTATCTTTTCAGACCTTCTTAATCGATCTTTTGATGATAGAGGGGTATTATTTTTATGTGATTTTCTAGAAATAATATTGAGAAAGAAATTAAACTTTAAAAAGTTCTTGAAGTTGGTTTGTAATTTTTATAAAAATTATGACCCTACTGAATGGACTTAAGAATATTATGTTTTAGGTAACCACTAAAATGACTCTAAATTTAAGCTACTAAATTTAATGCAACTGACATTAAACACAATAAAATTACAGGAAAACAACCCAGAAGTAAAATATAATTAAAATCAGCTCAAAATTGAGAAGATATCGCGAAATACGCACAAAAACATTTAGTCGAATTGAGAAACACCTACTGTTTTGAACTCGGCTCAAAATGCAAACAATGTCGTTGCTAATTGAAATCTGCTATTTATTTTAAAAGGCTATAGATGCATTGTTACCAGAGATTCCGCTCATAAATGTAAAACTAGATAGATATAAAATTATATAGCAAATGCTGTTACGAACGCTAGCATAGAAATTTATATCAGTTTCTAATATTAAACAACACATGCTGCATAACTGTTTGAGTTATATCTGTAATAAATTATCAGTTGGCCGCCTATTCAACGACCCGTGGGGAAATGCCTAATGCTTATTTGTCAATGAAAATGTGGTATTCTACTCTGATACTATTATTTGAGAACGGTAAATGCATAATATACATCAGATTTTGAAAACTAAAATCAGTGAAAGAAAATCATTGTTAAATTTTTGCATTATTACACTTATTATCCTCCTGAAATGTAGATTTCACTCAAATGCAATAAATAAAATGTGTGTTTTGAAAGATTTTCCATGAGGAAACCATCTAGGCTAAGGTTTAAAATTTAAAGCCAAAATCTTGGCACTACCATGACCTTGGCGCGGAGAAAATCGTTGCACTGGTAATGCTGTTCCCCACCAATTGTGGAATCTAGGTTTGCCATATTTAGTTTATTTTTCCGTCTTGTACCGACTGACATTTTTTAAGGCAGGGAAAAAAATAGGATTCACTAGGTGAAGAAAGTAAAAGCCGAGGGCATAGGTATTTTTTTATTAACCTTAAATAAAGAAAGTGAAAAAAATAATTAAATTCAGTTCATGTTACTACTTTACCCGTGGCAAGTATCGATGAATTTGTGAAGCCAATGACCTTAAATCAACCGCTACGTAAGAGGTTTACTTCAAATTTGTATTATTTATTCATAGGTCTATACTGAATCTATTTTGAGAAGTCAAAAAGGGCACGTATGTTAATTCAAGATCCTGTGTTAGTCTTTATCTTAATGTATGATATGGTACTCTTAATCTCATGGTTGTTAGACGGAGATGAAGCTGCAGTCTTCTGCAGATTTGACAGCACAGGCAACTGACAGACCTAATACATGCGGCGGGACTTGCGCAACTTCAATACAGCCTCGTATTGAAGAAGCGATCGAGCGGAATCAGGGCTCCAAAGTCTTTGCCAGAGATCTGTCTGCTAGAAAGAGCCAACTGTCGTAGCTGAAGACCGAATGGTAGCATCGTTTCGGGACACCTGAGATTTTGTGTGAGATTGAGAGGTTCTCTGGGCAGCTGTACACGTCATCGTTGGAGCGACACGCAAGTGTGAGTAACGATCCAAGAGCAAGTCTTATCCGACACTATTCCGATGATATCCCGAACGTCAGTCTGATGAGATGAGAATGGCTTCAGCACCTTAACAACGGCAAGGCCTCAAGGCGAGGATGGAATTACAGCGGAGCTTCTGAACGCGGGTGGAAACCGGTACTTGAAGTCCTTCAGCTCTTTAATTCCGTCCTCCATGGTGGCATTACACCGGAGGCGTGAGCAGAAGTGTGTGGTATTGTTCTTCAAGAAAGGCGACAACGCTCTCTTGAAGAACTACAGACCGATTTTCTGAGCCGCGTCTACGTGCTGTTTTCGAGAGTCATTACGAATCGTCTCGCACGCAGACTCGACGACTTCCAGCCTCCCGAACAAGCTGGTTTGCTTTAGCACCACCAGACCACACACGTACCCTTCGGCAATTTGTACAGAAGACCGACGAGCACAATCTGCCACTTTGCCTTGCGTATGTGGACTATGAGAAAGCCTTTCATTCCGTCGAAATTTGCGGTGCTGCAGTCCTTTCAGCGGTGCCAAGTGGACTGTCGGTATATCGAGGTGCTGAAGTGTTTACAGTAGGCTACGATGGCTATCCGAGTACAGAACCAGAGTACGAAACCTATCCAACTGCAGGGAGGTGTAAGACAAGGTGACGTAATATCCCCGAAACTCTTCACCGCTGCATTGCAAGACGTTTTCAAGCTACTGGACTGGAAAGGATACGGTATTAACGTCAATGGCGAGTACATCACTCACCTTCGATTTGCCGACGATATTGTCCTATGGCAGAATCGCTGGAGGACCTACACTATGTTCACGACCTCAATAGTGTCTCCCAACGGATAGGTCTCAAGATGAACATGGACAAAACAAAAATCATGTTTAATGTCCATGTCACACCAATGCCGGTAGTTGTTGGGAGCACTAAGCTAGTTGTTGATGAATATGTTTACCTGGGACAAATCGTCTGACTAGGTAAGTCCAACTTCGACCGAGAGGTCAATCAACGGATGCAACTCGGCTGGGCAGCGTTCAGGAGATTACGACCTATCTTCTCGTTAGGCATACCTCAAAACCTCAAAACTAAATTGTACAACCAGTGCGTGTTGCCAGTGATGACATATGGAACTGAGATGTGGTCCTTCACTGCTGGCCGTATGAGGAAGCTCAAGGTCGCTCAGCGAGCTATGAAGAGGGCTATGCTCGGGGTTTCTGCGTGATAAACTTAGAAATGAGGATATCCGCATTAGAACCAGAGCAACCGACATAGCCCAAAGGATTAGTAAGCTGAAGTGGCAATGGGTCGGCCATATAGCTCGAAGAACCGACAACCGATGGGGAAGAAAAGTTCTTGAGTGGCAGCCTCGCACCAGCAGGCGAAGTGGAGGCGTCCCCACTAGATGGAGTGACGACCTGGTAAGACATGGAAGTCAAAGGATGCAGGTGGCTCGGGACCGTGCTTTGTGGCATTCCGTGGGGGAGGCCTATGTTCAGCAGTGGATTTGTGAAGGGCTGTAATGATGATAATGATATGGTAAAGTTGGGGTGGTAAAAGAAGTACGTAGAATCATGCTGTAGAAATATTGTCATAAGGCAGTTTGTTAGAGTGTATAACTCTGAATGTCAGGCTGAGAAATTATGTGAAAATAATAAAGTGTGAGTCAAGAAGATGTTGATATGTTTCGGTGGTTTCATTATGTAGAAAAAATGAATCAGGAAAGAATGACAAAGCAAATTTATGTTTTAGAAATGACTGGCAGAGTCGGCAAGGGACATTATAGACGGTAGTTTATCTAATACATTGGCGATTAATTGAAAATGGGACAAATTAAGAGTACCCTTAACCGGCTAGCACGATTCCGTAGATATTATAGGAACGTGAAGAAAGCAAAAACGGTGTGTCAGGATCTTGCCAAAGGGAAGTCCACAGTCTCTGCCTGTCTATCTGGGTGACTAACGTGAGTGTTTATGTTACGTTATTAAAATTGATAGGTCAAATCCATTAAGGATCAATAAAAAAAGAATAAATAAAAAAATCTATGCCATAGATTTCTACTTCGTTCACCTGATAAACTTTTTTTCCTCATGGAAATAAATGTTGTTATCCGATATATTAGTACATAAGTTGTTGGTAATACTCGACGATCATACTCGGTGGATCTACGCAAAATTAAACTAAGATTCTTTAACCATCTTATTGATCTGTGTATATTATACCATCGTATAATCAGATTTTTATAGCGTACGTGCAAGTCGATAAATAAAATAGAGGTAAAATTATGTCCATTGTACGGCTGTAGATTTTTTTTACGTTATTTTTTAATTAAAGTAACATAAGGAGCAAAGATTAGCAAGTGGCTGTTATATTCATGAATGCAACCTTGAAACTAAAAAGGCAACAAAAGAGTTATCACTACTGATTATAACATAATTAAAATGTGATGCCAGTTCAAGTTTGAAGCTATTTAAATTGTCACTGTAATTAATGGCTTTAAACTGAAACCACTCCTTTGGATGTAGACAATGCATTCATTCGGACAACATGGAATTTTACGGAAATTTAATTTAGTCTGGTTCTACGGAATGAAATAGATGATGGATCTTCTTACGTCGTCACTACATGACGAGTTTAAAAATTAAAGTACTTTACAGTATATGTAACATAATAGGGTAAAGATATAGTACCCGCCGTATTGACCTGTAACCTGCGTGATTGCATGCCACTGATTTCTTTGCGTGTGCTGCCTTTTACTCTAACAAGAGCTTTTTAAGGGTTCAATTAGAAAAGACACGCAAGCATCGTAAAAATAAGATTCATTAGATGCTTCGAAAGTTGAAAGCAAAAATCTATAAATTTTAGGCATCACGGAATATGTATTAAACAGTAGATAGGATATTTTATATTTTTATGTAACGAAGATACAACCATAGGTTTAATGTTAAGATAAGGTTTGTTTACTAAAAAACAAAACTTTAATGTCAAACACTGACAATATTTTAAAAGCAGTAGTGTTTTTTTAATCCAGATATTATTGTAAAGCCAGCTTTAGTGCCACGAGAAGAGTTTTTGTTATCAGATCAGCAGTGCAGAGTTGTGTAGTTCTGGTGGTAATCGTTTGCGGATGGCGATCACGTGTTCAATTGTAATGAAAACCAATAATTTTTGTTTCAGTCAGGTATTCTATATATTAGGGCACGTGGTGGTCAAAATACTTACTTTAATCATAAATGAAATATATAAGAATAAGGTTAAATTCATTTAGCTAAGATCCACGTAACAAATAAAAATGATGTGTCTTACCAAGTTTCAAGAGCAACTCCCGCCCTCCCTCAATGTCGTGTACTATTCCCGTCACCATTAATCCCAACATCACTTCTCGCAACATCACTAAACTAGGAAAAACACACAAAAGACAATACGACACGTGTTTCGCCTCTAAACGAGGCATCATTAGAAGTAATAGGCTTGGCGATGGCTGATCGCCAAGCGGAGGTAAGTTACATTATTAATTTTATTTTTTACGCGAATCTTCGCTAGTAAATTATATGTATAATAACATCGCTAATATAATGAATTTCCGCAAAGTGATTATAAGTGATTATTTGAATCATAAATGCGAAAGTAGTTTGTATGTTTGTTACCTTTTAACTGTTTAACCACTTATCTAATATTTAAGATCAATAACATGGAGATAACTTGCATTTTGAAGACGGACACAGTCTACAAAGAAGTATTCAAAATGGGACATACAACTAATGATAATAACTACAATATAAATACCAAAGTTCGGTTTCAACTAGCATGTCTTAATTCATTAATTCTTTACAGCGTATCAAAAGTTTACTGCTGAAACATAGGCCTCCCGAATAGATTGCTACATAGAAGGGATATTTACCATAGATATCATGCTTAGCAGAAATGTTGACAAACACAGTTTTTCTTTAAATATTTTGAGTTTTTAAATTAAGATTAAAATAAGGTTTCTTTGTGATAAGTAAAGGACGTTAATAGTAAGTACTGAGGAAATAAAAAATCTAAATATCATGATCTTATGGTTTGCGTGCTCCAGATGATATCGCGTGTAGTAGGTTTATTTAATTCCCTTATGAGTTTTCTTAATGGCTCAATTAGATATCGGGATTAGAAACGCATTTGTCGTTGTTTTATCAAAGTAGAGTAATTAATACCAGTATTTTGCATTTTATAATACTTTAAAAGTAAATGGGGTCATTTACTTTTAAAGTATTTTTCTTTAATAAAATGATGTATTAATTAGAAAATATTGAATTAATATTAAATAGCATACACTGTGGAAAGTACCACCGTTGGGAAAAAGTCTTGTCTCATTACTGAGAGAGCTTTAGGAGAATATCTGGGCTATTAGAAATTTTAAGAAATGTTTTTTAACGATCTATTACTGTCATGCTGAGCCTGAAAAACCGAGCTTCATAACCAAGGGAGACAACTGTTGGACTGATTATACCTATGAAAACAAATTGATGTTTTCATCGTCCCGTATTCCCCTGTTTCTTCCACTAAAATTAGACTACTCTTAATTTTTTTTCAAGAATTTGTCTATATGCTTTACTTCTATTCCTTATTTTCGTTAAATTTGTATGCTGAATGTCTAATAATAGCAGTATAACTAGGCAGTTTTAGTTATTTTAGAAGGCATGCGCAAACACCGATGCACTCTGTATTCCTTAACACTCATAGTCCAATGGGGCGTTAATCTGAAACGACTCGAGACAGACGTGCTTTACGTGCTTTCCGAGGCACGGAGATGAAACACCGCCAACTTCCTAACTCCAGGTTGCTGCTGAACTTTTCTTGACAGAATAGAATAGAATAGAATAATTTTTATTCAATATAGATTACATGTGTAACTCTTATTGAAAGTCATTTTTTACTTTACCACTGGTTCGAAAAAAAAACCTCTGTCCTGGGAAGAACCAGCAAGAAACCCAGCGGGACTTTTTTAAAGTAAATTTACATTAATGGTTGTACAAACTATTTAGGTTCAAAATTTATTTTAGAAACTGCTGGTAGTGACCACTCATCCCAGGGTTATTATCAATCATGTATTCATTTATACTATAATAACCCTTTTTATACAGTTTCAACTTAACAAAACATTTAAATTTGGTAATAGAGCCTGTATACTTTCCGGGACCTTGTTGTAATAGCGTATACATTGCCCCAAGAATGAATTACTGACTCTGTGGAGTCGAGAAACTGGTATCACTAGCTTGTGTTTGTTCCTAGTGTTTACAGAATGTATATCACTTTTTACTAAAACTACCTTGTTTTTTGTGAACATACATTAAATTTTCGTAAATATACTGAGAGGCCAAAGTTAATATATTTATTTTTAAATTTATCTCTAAGATACTCTTTCGGTTTTAGGTTGTAATAGCTCTATTGGCCCTCTTCTGCAAAACAAAAATAGTTTCTGAATCAGTTGCATTTCCTCATAGCAAAATCCCATAAGACATTATGCTATGGAAATAACTGAACTGACTCTAATCTTTTACAGCATAGGCTGCAGAACTTAGTCTGCTTGCTAGTTTGATATATGGGGCCCCACTGAAGCTTTTGCGTGAGAGTGATGCCAAAAACCGTGGATTCAATAGGGCTCAGTTCTTCCCATTTAAAACACATTGGTACCCAGATTTTTAACATTCGTTGTTGTAAATTTAATACATTTAGTTTTATTTCTGTTTAAATGTAGATTATTAACGTTAAACCAATGCACAAATTTTGATATAGCATTATTCACGTCGTAACATTTAAATGATTGACGTTTGTTTAAAACTCAAGGAATTATCATCAGCAATAATACTATATCATTATTATTCTCAAAGGAATGTAAGTCATTAATATATACTAGAAATAGGAATGCCGAGAATCGAGCCCTGAGGGACACCCATTATACAGGTGACCCGGAACTTTTTACCATTGATAACTTTCTGCATTCTATTACTTAAATATGAAATAATAAGTTTAAGCGCTGTGTTCTTGACACCATACTACTGTAGCTTCCTGATTAATGTCTCATGGTAAACACAGTCGAAGGCCTTGGAAAGGTCACAAAATATACCCAAAGCATCCTCCGAATTCTCCCATGCACAAAAAATATGTTTAATAAGCTCAACTCAAGCGTCAGTTGTCGAGCGACGCCTTGTAAAACCGAATTGATTTTTATGTAGCAATTTATTAATATTAAAGAAACTTAAGATCTGATCTAAAATTATTTTTTCAAAAATTTTACTAAATGTTGGTAGTACAGAAATCGGTCTAAAATTGGCGGATTTGACTTTACCATGTTTCATTAAATCAGGAAACACACCAGATTCGACGTTTGTATTAAATATAGTGGCTAGATAAGGTGCTATTATATCTATTATAGATAAAATAATTTTAACGGAAATCCCCCATAAGTCTGCCGTTTTCTTAACATCAATAGTTTTAAAATATTTAACGATATCTTTTGGCAATACTCTATGGAATTTAAAAGTATTTGAACAAGCCTTTACATTTTGTTTAAGCAATGATTCGGCGACAGTAGAAGAAGAATTTAATGATTTTGTTGTCAAAAGGAACATCAGTAAAATATTTTCAAAAGCCATAGCAACTTCTTGATCAGATCGAGTTAAACTATTGTTAATATTCAATTGAATATCCGAGTTGCGCGGTTTGACCTTGCCTGTTACACTATTTATTATTCTCCAGGTCATTTTAATTTTGTTAGATGCAGTTTTAATTTTGTTACTTAAATGTAAAGCCTTAGCTGTGGAGCACACTTTTTAAATATTTTAGAATATGTTATTACATATCCTAAATATAACACTAGTATTATATGATCTTTCATTATAAAGCTCATATAACTTTCGCCTACTTTTATAATTCCTACTGTCGCCCATTCATTAAATGATTTGCGACTGTTAAAAGAGAAAGTTTTAGAAGTAAATATTCTACTAAATTCACAAGTTATAATTTTAAATAATATACCATACAAATAGTTAGCACTATTTTTAAATGAAAGTGATGGAAGTCTTTTATTATATTACTTAACCTCTCCAAGCGATGGTCATTTATTGAACAAACACAACTTTCTTATTTTTCTGTTTTTGTGTATGTAAGCAATGATACCAACTGTCCACAATGATCTGAACTTAAATTTTGAATAATTGATTTATGCAAGGGCTTATATCTGTAAAATATTATCTATACAGGTCGCACTAGGCCCAGCAATACGTGTTGGTTCTAAGAATAAATTAACAAGATTATACGATTTAAACAATGAGCTAAACTTAATACTAATGGAAGAAGTTTCAAGGAGATTGATGTTAATGTCTCCACATATTACAACAGACTTGTTCTGTTTACTAAGTTTGAGCAAACTTCTTCCACAATTCTTTCAAAATAGTCATAAGTAGCACATGGGGTCTGTAGACACTTACAACAATGAGGTGATTGAGCTCGACACAAGCCATTTCTACAGTTCGCTCAACAGAGCTCACACAATATCCTTACGTTCTTTATATAATAATGATTTATCTGCTAATATTAAGGAGCCACCACGTAAACTTTTTTCTCTATTGAAGGAACAGAAAATCCCAGTAACTGATTTCGTCTAACCCGTGATTCGAAACTGGGGCCTCATGATCAGCAACTGCGTTTTCGACCACAAGACCAACGAATCAGTCAAATTCAGGCACTGACTGGCTTATAATATTTAAAAAAAAACGTCTCATGTCTGTGACAAATAAAAAAGGTTATTAAAAATGGTGCTATATATAATGCTATATCTAAATTAGTAAATTGGTTTAATGTTAATAACTTGCATTTAAATAGCACTAAAACGAAATGTATGAAGTTCATGACTCCAAATGTCAGACAATTAAATACTAATGTAATTTTAAATGGGAGGAACTGAGTCTTGTCGATACCACCATTTTTCTTGGAATAACACTAGACGCGAAGCTCAATGGAGCCCCATATATCAAAGTTAGCAAGCAGACTTAGTTCTGCAGCATATGCTGTAAAAGATTAGAAATCTTACCAGTGTGGAACAGCTAGACTTGTTTACTTTAGCTATTTCCATAGCATAATGTCGTATGGTATTTTGCTATGGGGACACGCAACTGACACTGAAATTATATTTGTTTTTACAGAAGAGGCCATAGAGCAATCTATGATTTAAAACCTAAAGAGTCGCTCAGACAAAATTTAAGAAATTAATATATTAACTTTCGCCTCTCAATACATTTATGAAAATGTAATGTACGAACACAAAAATAAAAGTAGTTATACAAAATAAGTGATGTTCATTCTGTAAATACTAGGAACAAACACAAGCTAGTAGTACCAGTTACTCGACTCCACCGAGTCAGTAATTCATTCTTGGGGCGATATGCTTTTACAACAAAATCCCAAAATATACAAAATTCGACCTGCTCAAAATTCAAAAACTTTATTAAACATTGTTTGTATAGAAAGGGTTATTATAATGTTAAGGAATTTATGGATGATAATAACCCCTGGGAATGAGGTGTTCGCTGCCAGGCGAACTTCTAATTTGTTTTGTGTGGTTAATTGTGTAATATACATGATTGTAAGCTGTTATTTAAAAAAAGTCCTGCTGGGTTTCTTGCTGGTTCTTCCCAGGACAAAGGTTTTTTTTCGAACCAGTGGTAATTAGACAAAAGAGTGACTTTCAATAAGTATTATTTATAATCTATATTGAATAAAAAAGTTTCTGTTTCTGTTTCTGTTTCTGGTGTGTTAGGTGGCGATAGCTTTGCTATTAAAAATAGTTCAACGTTAAACTGACGGTTATTTGTATTTAAAAACCTGCGTGATCAAAATGATGAGCAGAAAATCTAAAATAATGCATAATGTTTAACTGAGTCTCAGAATGGCCTGCTGATAAAAACAATACAAAAGTCTTCGATATTAGTGGATGACACCTTAGTTTCAAAAGAAGTAGAGGCAGCCATATTACTTGTTATACTCCTACCTTAACTCAAATTAAAAAAAAAAGCTATAATTCACGATAAACAAACAAAAAGTTTAAAAAGACAAAAGGTATTAAAGGCATTTACGTCGATATCAAGGTACTTATCACCACCCGAAAATGAATAATATTTTCCAGTGAACGAAGGCGCATTATATATAGATAACGAAGTTTTATGAATACACCATAAGTTGTCGGCTCGACCGGGGAAGGACCAGGCTCTCACAGAATACCAGCGTAAAATAGCAGCTTAATGCTGCTGTGTTTCGTATGGTGAGTGTAGAGAACCGGAGACCCTTTTTACTAGAAACGAGGCATTCTATCGTAGTCCTCAAGGGTGACAACGCATTTGCATTTTGATTCTTAATCGAAGATAAATGTAGATGTCTATTGGCCACTGCATCCACTTACCATCAGGTGGACTGTGTGCTCGTTTGTCAGACATATAAAAAAACCGCCGTTAAATTGTTTTTTTTTTCTTCAAAATATATAAATCAAAAGAGGTAGCTCTATGTTTCTGTGCATTTCAACAAACAGGTTCATTCTATCGTATTTAAGTCAGAATTATTTAAGCTTTTCGTGACACACTGTTGTAGAGAATTTTGAGGTATCTATAAAGTACTATGTGGCTTCTGAGTTACTCACCATAGATAGGAAGTATACAGTAATAAGAATTGAGTTTTAGCGTATAGTGGTGGTGTAAGAATATCCACTACCCCATATCATCCCGTGGGTGTCGTAAGAGGCGACAGAGGGAAACAATTAGGAGATGGGTAGCAGCGTCTTCCTAATAATGACTAAAATAAAATAAACTGCGGTTGCCGACCCGCTTGCCAAGCGTGGCAACTATGGCAAATATCCCACCTATGAGGAAATCTATGGAGGAGGCCTTTGTTCAGCAGTGGGCTTTAATAGGCGACAACGGTAACGGTAACGGTAACAATTCAGTTTTAAGTTATTAAATTTAAATTTTCTTTTATTATTTTTTTATTCTTTTATTATTAAATACTTTTTTATATTAAAGAGCGGGTAGACGTGCATGCGGCTCACTTGATGGTAAGTGCCGACCACCGCCCATGAACAACAGCAACACCAGTGGTATTGCAGATGCGTTGCCGGCCTTTTAAAAATGAGTAAGCTCATTTCTTGAAGAATGTTCGTTGACTGACATATTAGTAAGATAGAAATCAGTCAAAGAGAAAAATATTAGAGGTCGCATATTTTTGGAGCTTTAAAACTAGCCCACTGCCACTTCAGCTTGCTTGTCCTTTGGACTATGTCAGTTCTACTGCATTTTGAAGTATTTTTTGATACGGCCGGCAGCAAAGTCTCAGATCCATAATATGTCATCACTGGTAACACGCACTGGTTGTGTACATTTTTGTTTTCAAGTTTTGAGGAATGCTTGATGAGATAAGTTTTAAGTCTACTAGGTACTACAAGGTAAGTGGGTATAGTAGATTCGAGTGTCCACGAATTAGTATCGTATTACGCACCCTTAACCATTAGACTGCAGTTGCTTCGAATTAATCACCACATTATCATTCTTGGAATTGAGGTTGGTATTTCTAGAAGTATTTACCACCGTTTGTTACCAGCTAGAAAGAGAGATGGATATTTCACCTGATGTGAGAGTGAGAGAATAGAGAGTGCAACTGTGCTTGCGCACACACTCGTGCACAATAACTCGCAGTAGGCTTGTATCTGTTGTCTAGAGGACATTAATATCATTGTATTAAAAGATTTACAAGAATAGAAAATACATAGAAATTGTTATCTGCGAGTGATGATACCAAATCACAATACGGTAGGGGTATAACTTGTGCATCGAGACCTGGAAAAATCTATATCACACATCACACTCACTTGTTTCGTGCAGAACTCAAAACCAAACCAAACGTTTAGCCACTGCGCCACTAATCATTCACTATTTTAAGCTGATATTCTACATCAATATATACGACTCTACACTAAATACCTAACTGTTATTTTGTTCAAAATTTTCTTTTCACTATGTGAATGTCACTGATCCAAATATAAACTTTGCTGCTGATTGCTACATTCGTAATACTCACGAGGCTTAAAGAAAAATTATTGAATGGAAACAATGATCGTGTCAGACAAGCGTTTCATTAGTCGACCTCTTTTTTAAATTTTAATAATTAAAAAAAAGGAATAAAACAGTGTTTCAAAAGATTTTTTTATTAATGAACATCCATTGTTATCTTTCAAATTAATATTTTAGCATACATAAGTGCGATTTCTGATCATGTAGTCACAGATACGGATCCCTGGTGGAGCTAAATTCAGTAATTGGGTTTTTCTTTCAAGAAAAAGCAGCCCGGAGTCAGGGAGTTGGCGGTGTTTCACCCCCGTGCCTCAGAAAGCAAGTAAAGCCGTTGGTTCTGAATCTGATCTTTCTGCAGTCGTGATTTGGGATTGCCGTCTTATCTCACTATGAAAGTTTTTTTATAGTATAAGGTTGAAAAGCGAGTACATATTCCACCTGATGGTAAGTGGATGCAGCGGCCTATAGTATTGGGGGGAAACGCTGTGGCTACTCCCCTCCGATGCGCCGGTGACCCGTGTTGCTCTATGGTATGCGAGAACGATGATTCACACGTCAACTAAGTGTCGACGTAAGAGAATTCACTAACCCATGCAATCACGTGGGTCTCATAAGAGGCGACAAATGGCAATGAAACAGGAAATAGGCAGCAGAATTTTTCTGTTAACAGTTCAAAATAAATAAAAGCTGCGGTTGCTAACCCACCTGCAAAGCGTGGCTAGTATAGCACATATCCGTCTATGTAATTTATAGGCCAGGTATATGTTCAGCAGTGGACTTTGTTAGGCTGCCACTAAAAGCAATGATTATATTCTATTTAATTATTCCACTTAAATAAAGTAACAAATACCTCGCATTTCTATATGGAAAACTTTTACAAATGACAATGTCGCAGTAAGTAATGGTTACAACTATTGTTAAAAAACGAATCAGGACGACGTCAGGTTTTATTTAATGGATTTCGATTTGTTTGATTAACGATGTTAATATTGTTTTGTTCTGTGTAGTTTTTGTTTTTGCTGAAAATGTAATATTTTTCCCAAAATCGCTGTTCATTTGATTGCACATAAAATGGTAGTTATTTCACAAATGAATTCATCGATATGTAACGATTTTAAATACATTTCTTTTTCATAACGGCCTTTCAAAGGCCTCCATAGATTAGCTCATAAGAAAGAGGAGGTTCTCATTTCGACGAGTTTGATTTGGAGTAATTAAAAATAGCAAGTGCTATATGCACTTGCTATTTATAGCCATTAGAAGTCCAATGCTGCCCAAAGGCCTCCCAAGGTAGCCTCATAGGGGGGGTATTTGCCAAAGTTGCCACGTTTGGTAGGCAAGTTGGCTGTTTTTTTTTCCTAGTTGTTATTAAGAAGACACAGTTGCCCATTTCCTGGTTTTTTTTCTGTCGCTTCTTACGACACTCATGCGACGATATGGGGGTAGTGGTTATTTTTCCACCGGTTTTACACGCTAGTATTTCAAATTATCGATAATTTAAATATTTTTGGAGTGATGCTTCTAAGAGCATTTATGATGTTTTTATAGGATTAGGGTGACAAACGAGCACACAGTCCACCTAATGGTAAGAGGTTGCTGTGGCCCATAGACATCTACATCTATCCTCGATTACTAATCCAAAATGCATATGCATTGTCACCCGTGAGTACTAAGATGGAACGCCGTTTCCAGTAAAAAGGATCTCCGGTTTTCTACACTCACCATACGAAACACAGCAGCGTTAAGCTGCTATTTTACGCTGGTATTCTGTGAGAGCGTGCTCCTTCCCCGGTCGAGCCGACCCATTCGTGCTACAACTATACCAGTAATATAGCTGCAGCATGGCTCTACCACGTAAAAATGTGATGATACCGCCTTATTAATATCCTTTTAGCTTCCCATTTCACTCTTCAAAAATTACCCGACGCTCATTTCTCAATTCAAGTTACTGCATATTAACGTAGACCCTGTGTAATGGCGGCATAGGAGAATTCACTACCCCTCATAATCTCGTGGTTATCGTAAGAGATGACAGAGGAAAATTAAACATGAGATGGCTGCAGCATCTGTCTAATAACAACTCAAAATAATAAAAAAACTGCGGTTGCCAATCCACCTGTTAAGCAACTATGGCAGATATCCCCCTATGAGTCAAGGTATGGGAGAAATATAATGAATAAATGAATATTATAACTATGCAAAATTTCAGTCATCTTTATTTAAATAGTCGTTACAAGAAGAGAGGCACTGAAATGAATTTATTAATGTTCTGTTTCGCAAATTTCTGCACGGAATACTGTTTTGATATTGCGAAGTTGCGGGAAAGCTAGTATGGAATGTCAAATTATTGTAATGACATTTTCAGTAGCCTACAACAACGAAGTACAGGACTAATAATCGAACAGATCTAAATAATTGTAGCAAGATTTTCAAAGAAATATATACAATATTAAAAAAAAGAAAAACTAAAACTAAAAACTTAAATGATCATACAGTCCTACTCCCCGCGTTCTTTTTTTTTTGAGATTTTTCAAAGTACTGTGGAATCTGGAGGTCATCCTTAATCACGTTGTGAAACCGAAGCGCCCATGGGAGCGAAGTTGCGGGTAAAAGCTAGTATGGATTAATCTAAAATTATTGTGACGACAGTGTTGCTGTCCCACGACGACGAAGTAAGAGACAAATTATCGAAGAGATCTGTATATGATATTGTGAGGGATTCTGATATTCAGGTCTTATATTGTACTAAGAGGAGAGGGATAAAGCTGCCTGCCTGCCTGAATAATTAAAGCCTGCTTAAATAATCTAGTAATCCTCTAGATTACTAGATTAGTCAATAGTCTTTAAACTTGAATGCATTTTCAGTGATCTACATAAGCCGTGTAGTGGCAGCGTAAGAAAATCAACCACCTCATATCATCCCGTGGGTGTCGTAAGAGGCAAAAGAAGAAATTGGAACAGGAGGTTGACAGAAGTATCTTCTTCATAACAGATTAATAAAAAAAAACTGAACTGAAGAGAGGGCAAACGAGCATGCGGCTTACCTGATGGTAAAGGTAAACATGAATCGCAGGTGCGTGCCGGCCTTTTAAAAATGAGTAAGTTCGTTTGTTGAAGAAAAATATGTTTTATAAAAAAAATTAAGATGGTCCCGGGCATTGCCTAAATGGACCCTAATAACGCGCAAGGTATGAGATAGAGACCCGACTCTAAAATTAGTACCTACCAATAAGATTTTTAATATTAAAGGGAAAAATTTCAAAAAGCTCTAAAACAAATTTATAAATAAAGCTTTCAGTAACGTAATAACGTCACGGTTTGCGAACTAAAATTTAATAAAAATTGTTACTGGGCCGTAAAAGAGTTTAGGGTGGGAGTAAGCCAGCAAAGCCAATTAGGATCTGAAATTTATGACGGCAGCCCTTCCATAAATTCTAACATTTTAATTTAATTTACGAGAAGTCCGGTTTTCGCAAGCAACTGTAACTTTCCAACGCAGTAAGTATGTCTCTAACAAATAAGTTTTACGCACCTCATTACGGATATAAATCTTAATCTACATTTATTTCAGATCGGACACTTTCTTAATTAATATCCAAATTAATCCTAGTAGTTTTTTTGACTTTGAAAATTTATTTTCACAGGCAGATAACATATTGGTGATAACCTCTTTATTTTTATTTAAAGTAAAATAAGCAATAAAAGATAATGTTTTAAATGTCCTAATGTTAATTTTTTTTCCTGTTACAATGCAACATTTTTTTTGTTCTCCGATAATACTTTCAAATACTGTAAAGTTGTTCTGCGTAGATCGGACCAAAAATTTATCGGACTAAAGACTGACATCGAAATATCATACACCTCAGCCCCCCCCGGGAGCATGGGTGATGTGAAGCACCCGAAGCGTCGGGAATAAAAATTAAACTCGATAAAAACCGGAAAATTAGTTTTCTTTAATTTATCTTTTATCTTTAAAAAAAAACATCATCCACTGTTTAATATTTTACATCTGGTACTTAACTGGTACCTCGTTGGAATAGTCGTTAGCACTACGGCTGCTCTTGTGGTCTTGGATTTGAATTCCAAGTCGGACCAAAATCACTTAGTGGGTTTTACTGACAAAAAAATATTAGTAGCAGCTCGAAGTCAAGAAGTTGCCGGTGGACCTGCGCAGTGTCGGATTGCTGTCCCATCAGACTAAGAGAGTAAGAGAATAGAAAGTGCATTTAAACATGCGCATACGCTGGGGTACTATAATTTTGTCCTGCATAGATGGCTAGTTTCGTTAAGAATGGCTGACATTATTGAATTCTTATTAACATATTAGAAGAAGAAGAATATAGGCAATCGTCACTGTCTGTCAGTCAGTTTAATATATTTGTAATGTTTTTTTCCTTGTTTAATATTGTTTTTTAAAGCTCATAGCTGCGAGTGGCCGGTATGGATCTCAGTATCAAATGTTTTTCGCACAGTCGACTCTAAGCAGCTCTGTCGACTGAAAGAAACTCAAGAAGTTTGTATGCATTAATTCCCATTGGCTGTAAAATCCGCCAGCACCATTTTTGTATGTATGTTTTAAGTTATTCCTATGTCTTCTTCATATGTATTGGTTCAATGGTTTTTCAGCTGTAAACCTAAACTCCAAATTTTGTTTATTTTAGACGATTTTTATGTATGTTAAAAACCAAGTTACTGCCTATATTTCTCCCACTGCCGGGTACAGTCTCCTATCATTTCTGAGATGATTGAGTGAGTACGTATGCTATTCAAGATAAATAAGAAGGTATTATACCTAATATTCAACAGAGATTTATTGTATACTAGCGTCCTACACCGACTTTCCCTGGGTGGGAATTATTAAGGTTTTTAATTTTTTTGAATAATCATCAATGACCATTTATTTTGAGAACTTTTCGGTTTCACAAAAAAAAAAACTACTCAAAGTTTTTATTTTTTCAGTTCTTTCTATCTGTTCATAAAGATTCATCACGATTACAGACAGACACTTTATTTAATTTATATGATTAGTATGATGCGTAGATATTCATGTTTTTGAGTATGAAAGCGCGGGAATAAATAATTTGCAAATAAAATTTCAGTTTCTAAAAAATAATGTTTATTTTAAAGTTTTATATGTAAAAACAAAATATTGATAAGTGGTCTCCCAAGATCCCTAGTATAGAAGATATAATTTATAGATTTTGATGCTAAACTGAACAGCCTCAACAGTCCATATTATTTTTAAGGATGATTATTGATTTTATTTTCGAAAATTCCAAATACTTATGAATAGTTTTGTAGTAGCATAAAGTTTGTTCCAACTTATGGTGGCAGCGTTAAAGGACACATAGCCCCATTTCTTCACGTCTACTTAATAAAAGAAGGTAATATTCAAATAAGAATATAGAAATTAGTTCGACTTTTGCAGGGCACAGGTTGTGTAGGAAAAGTTGCCTAACGATTAAGTCATTATCAACTTACACAAGTCCGTCCTATAAAGCGTAGCTTTCAACTTGTCTCCATTATCCCTTTTCACGAGATCTGACACGTGCGTAGCTATCAAAATAATTTGATATATATATATAACAGGCAATAATGTCTTGAATACATTTAGCATGACAAGGGTAAAAGTTACGCTTCAAATTCGTACTTACAATATGAGTTAAATTCCGGGTTATATTTTTATTTACTTGAATTCAAAGGGTTAGAAACGTGGATAATATACGTTATAAATCGGCCTCAGGATAACCATAGATTATTTATTAAGCTTAATAAATAATAGAACCTGGGAGATTCCACTGTTCCAGTGAGGGTAGAAGGTTTATGTGTTAGCGTTGGTTTATGAGTAATGGTTTCTTAACAATTTTGGTTAAAAAATTACTGTTCAGCCTATGAAAAATAAACGTGCCAAAAGGTGCAAAGGTATTGTAAAACAAACATGGTAAATGATGAGCGATGCGTAGAATTTCATAGTACTGTATAGTTTTGTATTTGTAAATTAGGCTACTTGATTATCTCGTAATCGACAATGAATATCGTTTAGAAGAAACCTGCATAATAGTTGGGGATATAATTAAACTATTACAAAACTTAATACCAACTTTCATGAACTAAAAAGATTAAAATCATCGAAATCTTTTGACACGGTAACAAATTATATCGAGGTTCCGGTTTCCGTGGGTAGTGTCATCACGTAAGCTAAAAACCACCGTGTGAAATAATTCATTAACAGTGCAAAACAGTGAAAAACATTATTCAAGTGACATTCTAACAAAAAAAAAATACTATTAAATTATTTTGATGCAATAATCATAGTGCGGGCGTTAATACTTTTACGAAAAAACTAAATTCATTCATCGTCATTATTACCTAAAGGGCGTTAATAAATAGAAAATAGACTCGTCACCTACATAGTACCAACCTTACAACATCTGTTGTTGTTGTTTTTATTATTCGCTCGAGAGAGCAGGCAAAGGAACTAAGCCATACAGCCTTGTCTTTTTTATTTTGAATATATAGAATTTTAAGGTGTAAAGGCCGGAACCAAGTCTTATTTTTCTTCTTTCCGTCTCTTCAAAATCCATAAAAGGCCGAAGTAAAGTCTTATTTTCTTTAATTCTTCATATTTTCAAAAACCGTAAAGGCTAAAGCCAAGTCTTCTTTATATTACAATCTTTGTAAGTTTCAATCCATGTAGATTTGTCAATCCAATATTTTTAAAAACAGGGATACCTTATTTCATATTTCTTTTACAGTATTATGTATAAAATTGCAAAGTGCTAAATATGTCTTAGTATTTCTAAGAACATATTGCAGGGCACGCGGGACGCTTTCTGAGTTTTCATAAACTTGTATAAGTTTTTCAATGAGTAGCAATCTTTCTATGGCGTACGCTGGGCAGTTAAATATTATATGTTTTGCAGTCTGATCTGCTTCTGTATCGCAGAAGTTGCATGTTGCAGATGCTACTATTCTCATCCTGAAAAGATGAGCGTTCAGTAGATAGTGGCCAAATCTAAGTCTGCACATTATTGTATAAAATTCTCTGCTATGATATCTCTCGTTGCAAGAAAACCAAGGAATACTTAATTCTGAATTAATTGATGCATACCAACGACCTTTTCCTGCCTCTAAAACAGCATTCCATTGAATTTTCCATTCTTCTTTTAACTGTTGCTTTAAAATTGAATATAAATCTGTATGTGGTATTGCAACACCGGTTATCCTGTCAATATCAGCTGTAACTATACTTTTAGCTAAATGGTCTGCGCTTTCATTTCCTTGAACACCAATATGTGACGGAGTCCATAAAAATTTTACTTCGAAATTATTTTATTTCAATTCCCACCACAAACTTTTGATTTCATATATGATGAAAGACGTTTTAGCATCTAAAGTTCTTGCCATCAGTGCCTTCAAGACACTCATGCTATCAGAGATCAGTAACCATTTATTAGATACATGTGGGTGTTCTTCTATATATTTAAGAGCGATTAAGACAGCATAACATTCTACAGTGTATATGCTTGCTGATGCAGGAATGGAAAGGCCACGTCCAGTTTTCAGATGAAACTGGTATGTAAAATGCACAGGCTACTTTATTTTCAACTTTTGAACCATCTGTGTAAATTTGTCGATATTCGTCATATGTAGATATAAGTTCATAAACCTCTTCTTTTCTTTTCAATTTTTCATCAATATTTATGTGTATATCACTGAATTTACTTTCATAATTCCCCTTATAACAAGGCCAAATATGTGTGCTTTTGTGAATATTATATTGTTCATCATATCGTATCACTTCATGAAAGTCATGGAGTATATATGGAACTGAGTTAGATATAAGAGACATACTATTATAGTAAAATAATACTTTTCGAAAATGAGGATGAAAGAATTAATATTTCATCGATCATCGATCAGCTCCCCAGTTAGTACTAGCCAAAGCTTTTAATACATTAAACTTCCGACTTTTATTATATTTTATTAAACTTTCCGACGGCCTTAGAACGTCTGATATTTACGTATTTGGTCAAAGATAAATTATTTGTAAAAATTACACCTAAGAATTTTGCACAACTTTCTATTGGTAAAAATGTATTATTATAAATTATTCTAGTGTTGAATGGACGAATTTTATTAAATATTACAACTTTACTTTTCTTAGTACTAATATCTAAATTTAAGTATGAAAAGTAAATGTGCAATTTCTTTAAAGCCTCATTTAAAATGGTTACTAAGTTTTTGACATTTCTTCCTGAGGCATATATGACCAAATCATCTGCATATTGTAAATTAGTAACATTTGATCCTAAAATATTATTTAATTTAAATATGTATAAAATAAAGACAAGACGACTTAATATTCCTCTTTGACAAACACCTTTATAACTGAGCCTAGGACCAATAATTGTATTATTATTATTAACTTTAGCAAAAACTCTTCTTCCATGTAAAAAGTTAAATATCCATTTTACAATTTTTTCAGGAATGTTCAAAGACCTCAACTCTGCGGCGAGTACATGAAGATTAACGTTATTAAATGCACCAACAATGTCAAAGAATATACTAATTAATACTTCATTATTTTCCATAGCTTTAAAGATGTCTAAATGAAGAAATGCAATACTTTCTCTAGATGACTTACGGCGTCTGAATCCAAACTGATTTGATGGTAAAAGACAATTTTTTTCTAGATAAAATTCTAATCTAGATTTTATAAGTTGTTCAAATATTTTACCCATACAAGATGTAAGTGCTATAGGTCTGTAAGATTCTGCAATGTGAGGTTTTTTTCCAGGCTTTAAAATGGGTATCAAACAATCTTCTTTCCAATCATTAGGAATAAGTGAATGAAACCATAACATATTGTATATTTTCAAAACTAGTTCTCTACACGCAGTATTCATATTTTTAAAGCTTTATATAAAACAGAATCTAAACCATAAGTAATGTCCTTTCTAGAGTTAACAGCTGAATTGAATTCGGTCAAGGTAAAAGTTTTGGTAAGATAATCACAATGATTATTATTTAAGGAGTGAGGAGTTAGAGGTGATTCATCTGTTTCTGGAGTATATTTTTTCAAAAATTCGTTAGCCCAATTAGAATCTATGACTGATGTGTTATTATGAACAAAAGTTTTGTTAAACTTTTTGATGTAATTCAATACTCTAGTCAATGAAGTAGATCTATTAAAAGTTTCACAAATGCTATCATTTATCAGCTAAGCTGTCTTTCAGTCTTCAAAGTAATTTTTTATCAGCTTGTAGTCTTTTAAAATTCATATAATTTCGTTCTGTGGGATCATTCTTAAATACCAAATATGCATTTTTATAATTTAATACTGCCTCTGCATTTTAAATTCCACCAAGGTAGAGATTTTTTTTATTTTATTTCTTTTAAGAGATTGCAAGTTGATGTTAACATTTCGATTAGAAGACTGATTGGGTGGTGTGGATTCATGCATGGCTTGTTAAACTAGTTCTATTAAATCTGTATAACATTGTAAAGGATTACTATAGTCAAAACTATAATTTTTAATTAAATTATTTATTAAATTTG
Organism: Parnassius orleans; assembly: GCA_029286625.1. Taxonomy (NCBI): domain Eukaryota; kingdom Metazoa; phylum Arthropoda; class Insecta; order Lepidoptera; family Papilionidae; genus Parnassius; species Parnassius orleans. Next base: position 88,456 of record JAGSMP010000742.1, read on the forward strand.
GATATTTTGACCAATTTACCAATTTTAACTTTATGTTATTTGATACAGCTGTTTCTTGAAAATTTTGATTATTGACCGTAATTTTTGTCTTTACAGGAAAATGATAGCTGCCTAGAGAATCATCATCACATACTTGCCACTCACAAGACAGAGCCAGTGAAGATGAAACAAGTGTCAAGTCTAATGCATTCTGCCTCCATCTATGAGATCCTACTGTAGTCATCTGACCATCATTAAAGATTACAAGATTGTTGTCATCTATACTTGCAAGAACGTCCCTACCTCGTGAATCTAATTCAGTACATCCCCATAACGTGTTATGGGCGTTGAAATCACCAGCTATAAAGACTGGCTGTGGCAAACTTTGGATTAAATTATCTAACTTGAATTTATTATAATTAATTGGTGAATTAGGGGGACCGTAAACACTAACTAAAATTAATAATTTATCATAATATTGTATTTGTACAGCTATATTTTGTAATGAGTCATCAGAGAATGTATTGATAACACGAAATCCAATTTTGTTATGTAGAAGTATTGCTACTCCATTATGATCATTACCTGAATCTAATCGTATAATATTATAACCTTTTACTCTAAAATTGTGCCTAGGTTTAAGCCAAGTTTCACATATGAGAACAACATCTATAGTGTTCTCATATAAAAATTGTGTAAATTGAAAGCGATTTTTAATTAAACTCTGTGCATTCCATTGTAAAATGTTAAACTGATTCATAAAATATTAAATGTTAAATAATGAAATATCTATTTTGGTTTCATTGTATCTATGAGAACATCTTTAACAAGCTGAGAAGATATGGTGGTTTGTTCAATTGATTTATTAAGAGTTAATACTTTAATGACTCTATTTAAAATTATATTGATAATGTCATTATTCTTTAGCAGTGACATAAGAGAATCTTTAGGATTTTTTTTGTTTAATTCGGGGAATTCCTTTTTTATTAAAAAGGTCTACAAACGTGGTTTTGTGTAATTTATTTTGTCTTTTGTTTCTTAACAGGACACTGTCCAGAAATGCTTAGATGGTTTCCTTTGCAATGTATGCATATCGCTTTATCTAAATTGGCCTTCTTTCATCATTTGATTCGACAAAGACAACAAAATCAACGAGGACAGAGTCCTCAGGGTACCTCCTGTTGTAGTCAGATACAAAGTACAGCATATACTTGCGCTGCTCTTTCTCAGGATCTTCCTCAGTACTGGTATCAACTTCTTCCTCCTCAGTCGTTTCTTCAAAGACTTCTTCTTCTCCCGGCAACTTGTTTTTTCTACGTTTCCCCATGATGAGGAAACCCAGTAACAATAAAACAATAAAAGTTTAGTGCCTTTTAACTAAACAAAACAAAATTAAAATTTTAGTTTAAAAAAAGGCGCCTATCACGTTTCAAGGTTCCTTACAACATCTGACACTGACAGTGACGCTAGTCGACATCAACATCGGGGTTGCCAGTAAATTAATTAAAAATCCCTCAAAAAACTGTGATACCACCACAAAACTAGAAATTTACCAGAGTAATAATCCACTATGGATAAAAATATGGAACCACTTCTACGAAAACTTGACGAGAAATTGGATAAACATGCCGACCAGATAACACAGGCGGTAACCAAGAACGTTACGGAAGCAATAGACGAGAAAATGAATGCAATAATTGAAGAAAACAAATTCCTCAAAAACAATTCTGAACAAATCAGAACTGGAGCTGAAAATTGAATACTTGGAAAGAGAGAAACGAAAAAACAACCTCGTCTTCTTCGGAGTAGAGGAAATAGGAAAATATGATCGAGAATTAGTAGACCATATAAAAGATACCATAGAAGAGCTAGGAGTACAAATGAATAGCCAAGAGATTAGTAACGGAAGAATTTATATTATTTATACGGAAATTATATATTAATATTAGACGGAATATTTAGAATCGGAAGAAAGACGGAAAACAAAAACCGACCAATCGTAGTTTCCTTTACAACCCAATGGAAGAAACATCTTGTACTCAAGAACAAGTTGAATCTTAAATATATACGTTAAAGAGGATTACTCCAAGGAAACTCTGGAAAAGCGTAAACAACTACAATCCCAAGTGGAAGAAGAAAAAAGAATGAAAACTTGCATATTTAAAACATGACAAACTCATAGTGATAAAACCGGAGGACAATAATAGAGAATAAAGAAAGAGAGAACCCTCAGATTCTCCCAACCAAGCAACACAGAAAAAATCCAGCATAAGCAATTTAGCTAGAAATACAAAGCAAGCTCCTACTAAAATACAGAAAAATGAAACTATAAGACCAAACTTACTAAATTATGTAGAAAAAACAAGATCTGATCACAACCTAAATTTCTCAAAAAACTAATTAAGGCCCTAGAAAACCGGAAACAAACAGAAAGGGCTACAACAAATAGATTCAAGCAAAAACAACAAATAAATTGTCTCCCACAACGGCTGGTCTCCGCGGGAGCACTAGATCAAAACCCTCCAGCAAAAAGAAGTGAAACATTTAACATCACTCAACACAAGAACTCTGCGAACACAATAAAGCTTACTAAGGCGTTACAAAATATAAAATTTGATATCCTGGGCATATGTGAAATGATAAGGTTAGATGAGAAAATAACAGAACGAAACGATTACATATTATATCAGAAAGGTGAAACAGCAGGCCAAAGAGGAGTAGTCTTCTTAATTAAAAAAACATTGAAAAACTATATACAAGAACTGATAGGCATCTCAGACAGAATATCAATACTCAACATTAATATGCCAAGATACAAAAAAACCGTGAATAATTACACAAGCATACGCACCCACAGAATTAGCACTAGAAAGTGAAAGTGAAGGCTTTTACTACACTCTGTCTGATATTATAAAAAATACCATAATAACTTCCTCATAGTCATGGGTGACTTTAATGCACAGGTTGGCTGCAGATAACCGGGCGAAGAATTGATAATGGGAAAACATGGATATGGAAAGAGGAGTGCAAACGGGCATCATCTAATTGAATTCTTACTACAAAATAACTTAATATTACTCAATCAAGTCTTCAAAAAAAACCCCACAACCAAGTGGACCTGGATATCACCTGATGGCAAATATAAAAACGAAATTGATTTCATAATAACTAATAAACCAACGTTTTTCCAAGATACACACATTATTTAAAATTTAAATTTTAATACGAACCACCGCATGGTACGCTGCCGTTTAAAAAAGCATCCAACAAAAAGAGGTAGAAAATAAATTGACATTAGAACAATACAGAGAAAAAATAGATTCTACGTTCATCAACAAACTAAAAATATAGTAAACTCGGACAGAATTGTCACAGAAAAATACGGTTACATGGACAAACAACTATCAAAATTGAGGAAAGGAAATGTAATTAAAGATGTGAAGTTTGGTGAGAAGACAAAATAGCTAGAAAAAAGAAAAGCACTAATGACAGACAAATCAAAAACTGAAGAAAACAGTAACATAATATCTAGACTGAGCAAACAGATTCGAGAAAATATAAAAAAGGATAGGAAATTAAGAAGAATGAAAAAACTAGAAGATGAAATCCAAAGAACAGGGGAAACAGGAAAAGCTTTCAAGGAATTAAGAGAATATGGAATGGAATGGATACCAAAGCTAAAAAGCAACAGATCCAAACAATTAACAAATCGTAGAAGAATCCAGAGTCTTGCCACATACTACTATCGAACTATTTACTCGAACAATGACACTGATCGAGAAAAGAATGCCAAAAGCGATCTTAATACGAGTTATAAAAAAGGCCCATCAATACTCTTGCAGGAAGTACAGAAAACCATCATATCAAAGAAGCTAGAAAAAGCTCCAGGACCTGACAATATAACAAATGAGCTAATCAGAAGCAGCGAAGAAGAAATAAACACAATCGTAACCAAGTTATTCAATGATATTATAACAACAGGTACCATCCCAAAACAACGGAATGAATCACATATCATTCTCCTACATAAGAAAGGAATAAAGATGACATCGGCAACTATAGACCAATTAGCCTAATATCAAATGTGTATAAAGTATTCGCAAAAGTAATTCTAGAAAGAATAACAATTGTCTTAGACGAAAACCAACCGATCAAACAGGCAGGATTTAGAAAGAACTACAGCACTAAAGACCACATCCACACAATCAAAAAAGTCTTGGAAAAATACCATGAATACCAGAATACATTGTATATCTGCTTTATAGACTACTCCAAAGCATTTGACAGCCTAAAACACAAATTCATCTGGCTGAGTCTAAAAGAACAAGGAGTGGACGATGTCTATATAGAACTAATCAAGTTCATCTACGAAAACAGCAAAAGCAGTATTAGATTAGAGTCAAAAGGAGTCCCCTTTCCAATAAACATAGGCGTCAGACAAGGAGACCCATTATCTCCAAACCTTTTTAATGCTGTGCTGGAACACACATTTAGGAGATTAGAAAGGGATAATTACGGTATTATAATCAATGGAAGCCGCCTAAATCATTTGAGATTTGCAGATGATATTGTCCTGTTAGAAGAAGATCCTAAGAAACTAAAACGCATGGTAAAATACATAGCAGAAAAAAGCAGAGAAGAAGGTTTAGAAATTAATGCAGATAAAACAAAACTAATGACCAACTCAACAGAAAGCAACATAGAGGTCTACGGAACCAAGTTCGAATATGTGAAAGAATATGTTTACCTAGGACAAATTATATCTGCTCAAGACTCCATGTCCAAGGAAATTAACAAAAGAACAGCCTGCGGTTGGAGGAAATACTGGTACTTGCAAGAAATAATGAAGAACAAAGATCTAGGCATACATATCAAGAGAAAGACTTTCAACAATTGTATTCTCCCCTGCATGAAATACGGCTGCGAGACATGGATATTAACGGACAAAAATAGAGAAAAAGAAGAGAAAAATGGAGCGACGATATCCGCCTAACCCTAGGACCATACTGGACCAGAGTTACAGAAGACCAAGCTCTATGGATAGAGCTGGAGGAGGCCTCTGCCAAGAGTCATGCCGATTTGCGAGATATATTATAAGAAATAAAGGGCTTTATTCTAACTAATTATTAGCCCATATGTGGTTCACATGCATTTACAAATTGAAGAGTTTGATGATTTTCTTTGAAGAATTATCTTAAATAAAAATAAATATAAAAATAAGAATTATCTATTAAGTACACAAAAAATATTACGATGAAATGAGAACTTCCTCCTTTTTTAAAGTCGGTTCATACAAAAAATACATTTTTGTATGAATATTAATGACTGTGATTGATCCCCGTGTAGTGGCGGGTAAGAATACCCACTACCTCATATCTTCCCGTGGGTGTCGTAAGAGGCGGCAGAGGGGAACTGAGGCAGAATATGGGCAACAGCATTTTTATGATAACAGAAAAAACAATAAAAAAACTGCGGTTGCCAACCCGCTTGCCAAGCGTGGCAACTACGGCAATATACGGGGGGATGAGCAAAGACATCCCTTGGTCGTATCTCCTCAGTTTCAAAGCACTCCCCTTGTTGCCTCAGCTAGTATCGGAATCCTCGGCGTCGACATATCGAGTGACGTGCAGTTTCGTAGTCACTTGGAAGAGAAGGCCAAATATGCCTCTAAAAAGCTTGGCGTGCTCAGCAGAGCGGGAAAGTATTTCATGCCGGCACACCACCTTCAAACTTGCAAGGCGCTGGTTCGGCCACACATGGAATACTGTTCCCATTTCTTGGCATGGAATACTGTTTCCATTTCTTCCGCGTGTCGTACGCGCGTGTCTTTGTGGAAGCTATTCCACAAAGACACGCGCGTATGACTGGCGATTTTTCCGGACCGATACGATTTAGGAACCTTCAAGAAAAGAGCTTACTCCTTTCTAAAAGGCCGGCAACGCACCTGCGATTCATGGGCGGCGGCAGTCACTTACCATCAGGTGAGCCGTATGCTCGTTTGCCCCCTTTCCTATAAAAAAAAACAACACAAATAAACAGCCCCAGTCCCCAGCCGCACCGCTATTCCTGGTTACGGTGGAGACCATGGTAACGGTGGAGCAGGGAGTGCTAAGAATCACCGGTGGAGGTTTGGCTGCCACCTAAGACGACTCGACCTGGCAACATATAACGCACGCACTCTGAGGACTGACGAGAAGATCCTGGAGCTGGAAGAAGAGATAGACAAATTGCGTTGGAATATTATAGGATAATCCGAGGTCCGAAAGGAGGGCATGGTAATTCTCGAATTCGGCAACTTTTTCTATCACCGGGAGGGCGACCATCTGTCCAAAGAAGGGGCCGGATTTATCATCCACAAGTCTCTCGCTAACAACGTTGTAAAGATTGAGAGAGTGTCAACGTGGGTTGCGTACCTTATACTCAGAATCACTGAACGGTATTCGCTGAAGGTCATACAGGTTTACGCACCAACCTCGGCACATCCCGATGAGGAGGTGGAGGAAATGTATTAGGATATATCTAGAGCCATGCATTCCTTCAAAACCCACTGTACGGTGTTAATGGGAGACTTCAACGCTAAACTACGCACGAGAAAGAACGGTGAGCTGAAGGTAGGGAAATTTGAAATGGGACAACAGAACCCAACGGGCCAGCAGCTATTGACAGCATATAGGCAACTGAACAGACATATCTCCAAATGCATGCGGCGGGACTTACGCAACTTCAATATAGCTCGAATTAAAGAAGCAATCGAGTGGAACCAGGGCTTTACTCTCAAGTCTTTGCCAGAGATCGGTCTGTCAGAAAGAGCCAACTGTCAAAGCTGAAGACTGAATGTGGCAGCATCGTTTCCAGGACACCTGAGATTTTTAGTGAGATTGAGAGGTTCTATAGGCAGCTGTACACGTCATCGTTGGAGTACACGCAAGTGTGAGTAACGATCCAAGTGCAAGTCTTATCCGACACTATTCCGATGATATCCCGGACGTCAGTCTGAGCAAGATTAGAATGGCTCTCCAGCACCTTAGAAACGGCAAGTCCCCGGGCGACGATGGAATTACAGCGGAGCTTCTGAAAGTGGGTGGAAAATCGGTACGGTGGTCTTATTTTTCAAGAAAATCTACAACGCTCTATTGAAGAACTACAGACCAATATCACTTCTGAGCCGCGTCTACGTGCTGTTTTCGGGAGTCATTACGAATCGTATTGCACGCAGACTCAACGACTTCCAGCCTCCCGAAAAAGCTAGTTACCGAAAAGGCTTTAGCACCATAGACTACATATATATCCTTCGGCAAATTGTACAGAAGAACGAAGAGTACAATTTGCCACTATGTCTTTCGTATTTGGACTATGAGAAAGCCTTTGATTGATTGATCGAAGTTGGACTTACCTAGTCGGACTATTTGTCCCAGGTAAATATACTCGTCAACAACTTCGAGCTTAGTGCTCCCAACAACTACCAGCATAGGTGTGACATGGACATTACACAAGACCTATCCGTTGGGAGACACTATTTAGGTCATTGAGCATGGTTTTTAGGTCCGCCAGCGTTTCTGCCATAAGGACTATATCGTCGGCAAATCGAAGGTAAGTGATGTACTCGCCAGTGACGTAAATACCGTACCCTTTCCAGTCGAGTCGCTTGAAAACGTCTTCCAATGCAGCGGTGAAGAGTTTCGGGGATATAACGTCACCCTGTCTTACACCTATCTGCAGTTCAACTCGGCTGGGCAGCATTCGGGAAATTTCAACACATCTTCTCGTCAGGCTTACCTCAAAACCTCAAAACTAGATTGTACATCCAGTGCGTGTTGCAAGTGATGACCTATGGATCTGAGACGTGGTCCTTCACTGCTGGCCGTATGAGGAAGCTCAAAGTCGCTCAGCGAGCTATGGAGAGGGTTATGCTCGGGGTTTCTCCGCGTAATAGACTTAAAAACGAGAATAACGGATTAGTAAGCTGAAGTGGCAATGGGCCGGCCATATAACTCGAAGAACCGAAAACCAATAGCGAAGAAAGATTCTCGAATGGCAGCCTCGTACAGGAAGGCGAAGTGTAGGGCATCTCCCTACTAGATGGAGTGACGACCAGACATGCAGGAAGTCAATGGATGCAGGTAGCTAGGAACCGTGCTTTGTGGTGTTCCTTGGGGAGGCCTATGTTCAGCAGTGGACTTGTGAAAGGCTGTAATGATGATGACTATGATGTATGACTGAGTAAATCATACCGTGTTTAATATATTTTGACTATATTTATTAAAATTTATAATTTGTACACAATGTATAACATTTAGAACATTGCATTACAATCGAATGTTGTTTAATGAACTCTATTTTATTAAAAATTCAACTTAAGTTAATAAGAGTTTAGTATGGTAGTAAACCAGCAATCAAATAAGCGATGAAATTTATGAACGGGCTGCCTTCTAATAAATTGAAACAGTTTAATTTAGGTTACGTGAATATTTACATGGAATTTATAAAGATTCGTAATTTCCATAGTTAATTTAAAATTGTAGCAGTCAACTTCCTTGATAATAAGACAAAGACAGTTTAAATTAATGAAACTTTTAATCTTGTACAATTATGCCATCATACTGAATACGCTTGTCGTTGAAAATTTGATGAGCCAATCTGATTCAGAGTGTTTAATATTTCAAAGGTAATGAATAATGTAACCATCTGTTCCTCCGCCTACATCACGTCATTAAATTTAAACACTTTATTTATTCCAATTCTAGGACAAATTTAAAACTCTTGTACTTAACTTTTGAAAGAAAATACTTGAAGTTACATAGCTTAATTTACTTGATTGATTCTTATTTTAACCGACTTCAAAAAAGGAGGAGGTCGCCAATTCGAGCGTAATTTTTATGTGTGTTAACTTAGAACTTTTTTCTAGGTAAACCAATTATGATGATTCTTTTTTTATTTGTAAGCTGGTGCTGGTGCTGGTTTGGGAGGTAATGTTGAATGAAAAATACTTGTATACGACTAGTCGTATATGTGTATTGTGTTACATTAATACTACATTAATACTTATTACTTCCTTAATACTTATAAAACAATGTAACAACTGACGGTGTAGTGGCGGTGTTAACCGTGTCGTGACAGTGTAAGAATATCCACTACCCCATATCATCCCGTAGGTGTCGTAAAAGGCGACAGAGGGAAACAAATCAGAATGGGCAGAAGCGTCTTCTTAATACCGACTTAAAAAAAACCTACGTTTGCCAACCCGCTTGCCAAGCATAGCATTAATGGAAAATATTCCCCCTGTGATGCAATCTATGGGGAAGGCCTATGTTCAGCAGTGGACTTTAATAGGCTGTGACGGTAACTGCAATGTAACAATTACTCAAAATGATAATAAATGATACTTTTTTTAGATATTTTTATTTTATGATTGACGCATTTGGACGTTGTAATTCCGGGATAACGTTTTCCTTTAAAAATAAATCAATATCTTGACTCAATGGTCAAAATACTGCGTCAATTCAAGAGGTAAACTGTTTGTGCTGTTGAGAAAACAATATCATCATCATCTTCATCACAGCCCTTCACAAGTCTACTGCTGAACATAGGCCTCCCCCAAGTAATACCACAAAGCGCGGTCCTGAGCCACCTGCATTCATCTACTTCCTGCATGTCTTACCAGGTCGTCACTTCATCTAGTGGGAGGCCGTCCTAAAACAATATATCACTATCTATTTCTTGAATCCTAGATTGCTGCAAATATTGCTAAAACCGCAAAACTCGTTACGTTAACGATTTCAATTGATTAAAAGTGATAAAATTCTTGAAATTTTCCTGTTCTATACATTGGTGACATAAATTTCAGTTATGACAGTTTTTAAACGCTTGCAATCTGGCTAACATGTGGACTACATCTGATGTTGAAATTTTAACGATCCAATCTATTTCAGAGCGATTTAATACTTAACGTAGTATTTCATTAGTAATGATACCGTACCTTTATGTGATTAAAAGGCTATGATCTTTCACGTTAAGCCATACCAAAATATACGTAGAACGGTAATTACCTTAAATTATAACAAATGAGTCATCTTTCTCAAACTTTTACTCTAAATTCCCCTTCTGATTGACGGACGAGTATATCTGGAAGGTGCGGTCACCTTTCTGATTCAACAAAAAATATACTTTTGACGAAAAAACCAAACCTAAATCCTAATAATTTAAACAAATGTAAGGTCTCAGAAAGTTTCAAATATCAAAAATACCCTTTGCATCATTTAAATTCAGAGAATTTGAATTTAACTCTACGATAATAGAAGTTTTATGACATAATCGTTGTACGTATATGTACGTCGTACTGTAGTCTCAAATATAAAAGAATATTTGAATTAAAAATAATTTACGTTAACTTCCGTAAATGACTCAACCTAAAAACGTTTTTTCCAAAGCGAAGCGAAGCTCTGAAATTGAATTTCACGTAAAAATAATACTGAAAGTATCGCTCACTTAGAAATTGTAGAGAAAAATTTTTGCAACACAACTCATCGACATAATACAATATCAGGCCCTTACCTTACCTCACTTACCTTTAAATTCACTTCACCTTTGATCTTTGTAATTAATAACATAATACGTTTAATTAAAGTAGCAGCCATAATGTCATTAAACTTTTGCCGTTTAAATGGAACTTCATAAATTCTTGTGCTGAAAATTCCTAAAGATTGGAACCGATAAATTCCTCAAAAGCGTTTTTACTGCATTGCATTTTTATAGAAGTAGCTACGGCTAACAAACGAACACACTGTAAACGAAATGGTAAGTGGATTGTGTTTCCCGTAAACGTCCACATCCATTCTCTATTAAGAATCTAATCTGAATACTGATATAGATCGAATGAATGCTTCATTATAATTAAGAATGGTTTCGAGTCTCGTCACTTATATTACGAAACGCAGCAGTATTATGCTATTTACATTGGCATTCTGGGCCAACGTTAAACTGCAGATGCTACAGGCGAAACGCTGCAACGTGGCTCTTTGCCGCAATTTTATTCTTGGGAGTGAAATTTACTACTGTAAACGGATATATAAATCCAAAACAAATCATTCATTGCTGAGGTCGAAATTTCTAGAACGAAAGCTTAACCTAAAACTCGTTCATTTACGATAGTTAGTCTATACAACCAAAATACATAATAAGGTAAGGGTAACAAAGGAACATAGTGTCGCCGTATAGTGAAGGTGTCTTTTACACTTATCCTACTATCCTACACACTCTAATCCACTACCTCATATCATCCCGTGGGTGTCGTAAGAGGCGAGGTCAATGAAACAAGAGAAAGTCATCAACATATTTCTTATACGAGTAACAACTAAAAATAATAAAATTGCAATTGCCTACCCGCTTGCCGAGCAAGGCAACTGTGACAAATATCCCCCTATGAGGCAAACTATGAGGTAGGGCTATGTTCAGGAGTAGACTTTTGAAAGGCTGTTATTATGAAAATGGTGATAGCATTTTTAATCTGTAAATCATAAGAAGGGTTCAAATGTTTCAACGTTCAAATGTTTTGTTGTCATTTTTTTATAGAATAAGGGCAAGCACACAGTCCATCTGATGGTAAGTGGTTGCTATATCCCATAGACATCTCTATCTATCCTCGTTTGCAAATCAAAATGCAGATGCGTTGTCAGCCGTGAGGAATAAGATGGAATGCCTTAGATAGCAAAATGAAATGCCTAGCTTTATTTTTTGTAAATTAACTGGAAGCATTAGGTATTAGAGGCAACTTGTCTCCATTATCCCTTTTCACGAGATCTGACACGTGCATACTATCAAAATAATTTGATATACATATAACAGGCAATAATGTCGTGAATACATTTAGCATGACAAGGGTAAAAGTTACGCTTCAAATTCGTACTTACAATATGAGTTAAATTCCGGGCTATATTTTTATTTACTTGAATTCAAAGGCTAAGAAACGTGGAAATTCTACGTTATAAATCGGCCTCAGGATAACCATAGATCGGCAAGATTAATAAGTAATGGAACCTGGGAGATTCCACTGTTCTAGTAAGGGTGTTGGCGTTGGTTTATTAATAATGGTCTCTTAACAACACTGGTTAAAAATTACTTTTCAACCTATGAAAAATATACGTGTCAAAAGGTGCAAAGGTATTGGAAAACAGACATGGTAAATGATGGGGTATGCTGCATAGGTTTGTATTTGTAAATTAGGCTACTTGGTTACCTCGTCATCGACAAAGAATATCGTTTTGAAGAAACTTGCATAATAGATGGGGATATAATTAAACTGTTACAAAAGTTAATACTAACTTCCAAGAACTAAAAAGATTAAAATCATCGCAATTTGTTTACATGGTAACTAATTATTAGTCCATAATGTGTCTCTATGCATTTACAAATTGAAGAGTTAAGTGATTTTCTCATGATTCCCATCATTACATCGCGATCAATTTATATGTGGTCCACTCCTGAGGAATTCCTTTTCTAACAAAAAAAGAATCAATAAAATCAGACGTGGTAACGAATTATCGCTGAACATACATAAAAAATATTACGATTAATTGAGAACTTCCTTTTATAAAGACGGTTAAAAACGTAAAATAACAACATATATTTTTGTATGAATATTGATGTCTGATTAAATGATACCGTGTTTTAATATATTTTGACCATATTTATTAAAATCTATAATTTGTAAACATTTTTTTTTAACATTTAAAACATTGCATTACAATCGAGCGTTGTTTTTTATGAACTCCATTTTATTAAAAATTTTACTTAAGTTAATGAGAATTTAGTATGGTAGTAAGCCAGCAAAATCAATTAGGCGATGAAATTTATGAATGCAGCCCTCACATAAATTGAAACATTTTAATTTAGGTTACGTGAATATTTACATAGAATTTATAAAGATTCGTAATTTCCATAGATAATTTAAAGTTGTAGCAGTCAACTTCCTTGATTATAATATAAAACAAAGACAGTTTAAATTTATGAAACTTTTAATCTTGTACAATTGGGCCATCACACTGAATACGCTTGTCGTTGAAAATTTGATGAGCCAATCAGTTTCAGTGTTTAATATTTCAGAGGTAATGAATAATGTAAATCTGTTCCTCCGCCTACATCACGTCATTAAATTTAAACACTTTATTTATTCCGATTCTAGGGCAAATTAAAAACTCTTGTACTTTTGTAGGTATCTGTTAGGAAACATAAAAATATACAGAACTATTTTGATATCAAACATATTTTGAACAAAACAAAAATTTTTATTGTAAAATTAATAACTTAGGAAAGGAGACAGTTTCTTTTTGTATGGAGAATGGGCCCACCACGAATTTTAGTGAACTTCAATGAAATGAATGTTGATTTATTCCTTATAATCTATAGATTACAAAATTAATATTAGTTTTATCGCATTTAAGTGTAATTCTGAGAAATTAAAAATTAAAATATGAATATCGCAATAACCTTAAAACAAACTAAAAGCGATTTTCTAGTAGTTTTAACGGATATTATGAGTTAGAATAGTGTATATAGAATAGAATAGCTTAATAATTAATAGTATTAAACAAAGTTCTAGGTACATTCAGCAATTATAGATATTTTAAGATAGATGGAAAATCCTTTTAGCAGTTCCGGCAAAACTGTGCACAGACAAACAAACGTGGTGTGGAGACTATTTTTTACAAGTATTAATTGATTAGTGAATATACATCACACACACCATTACAGTAATTAAATAAATATGATATAGAGATAAAGCCAAGATGAATAACGGATAATATGTCTATTTATAATATTACCTTTAAATGCTATATAGTAAGAAAGATGTTTTGAACTGGTTGTATAAGGATAAAACACAAAGTAAAATGCCACTGCATATATTGTTGTAATTATTTCCAAAGCAGTCTATTGTGTAATCTAATAGTGGAATAGACAGACAGGTGCAGTGTCAAGACTTTGTTTTAATATGTTTTGTTGATTAGTAAAGGTGCAGTGTGTAAACTTTGTTTTAAAATATATTAACTTATTAGTTATCATACCCCAAACACCATTAAAGTCAAAATGACTAGGTAATATCATGTTTATCTATGTTATTACACACTGATAAATATGAAGTAAGATGTTTTAAACTGGTTGTGTCAAGGATAACAAAACACATGTATAATTTAATTGTATTTATTTTTGTCAGTCATTATCATTTCAAAAGATATTTTCAAAATAACTTGATAATAACATGAATCAGAAGGATATTATCAATGTTGTGAGATATGATATAAGACTGTTGTATTCAATATCCATATACTTTTGTCTCTGCCCACGAGCAGCTCTGCAAGATTTCAGCCAAAGACATACACATTTATTCTAAGCGATCCACCTGAAAAAGTTAATGAATATTGTATAAGACTATATATATACTATACTTCAATGTCAATAAACTACATTTCCATATTTCTGTCAGTATTTTGTTTTCTCTGCCTGTATGTTAAATAAATAAAAATTATTATAAAATATACACCATTAATCAGCTCCATATGATCAAATACACAATTGGTAGTTATGGATTTACATCAACAATATTTGACTATGTAAAAGTTGTCTGATTTCTTATTTTCACTGGTTTCATGTAGGGGAAAAGGATATTATTTTTATATTAATTATCTGATAGTAGATGACAAAATAATATTCCTTTCTGCAGAGTTAACAACATATCAGTCTAAGGATAATAGAAGCGTCTGATCAACAAGGATATAACAATTACACAAGTAAAAATGGCTTAACTAAGTTACAATACTTATGCAAACTGTATATTTGCTTCTGGTACAAGTAATAAGTACTTATTTACACGTAAATATATGTACTATCTATACTGTCTAACTACTATGGCTGGCATAAATTCAGGATCCATGTTTGATGCCATTTGGTATTGTCAAGTTTATGGAGCAACTTGCTGAATACATAAGGTATTTATACCTAAATGCAGTTAAATGAATCGCTCTTCAAAGCCGATGAAGCTACATCAAATAGAAAAATCTTTAAATCCCTTGAGCCATAGGTTCTAATTTTCTTATAACATACAGAAAACCTTCCTTTATGTATTTATTCTATCTATTATTTAATTTAGATTTTACTAATAACATAAAACTTTAATACTTTGTCACTTTTAACATACTAATAAGGTTCTAAGACCTATGTTTGTCATTTTTTTTAGGTAATTCATCATAAATTATAGATCTTATTTAGATTTTCCAAAATTCTAGGTGTAAAAGTAAACTCTTGTATTACATACATACCTTAGAGAGTAATTGTGTTCTGTGATACATACTCTTATATTAATTAACTAAACTCATTAGTTTTCATTTTTCAATTTCAAATGTCATTGGCAATTTTACCATGCGACCACAAAATAATAAAAAGGAAAAATAGATATTATCCATTATATGTTAAACACTTGTGCATCGATGAGACGATATTTATTTTATTGTCTTGTAAACAAACACGTATAAACTTTTTAGCTATTAATTAATTTTGCTAGTTTGCTACTAAAAATTATTTTAAAGTATATAACAATTAACTACAGACTTTATTCTTAAAGTAGTGATGCAACTCGAACTCTGTTTTCACTCGATTCAATCGAGTGAATCTGTGTAACTCGGTACTCGAGTGAAAATAAATTTTACTCGAATCTGCTTGCACTCGAGTTACCGAGTCAACTCGATGCACCGTGTGGATTCGGAGAGCGCTAGATAGATGTCAGTTCACTAATTCATTAATTCTATCATCTAATCAACTAATTCACATAGTATAAAGCGCCGCGGGCGTGAAACTTACATCTGGCATGTTGTAGTCAAATATGAACTTAGTTTGATTTATAATATCGTGATTGTGCTATCATTGTTATTTTTTTACTTCATATAAGTAGTGCATAACATAAAGGTGATTTAAATATACTTGTTTGTTTAAAGTATGAATGATAACAATGAAACAACAAAACAAAAATCGTCAGTGTGGCTTATTTTGAAAAATGGAAGCGATTTGTAAGATATGCGAAAAGCAGTTTATAGATTTTGAAATGCTACACATGTCTGTAGTAAATAAAAACATGGAAATACTACAAATAAATAAATAATAAATATTTATATTTTATTTCATATTGTCACATATTACTTATTTAATAAAGGTACCTATTTAAAAAGTATATTAATATAGAAATTCCACTTTATATTGTATTAAAACTATAACAAAAAAAACTTAAACTAGTAATTTAATTATCAAACAGTATTATTATTATTATTATTTAAAAATGCTTTAACTAAGGTAATCGCTATTATCAACTCGGTGATAAACTTCAATCAATGCAGGGACTGTAAATAGTTAATTCGCATAACTCAAAAACTCGAGTACAACTACAGTGACATGATAAAACCAGTGACTCGAGTCACAAAATTCTACCGAGTCGCATCTTTATCTTACGGTCAATTTAGTGTCTGTCTACAATTTAGTGATGAAATCGACTTACTAATTCGAACAATTTATTGATATATTATGTAATATCAACAGGCTGATTAAGTATAATATGTGATAGTTAAATTATTAATAACATTAACTATACGCTACGTCATAAAGTTAGAGTGATATTATTTTATGAAAATTGTCTATACGCAAACCAATAAAATATAACTACCTATTAAGTAAAGTAATAATAATTACGAGTATCTTAGATGGAGGAACAAATATAAAAATAATTTGTAACAAACTGACACAACTTCGTTCCGCTATCTGAGTTGCGTAACTCGAGTACTATTCGAGTTACGTGAATTTCAACTCAAGTTAACTCGAGTTGAGTTTCTTCCGAGTTGGCACATCTCTACTACAATTTTTTAATATTACATTATCTGAACCAATGACAAGAACACAAATATCAAAACAACTCTTTTTTCAGATTTCTTAATTCCGTTTAGATTTTCATAAAATCTTTATGCTATTTACAATAATAAATTGGTATCTTTTTTTTGTATATAATACCATTAAGGGTCGCGAAAATTTCTAGTGGGCCCAAAAACGATTGACTCCTTTGTCTTGGGTTCGAATTCCGAGTCGGGTCGAAATAACTTAGCGGGTTTTACTGACAAATAAATATTAGTAGCAGCCCGAAGTCAAGAAGTTTCGGGTGGACCTGCGCAGTGTCGGATTGCCGTCCCATCAGAATATGAGAAGTAAGAGAATGGAGTGCATGTAAACTGGCGCATACGCTAGGATAGTATAATTTTGTCCTGCGTAGATAGCTAGTTTCGTTAAGATTGGCCGACATTATTGAATTCCTATTAACATATAACAAGAAGAAGAATATAGGTAGTCGTCACTACCTGTCAGTCAGTTTTTTTTATGGTAATGTTTTTTTTCCTTGTTTAATATTGGTTTTTAAAGCTCATGGCTGAAAGTGGCCAGTATGGATCTCAGTATCAGATGGTTTTAGCACGATCAGCTCTAAGCAGCTCTGTCGACTGAAAGAAAGAATTTTGTATGCATTAGTTCCTAACTATAATAACTGTTATAATTAAATAACTTAAGACTTTCCAAACAAGTGTTACACAAGTGGTAAAATTTAAAATTTTGTACAACCGACTTCAATATAAATAAAATGTAAGTTAAATACGCATTATCAAGGATAACCCAAAATTATTGGTCAGGTCTTAGTGAAATTTATATGGGACCATATAAGAAGCACCAGCTTTCAAATAAAGATCCATCTAAATTGTTTCACCTAGAAAAAAGTTCTGAGTTAACAGACATAAAAATTATACTCGAATTGAGAACTTTCTCCTTTTTTTGAAGTTTGTTAAGATATGAATCAATCAAGTAAAATAAGCTATGTAACTTCAAGTGTTTGGGGTGCTTTGCTATACGTATTTTTTGGTATTGTTTTACGTGAAAAATCATAGCCTTTTAATCACATAAAGATACGGTATCATTACTAATGAAATACTAAGTTAAGTATTAAATCGCCCTGAAATAGATTTGATCGTTAAAATGTTGAATGAAAAATACTTGTTGGACAAATTCGGTCCATGTCGACCACATCTTTGCCCTCAGACCAGATGGAGGTCAAGAGTGAGCCTAGTTTAATAATAATAAAAAAAAAAACATTAAAAAAGTACCCTAAAGGTTTTGAGTGGGTTTGCTAGTATCAAAATATGAGACATAATGGTGGTATCAGTCTGAAACAATCGTGGGTGATGGCCGATTCCACAAATAAGTTGTGCGAGGACGAAAACTTTTGGTATATCACACAGTGGTCGACTGCCAATCATCTAAATGGTATGGATTGTATCGCGAATTTTGTCGCGATGTGTGATGATGAAATTTAGCGGCTGGAATTAGTCCGAACAATTCATCTGAGCACTCCCTATGGTAGATGCGATAGAATATGCCAAAAGACGCAACATCTCTTCGTAGCGATTCCATCAACTCAGCGCTGGATGCGGTCAAATGGAAGGAGCTGGAACTATGGTGCCAAGGCCTGGAGATGAGCACAGTATTCCATGTGAGGCCAAACTTCTCAAGCTTTCCCGAGCTCCCAAATTTTCATCAGATATAAAAGAGCAGAAATCCTGGCGATTATTACAAATGAAAATCCTCACAAGAACGATACTTAGCATACTGATTCCACGAGAATTAGAATGGACTACTGAAAATCACCGTTTAATTTTTTGAATACTGATTTTTCTTTTTCATCATCAGGCTGTAAAATCAGTACTGCATAGGTAAATTTGTACAATAAATATTTTTTTTAAATATGTACAAATATATTTGATATTTTTATATACAGGTTGTAGTATATTATCTCTTGATATTTCATCTGTCTGAAACACATGGAATTTTCCACTACTATTCTGCCCATTACAAATATTATAAGAACTCGAAGGCAATATGAATTGCAAATTTAAATCATTGAACATTC
>JAGSMP010000743.1:0-165547 GCA_029286625.1 Parnassius orleans
CCATGTCGACCTCATCTTTGCCCTCAGACCAGATGGAGGTCAAGAGTGAGCCTAGTTTAATAATAATAAAAAAAACATTAAAAAAGTACCCTAAAGGTTTTGAGTGGGTTTGCTAGTATCAAAATATGAGACATAATGGTGGTATCAGTCTGAAACAATCGTGGGTGATGGCCGATTCCACAAATAAGTTGTGCGAGGACGAAAACTTTTGGTATATCACACAGTGGTCGACTGCCAATCATCTAAATGGTATGGATTGTATCGCGAATTTTGTCGCGATGTGTGATGATGAAATTTAGCGGCTGGAATTAGTCCGAACAATTCATCTGAGCACTCCCTATGGTAGATGCGATAGAATATGCGAAGAGACGCAACATCTCTTCGTAGCGATTCCATCAACTCAGCGCTAGATGCGGTCAAGTGGAAGGAGCTGGAACTATAGTGCCCAGGCCTGGAGATGAGCACAGTATTCCATGTGAGGCCAAACTTCTCGAGCTTTCCCGAGCTCCCGAATTTTCATCAAATATAAAAGAGCAGAAATCCTCGCGATTATTACAAATGAAAATCCTCACAAGAACGATACTTAGCATACTGATTCCACGAGAATTAGAATGGACTACTGAAAATCTCCGTTTAATTTTTTGAATACTGATTTTTCTTTTTCATCATCAGGCTGTAAAATCAGTACTGCATAGGTAAATTTGTACAATAAATATTTTTTTAAATATGTACAAATATATTTGATATTTTTATATACAGGTTGTAGTATATTATCTCTTGACATTTCATCTATCTGAAACACATAGAATTTTCCACTACTATTCTACCCATTAGAAATATTATAAGAACTCGAAGGCAATATGAATTGCAAATTTAAATCATTGAACATTCTATTACGGAATTTATCATTGCCTTAACTTTTTGTAAGGTCCATAATAGCCTTAATATAAGTCCTTTGTCATTTATTTCATTTATATACACTTTATTGTTTTAACCTATATAAGAAATTTTACAAATAGCGGACTTAATATATTTAAGCATTCTATTCCTATCGACCCTGGGGTGTAGTGAGATAATATTGTGATGGGTGCATTGAAGTGTTTATAAGGTAAAATTAAGGTGCATTGAAGTAATTATTAGATTATTGAGGTATATATTTAATAAACATAAAAAGGTTTAACAGGACAACAAAATCCTATTTTTATATTTACAAGTTTTTATTATTATTTTTTATCTATATTAAACGCATTGTGAATTAGAACGTTATTAAATTTCAAACCCTTATATCATAGTAATATACAATTTTAAGTGAGCTCCCAACCAAAAAAACTATAAAAATTATTTTGAAAATTTCAGTTACTTTCGCAAGTTTTAAATATATATGATTATCCTTAGTGGCGTTCGGTATGCGGACGTCAAATGTCAGTGGATGTCACTTTAATTCCAGGATAAATATATATCCTGGAATAAAATTCATACATATACGACTATATAGGGTTATTTTGTAATAACCGGGCAAAACCTTGCAGAGAAGGTTCAGAATAAGTAACACAGGTAAATGGTGAAGAAAAATTAATTTAAAAAAATCTCAAAATTTTTGTCCTTTTTATCTTTTAAATTCAAAATGCGTGGTGATGCATAACTTTAACTGATTTTACTGCACATACATATTGATAATTCTTTTTAACTATTTTTATAATTATTTAGTATAAAATGCATAAAATTCCCAAAGAGTGTCACTTGATTTTTATGAACGAGGTTTTTGTTAAGCCAAGCCCGACCTATGTCCAATAGTATTCATGAAAGAGAAGAATTATTTGAATGCTTCGCCTAAATATTAACGTGTGTACACAATGAAATTATGTGTAAGGATTTCAATCATGACACATAATTGGTAGTCCTGTCGGATTTTACAGCGAAAAAGATCGACGAGCAATCGCCATGAGCTGCGAAAAAGTAATATCACGTATGTGTATAAACAGGTCGCAGGTAAGTTGTACGTTGGATTTTTATGGCTTACAGTACTTTATAAAAATATATTTCGTCTCTGACAGAATGAAAATTGTTCATAAGAGTACAGACATACTTGAAGATTCTATCTTTTCATTTGGAAGATTCAGGAGGTAGCCGTGGTTAACTATGATATTGGGACGTCAAACACCTCAGTACCCCCCGTGACCATGGGTGCTGTAAAGTGCTCGAAACGTCGGGAATATAAAATAAATTAATATATGCGAAAAAATCTGTAAAACTAGTTTTATTTAAATAGATAGTAAATACAATTAAATTACATTTGTTGCTTTAATATTCATTGTCTATTAAATTACTTAGTGAGTTATATTTACATTATATTCTTTCATTAATAAAATTAAGTTATTCGTAAAGACTTTTAACCCAATAAAATCAACTGAAGTTTAGGCCATAGTATTGCGTTACTATTTTTACAAGTATAAAAACATGTCGGTTTTTTATATTTTTTGTTTAAGACACATTTTATTAGATGGAGTCACTATTATTGTTAACAAAGAGTATTTTCACAGAAATAAATATTCCTTATTAATAACCATTGATGATAGTTGAATTCTACAGCGGCAGTGGTTGACAAAACTACTATATAGAGTAACTAGCTTTTGCCCGCGACTTCATCCGCGTGGAGTTCGGTTATATCGCGCCATGTGTGAAAAAGAGTCTGTGTCTGTGTGCCAGAATTAACAGACTACTGGGCGAGCTTACGCGTGAGCAAGCCACATAGAATTGCCCGTGTAAAAAACAATTTTCTCTCAAGTCTATACCCGCAAATTTTAACGTCTGCCCTTGTGATTTGTTTATGGTCATTGCAAAGCAGACTTTGAGGGGAAACTGTATTCGCTTGAATTCAAGGGGAAGATCATTCGGGATCAAGGGAATTCTTGGTACAAATACAGTTTCCCCTTGCGCACATCCATTTGTAATTGTGGCTTCAACTACATTGCGATGTAACGCTTTTACTTTTAGTCTGGTTTCAATACAGAGTTGAGGAGGTTTTAAATTTCGCAAAAACATAACAGGAGTGCCCACGCGCAGAATAAGCTCATGATGTGGAAGACCCGATGGTTTCAGTGAATTAAGGAATTCGACAGGGTAGTTAATTGCATTATCTGTGTTGACCACAGAGTCTATTGTCGTGTACACCATTTCTTCCCCTCAAAATACGTTAACACTATATCGTTAAGTGCCGCTGCTTGGTCGTTTTTCGGGGTTAGTATGGCACGTTCACACAACCATTCCATTGGCTTATCGTGGATATGAGCAATATCTGGGTAAATTTTGGATATTAACTCCTGTAACGTAAATACAACTGTGCACAAATTATCAGGGATGGTTATCATTCCGTCATTTATCGGGTAATCACCGTTGCCGATTTCAAGTAGGAGATTCGCGAATCCACCAGCAGACTCTTTTTTTCCTAAGTGTACCCGCATATTTTGAGCGAGAGCTTGAGGATTTTAATTAGAGGCCATAAAGTCGATCTCTTAAGAGATGCCTTAACTTCATTGACTCTAGTTCCTTTTGGCACTACTGGTAGAGTCTGACTAAAATCTGCAGCCAGCAAAACCGTTAGACCATCCATTTTCTTCTTATTCCTCTTATATCTTGTAGAGTTCTGTTTAAAGCCTCTACGCCACCCTTATGAGCCATGGTTATTTCACCCCTCACTATCATTTTCGTATGTTTTAATACTTCAGCAAAATTACTATGTTTTGATATATTACAAATGGGAGTATCAGCTGTTGTTAAATTGAGTGGTAACTTGAAGGTAGCATGAGCAGTTTGACCACCCTCAAGCAGTGTAGCTGCGATCCCAGAAGAAGCCACAGTCAAAGCAATTCCGCGAGAACTTCTAACTTTTGCTAATAGCAAATTTATGAGGAATGTTTTGCCTGTTCCACCGGGAGCATCTAAAAATAATATTCCACCCTCATTTGATTCAATTTTTGTGTAAATTTGATTGTAAACTGCTTTTTGTTCGTCATTTCGTGATCCTTCATTATTTTTAAATGTGTTTTCTAATGATGCTAAGTCGTAACTTGTGTCTTTAAGAAACTCTCTATTTTCAAATTGTTGTTCTTTGCTTGGCTGAGGTAACCCATACTATTTTAGTAGCCGACCACCCAACGCTAATATGGCATCTTCTATTACCGAAAGGCATTTGTTAAATACCACATCTGTTATGTGCTCTACATCCACATCTCCCTGTCTTTCTAATTGCCTTTTAAAATCTTCAGATAGGTATTCTTTGAATTTCTCCCAAAGGCTTAAAGGGTCTGATACTTGGCAGAACACTTAAATTATCGTAAAAAAATCCCGAATAATTTGCGGTGATTGGCAAAGTGCTACCTCTTCCATTGCTGCGAACAAATGCTGATCATCTTCAAGCAAGCCGAGAGCTTTGCACGCTGATTGGAACGTGGAATATAAATGACCATCTACAGTTTTAACGCTTCAAACGAAATGGGCCACGGATCGCATGAAGAAGCATGCGAAGGTGATAACATTCTGTATTGTTTGGATGCACAGTATAAACCTGCCCAGAACGTGCTCTTTTTGACCCTGGCCAGCCTTCAACGTTTGCTCCTCACTCCTTCGGAACTTTCTTTTATCCCAAACGTAGTATGCAGGTACTTCTAGGTAGAGCAATGTTTTGCAAAGTTATCCACTTTACACAAATCGAAAAAAGACAGGAGTATGCTTGTTGGAGGGCTATTCACTCTTCCACCCAGATTTTGCCCATTTTCCAAATGAACAGCAAGGTGGACTACGGGAGGGAAACGCTCATGAATGGGAAATTCATGGATTCGCCATACTGCCTCTGATGAACTTATATATCTTCCACTTGTGTAGGTTTTAACTTCATCCTTCTCATTCTCTAAAGCAAACGATGCCTGGCCTGAACCTTTATTTACGTATTTACAGACATATTTTATTGATTTCACCGAATGACAGACAATATTCCACATTTAAGTGAGCTTTAAATGTTTTATTAATACTGGATTATAAGGGACTACCAAGCGATTATCTATGGTTGTGCCTTTGATATCAACCGAGAACCCACCGTCATCTAGTAAATGTCTCTTGTACTGCGGATAACCGTCTTCAACAGTTTTAGTTTCCCTTATGAGAGCCCTGGGGTATCATTTACTGCACATGTTATCTTTCATACATGGTGACTTTTGATTTAAAGTTCCACATGGACCATGTATCATATTACATTTAACGATTTCGTGAAGCTCTGGATCACGTTTGGGATCCGGTATTTCAGCACAAATTATATTGTCGATTAGAGCCGTGGTAGCTCAGATGGTGAGCGCTCGCTGTAAATTTCACAGTACGCGAGCAAACCGGGTTCGATCCCCACCGGCACCAATGAAATTGTTAATTGCAATTTTAAGTGCTGATTTACCACGTGCTCGGCGGTGAAAGAAAACATCGTGAGGATACCTGCATGTCTGAGAAATCAAAAAAAAATATTTCGAAAACATGTGAAGTTCGTCAACACGCATTGAGGCAGCGCGGCGGATATTTCCTTACCCTAAAACCCTCTCAGTAATGAGAGGAGGCCTGTGCCCAGCAGTGGGACGTATATAGGCTGTAACTTTACTTTATTTACTTTATATTGTCGATTTGATCCGGAGTAATACGTTTGTGAAGCCATAAAAGAATATGAATATGTGGAAGACCTCTCTTTTGCCATTCCGTTGAATACATATAGCATCGCACTTCAGCAAATATTTTGCCCTTTGTCAATAAGTTCATGATCTTTTTAACCTTTACTCGAAACACCCTCGAAATTATATCGTGTCTATCATGAGATTGTTGTCCTTGAAGCAATTGCATTTTTATCTCGTCTCAGCGTGGATTGCATGTGAAAGTGATAAAAAGATCAGGCCGGCCGTAATTCCTAACATAGGTCATAGCGTCCTGTGTTCTTTCGTGCATATACCTAGGTCCCCCCGTAAAAGATGATGGAAGGACAACCATTAAATGGACTAGGACAAATTTTGTCCTAGTTCGTTGGCTTCTGCGTCTTGTCGTCCAATAGCAGTTTTAAATGGACGTAACTATCAGCACGTAATTTAACTTGATTATTTTTGACATAATTTAATCTCTCTGTTTCTATATTGGCGTATTAGTCCACCAAATATTGACTAAAAAGGGCACGATAGTTGACTAAATAGTTATCTTCTCCTTCTTTAATCATTTACGAATAGAAACGTGCAGAAGAGACAGTTTTATTAAGCGACAACTTAGTTATGGGATCGTATTGTGGTATGTTGATTGAATACCCATCATCCCCCCAGCAAAATATCAATGGATACTTTAGCGCATCATATGCTCGATGTATCTCACTAATACGCTGAAGTGAATTACTTCGGCTCTCGAGGATGATGTCCCTTTGATCAGATTGTTGATCCACTAACACTAAAGCCACTTCATTTGTAGTTGGTGCATTGTACCTACCTCTATGTTCTTCTGGTGGTTTTTTATCAGCATGTATGACAACTTTGTATGACTCTGAAGGGGGGGTTTTTTCAATGTCACTTTTCAGATCTTTTATATGGTTCACTAGATGCAGCATATTCTGCAATTGTTTGATTAAATTTGGCTTTATGTTAGGAAATGTAGAACATCGAATTTTTGCTTCTCGATCATCTTTATCTACAAAATATATTTGAAGGTATTGAGCGTCATGTTCGGCTTCTGGAAATATACTTCCAATTAAATGGTAGACCTGACCTTGTACTTTAAAAGTCGGTGAAAAACCATCTGCTATATTTACGAATATTACCCATAAAATGGCCATGATCTGGGTGTAGATCATTAATCAAACTAAAGAGTGGTTCAGGCAGTTGTTTTAACCGATCAAGTTGCACTTTTCCAGCGCTGCAACACATGCCAGGTGTCTCATCCTTCCTTTTCAGCGCATTGCACCACAAACACTTGCTTGACATAGAACCCAAGGCTACACTGCTGTCAGTTCTATAAGCAATATCCGATTATTACTCCATAGCGGAATGGACCTTGTTTTTTTTATAAACGCAGTGTAATGTTTTCTTCGTACCATGACTGAATTGCTCTATGCACTTGTGGATTCACAGTTTGGTAATTTGCAACAGCTTGCCTGTGTACATCGGGATTTTTATTCTGATAAGCGGACACAGCTTTCCGATTTGAATCTGGCTTGTTCTGCCTATATCTTTCTTGTGTCCTTTTTATTTCACATTTACTTGTGTAATTAGTAAATCTCGACCATCGTTTATTTTTCTTTTTTTCATATTTTAATGTCGACGATAAAGATTGATCTGTTCCGCTGGTTGGAGATGATATTTCACTGTTTACAAAAGATGTAACAGTTAAATGGTCAAGCTCTGAAAAAGGATCACGCTCTTCGCAGGTATCTCCATGCGACGCTGTGTAATTTTCTTCGCAACAATAAGCAGATAGGCGTCAAAATGTCCATTGGATAAATCATGGCTAAATCGTAATCGCCTTACTGGACAGATATCTGTTCCGTACTCTGTGTATAGCAGACCGTTTCGATATACTTCAAACCGAAACGGAAATATTGTTCCTGCAGCTACCAATTCACAAAGTCCACCGTAAGTTTCATTTTTTAACATATCTGCTGAATATTCATTTGCTGTTGAATAATTATCGCCATTTCTGTCGTGGGTCATAGCAGAAAACCTAGGCCAATCATTTACCACAAATCTAACAATTTGTGAACGCACCACCATCGCATTTTCTTGGGTTCCTTACATTAAAAATGAAAGAGCACAAATTAAACAGGCGCCGTCACCTATAATTGGGACGGCAGTATGTTCTTCCATTTTTCATTTAATATTAAGAGTTTCTGTAGTCATTTTTTCAGTGAGAAAAAATACTTCTATCAACAATACCTAATCACAAAACAAATCGAATTCCAAGTTTGAACAATGGTTGTAAGAAAGACAAAATCAAGCAACTAATCCGAAGCACGAAGGAAATCTTAAACCGTAAGCAAGCAAACAAAGTCGAAGTCTAGTCAAATATCCGTTTCACCATTCACTTTATATTAGTTCAAAAAAACACAACGTTACCACGTTCTAAAACGATACCAACGCCAGCTATTGGTAGGGATTGGAACTTGAACATCAATACAAAATAGGTAGGTACCTAAGTATTTCTTTTGGTTTTGCCATTTTATTAATTTGTAAAAAAATATATTTGGTTTGGTTGTTTATTTTCATTGTTTTTTAATTTTTAAATTAGTATTTTTTTGTTCAGGTGTAATTTTGTGCAAATTTTTTGTACAAATCTTCTTGTCTATTTTGTTTTATGTTTTTGTGTAATAAAAGTATATTCTATTCTATTCTAATAAATTAAGTTTAAAATATTTATCAATATCATTTACGTTATTTACGACCCATAAACCGTAAAAATTACACGCAAGTCACCCAACGCATGATGATTTTTACATACAAACATACATCCATCCATCCTTCCATCTATGTTGGTTTCAAACCGTAATCGATGCCATTTTCGTATTTAAAAAACCATAAAACGACAGCCATATTGACATTTTGACCACATCGCACCCCCACAGCGGATGATGGTAGGTATTTCCAGCCGTTGTATTTTGAAATAGTTGTTGTTTTCGTAATCAACGACCCGATAAACCATAAAAACTATACCTATGTTGATTTTCAGAATTTGGCACCCCTTTTCCACCTTTTAGGGTTTGAGTTCTGAAAAAACCTGAAACAGTTGTTTATTCATTTATTGACAGGAGTACTCCTGTGAAGTTTCGAATAAAATAGTTTAACTAATATTGTTTCCCCATACAAACTTTCAACCCCTTTTTCACCCCTTTAGGGGTTGAATTTTCAAAAACCCTAGGACACTTAATTGTGTATATCTAATCGTTGACCTAAAAGCAGTTTCTATTTAAGGCTTCTAGCTCTAAAAATTACGGACTTCCATACAAATTTTAAACCCTTTTTCAACCCCTTAGGGGGCGAATTTACAAAAATCCTTTCTTAGCGGATGCCTTCGTCATTACAACTGTCTGTATGGCAAATTTCAGCGAAATCCGTTCAGTAGTATATAGATAAATATATTTACAAAGTATGATACGGACTAGTAAACTGAAGTGGCAATGGGCCAGCCATATAGCTCGAAGAACCAATAACCGATGGGGAAGACAGGTTTTGGAATGGCAGCCTCGTACCGGTAGGCGAAAGTAGGACGGCCCCCACTAGATGGAGTAATAACCTGGTAAGGCATGCAGGAATTCGATGGATGCATATGGCTCAGGACCGTTTTTTGTGGCATTCCTGATGATAAAAAATTAGAGTTTTTAATGAAAGTTAGAAGCTGACTTCAAAGAAACAGCTACTATTCGGAAATTTCTTTTTCAGTTTCACGCAGTCAGATTTTACTTTTTATTAAAAGTTTAATATTTTGACCCTTTTGAGTGGACTAAGAAATATCAAAAGATTAAATGTCGCCTTAGTAGTTACTTTAATAACTTCATCCCCCTTTGGTTGTGGAATATTTTATTCAAATTTATTTTACCACCCCTGAAGTGTAACCTCAATAAAAAAAATTAACGTTAAGGTACCGTCTATATACGTCCCACAGCAGGACACAGACCTCCCCTCATTTCAGAGAGGGTTTTAGGGCAAGGAAGTGTCCGCCGCCCTGCCTTAATGAGTGTTAGCGGACTTCACATGTCTTCGAAATATTTTTTTTTTATTTCTGAGACATGCCGGTTTTCTCACGATGCTTACCTTCACCGCCGAGCAGCAATCAGCACTTAAAATAACAACTAACAATTTCATTAGTGCCGGCGGGAATCGCAACGGGGTTGCTCGCATACTGTAAAATTTACAGCGAATTCTAAGCTCCTGAGCTACCACGGCTAGAAAGGCTGCTGTCTTGAATTCAGGCCTAAAGTCACTAATCTTTTTTCTTAAGTGACTAATTGTTACCAATTCCTCACTAAATCTTGACATAATAAAATTTAGGATATCGTTGGGGAGGATTTTAGCTTGAAGGACGCGAATTGAGTGCTCCTCTTCTTGATGTCGCCTAAAAATAGTATGAAAAACGTATATTATGTAAACAGTATATTATGTAAAACATTTTTTTCTCCTCAGTTTATTTTATATATATCACGTTGCACCTATCCGTCAAAATATAAAATTACCATGTCCTTTTACGTTCGACATGTCAGGTAGAAATCGGTTAAAGCGATATGACCACCGTTTGTAGTTCGTAAGTTTTCCGTTATTGTAACCGCATTGTTTAAATACAATAAAGAGTTATCTAAAACAGATCTGATGATGAAGAATGATAGAGATAGACGTAAAAGTTTTTTCTTCTACTGAATGTCTGTAATTTTGTAATCATACAGGTGTAATAGTGGTGAATGGGTCCACTATTAACAGACTCCGAGTGGTCTAGGAGCGGAGGAATGAAACTGTTTCTCTTGATATGCCTTACTATGTGCAGGCGACTGAAGGTGTTTATTTTAGTGAACCCTGCCTATATTTATATTCCCGGCTACATCCTTAGTTACCCAATAGCAATATCTTTTATTTATTTAGCCAATTGGAATTTCTACATTTTGACCAATGAAATTAATCAATTACAATATTATATACAACTATTATATGTCGCGCTCCATTTGCCGGCGTAAGACTCGTGGATCGCT
The DNA here is from genome assembly GCA_029286625.1 of Parnassius orleans. Taxonomy (NCBI): domain Eukaryota; kingdom Metazoa; phylum Arthropoda; class Insecta; order Lepidoptera; family Papilionidae; genus Parnassius; species Parnassius orleans. Next base: position 10,736 of record JAGSMP010000743.1, read on the forward strand.
TCTCGTAGCTGCGTTGCTGGACGGGACTATATAAGTCATGCGACCGGCGCGCGCGTAATCGTCGAGCGGCGGCGGCGTGGACATCTCTGGAACAGCAAGAAGAAGCGAAGCTACGGCGTTGAAGAAACGGCTCGAAAATGGTCGACGGATTCATGAAGATAGCCGGCGTGTGAAGACGATGCGGCGCTGATGATATTTGCGACTGTTTCTTGTTTCTATATTAGAACGATAAATATATACGTCATATTATCACGCATCGATATGCAGTCCGCAGTATCTCAGTAGCCGGGGTAATTAGAAATAAATGTTTTTCAGACCTTCACCTTCTGCGTTATGGTAGCAGCAGGGTAACATTATTTATTACCGTTTTGGGTTGATTAGCCTGGCTGCTACATCACTCTCCCCCTAGCGAAAGCGTACCGGAGGCTTGACGACTCGCCCATGGCTCGTAATTTTTAAAATAGGTTTGATCTGGGTTGATGTAGGTGATGGGTTTTCAAGCTTCCTCGCTGGTGGTTGAGATGATGATGATGATGATGATGAATCCTCTGAAGTATCCTCGTTAATAATATAGGCAGGCTTTAGTCGGTCGATCGATATAATTGTAGATTTCCTTCCGGGTATTTGTAATTTAAAAGTCTTGCTATTTCGCTCTAATACTTTATACGGTCCATCGTAGGTAGGTTGAAATTGTTTCTTCACTGCGTCGTTTCTTACAAAAACTTGCTTGCATGTTTTCAAATCTTGATGAATGAATACTGATTTATTATTTCCGTGCGATGATGTGCGTTTTGACGATAAGACTTTGTTGATTGATTCTCAGTTGAGTTACAAAATCGTAATTCATTTCTTGATTATTTGACGATGTTGAAGTGAAGAAGTCACACGGTAGTCTTATGCTGCATCCATATGTTGGCTGAGCGGCTAAGACTAGTGTCTGTACGCGGTGTTGCTCGTAGTCCAAGTAGCACTGTAGGTAGCTCATCAATCCACTTTGTATGTTGAGATAAACGAGTTTTGAGTGCGGTCTTCAATGTACGATGCCATCGTTCGACTATTCCGTTTGATTGAGAATGGTATGCGTTGTACGTGTCTTCTGTATTCCCATAGTTTGAAGAAGTTTGAGGAATAGGTTGCTTTCAAGTTTCTTCCTTGATCCGTTGTGATGGTTTTAGGTGATCCGAAACGAGTAATCCAATTTTCATAAATTATCTTCGCGACGGATTCAGCTGATGTATCATCGGTGATTGCTTCTGGCCATCTTGTTGTTCTGTCGATCATTGTCACGAGGTAACGATGTCCTTGCGGTGAAGTAGGTAATGGTCCAATGTCAACGTGCAGGTATTCGAATCTCTCCGTAGGTGGAAATGAATCTAGGCTGCTTGATGTATGCCTTTGTACTTTGCATTTTGACATGGAATGCATTGCTTCGCCCAGTTGCCAACATCCACTTGTATTGAAGGCCAAAAGAATTTTCCAGTGATGAGTTTTCTGGTTGCTCTAACACCTGGATGACTGATGTTGTGCAGTGCATTGAAGACTTCGCGACGACATTCTTCTGGTGGGTATGGTCGCATGGTTGACGTTGATGCTTCGCAGTAGATAGGTAGATGCGTCATTGGCATTGTAAGCTTGTGATGGTCAAGTTACTTTGCTTCGATAGAAGTTTGATGTTGTCGCTATCTCTGTCTTGTGCTTCGGCGATCTTGTGATAGTCGATTGATGTAGGGCACATTACACTGTCGATTGGTATGCGACTGAGTGCGTCGGCGACTATGTTGTCCTTCCACTGATGTGACGTATGTCGGTCGTGAATTCGCTTATGAAAATGAGTTGTCTTGCTCGTCGTGGTGTTCCGATGATGATGGTTTCTTCTGAAGTACATATGTTAATGGCTTGTGGTCGGTAAAACGATCAGGTTTCGACCCTCGAACGTTTTTGAAGTGCTTGATAGCCATGTATATAGAGTAACTCTCGGTCGAATGTACTGTAGTTACGTTGAGTATCAGAATTTCTTCGAAAAATAGCCAAGTGGTTGCCATTTCATTGATGTATTGTTGGTACAGCTCCTGCTGAGATCGGATGCATCGCTGAAGATAGCAAGGTGGCTTCGTGTGATGAGTGAGCGAGCAAGCTGCATTTTGATCGCAACTTTACAAGCTTCAAATGCCTTCGTGCTTCTGTCGTTCCATCCTATTGACGTTTTATCTTTTTCTTCGTGTGTTGTGTAAGCGTGAAGTGGTGCTTGGATTTCAGCGGCTTTAGGAATGTGTTCTCTGTAAAATTAATCATCCCAAGAGCCTTAGTTCTTCGATTGTTTTAGGTTTCGCATAATCGATGATTGCTCTGACTTTTCAGTAGGCGGTTTGATTCCTTCTTGCTGACGGTGAAACCAAGAATTGAACTTCTTGTTGTCCAAATACCATTTCGAAGGTTGATTGTGATTCCATTGTCTTCTAATCGCTGTAGCACGGTGCGTAGATGGGTTTCGTGCGTTTCTTTATCAGGGCTTGCAACAAGGAGATCATCTATGAATGCGAAAACGAATCCAGTCCATGAAGTACTTCGTGTATGAATCTTGAAAGGTTTGACCAGCGTTCTTCAGTCCTGGAGTCATTCTTGGGAATTCGAATAATCCCATTGGAGTAATTATTGCTGTCTTCTCTATGTCTTCATCGCGTACTTTTTGTTTGGTAGCTCGGTTGAATCGATGGTGGAGAATATAGTCTTGTCTGACAGTTGATGAGTGAAACCTTGACTCGCGGTATTGGGTAGCGGTCAGGAGTGGTAATAGAATTCAGTCTTCTGTAATCTCCACAAACTCGTAATTCTCCATTCTTCTTCGGTACAACGTGTGGTGATGACCAAGGGCTTTTGCGGACGACATATTCCTTGCTCGATCATGTTTCGAATTCCTTTCGAACTTGCTCGTATCGGTGTGGTGCGATTGGACGTGCGGCAATGAAGTGGTGGTCCATTGGTTTCGATGAAATGCTCAACGTTGTGCTTCGGTGTTAATTTCATTGAAGTTATTCTTGTGATTCCAGGATATTCTTCAAGGATCTTGTGATACGATTGTTGAACGTCTATGCTTCTTATTGTGGGCTGATTGGTTGCTTAGACGAAAGACTGAGATGTAAGGTTGGTTTTCCCGTCGATGATTCTTCTATTTTTGATGTCGACGATCAACTGGTGATGTTGAAGAAAATCAGCACCGATGATTGGTTTGCTGACTTTAGCGACGATAAATCTCCATTTGAATGGTCGGCGTAGGTTTAAATCTAGTTCCATTGTTTTTTCTCCATATGTAGGAATCACCGTATTGTTTGCTGCGTAAGTTGAAAATCCAGTGGCTTCATCTTTTGTCTTTGACTCGGCGGTAAAACTGAGATATTCGCTCCGGTGTCGATAAGGAAGGTGGCTTGCTTTTTATCGGTGACAAAAGACGGTAGGACTTTTCTGTTACGCTGGATCCCGTCGCATCAAGCATTAGTTAGTTTTCCGACTTCATATTTTCATTTTGAATGTACACGGTATTGTGCATTTCTTGCCTCGGAACCGAAACGTCGATGATAGTAGCAGTAAGGGGATCTTGTTCTTGAGCGTTCGACTTCTACTTGCAGAGCGGTTGCGACGAAAAGTGATCTTCGGTGTTGCTGATTGCGCTGGTTGTACTGTTGCTGGTTACAGGTTTGATGCTGGGAAGCTTTGAGCGCGGCGACTTCGAGTGATAACTTCCGATTTCTTCGAGACTGGTTATCATTGGCCTTGGTTGAAGTGCCTTCGATCATCGATATGTGAGCTACTGCTGTTTTCGATCATCTTGTCCGCCAGGAGTGCCAGTTCGTCGAGCTTCGTCTGCGTGCTGAATGTTTCACTCTGCTAGTACTGATCGAACATGTGGGGTAGGTGGTTTACCCACAGTCGTAGCGTCGAATCTGGACTTTATCTCGCGCCAAAGTACGCATTCTGCGTAGGAGGTTGTGTAGGCTTCGGTCTCCAGTTCTATTTCTGATAGAAGTTTCTGTAGCTGGCGACTGTCGGATTCTTCATATGCAGAATTAGACGATCCTTCAGCGAATTATACTGGTCGGATGCCAGTGGGTTGTACAATGGGTCGAAATATGTTCGATGTCTTGTTTCTCAGTTGGGCGATCAACATCTGTGCTAGTTGCGCTTGACTCTTAAATCATTCGTTGCGGCTTCAAAACTGACAAACCAAAGTCGGGTTTATCTCTCCAAAACGGTGGTATTCTCAACGATAGAGATATACCGGCGATTTCTTGTTCCTTGGCCGGGTTTGATGTATATGCGTCGGATTTCTTCTTCTCGCTCCATAATGACGTCTTGATTACACTGATTTTATATATACTGAAGTCCTCCTTGATATTTTTCCTACTATTCTTGCAGGGATCTTCCTTATCGGTGTTTGTAACGGGGTCACCAATGTAATAGTGGTGAATGGGTCCACTATTAACAGACTCCGAGTGGTCTAGAGCGGAGGAATGAAACTGTTTCTCTTGATATGCCTTACTATGTGCAGGCGACTGAAGGTGTTTATTTTAGTGAACCCTGCCTATATTTATATTCCATCATAGTTACCCAATAGCAATATCTTTTATTTATTTAGCCATGGAATTTCTACATTTTGACCAATGAAATTAATCAATTACAATATTATACAACTATGTCGCGCTCCATTTGCCGGCGTAAGACTCGTGGATCGCTTCTCGCTGCGTTGCTGGACGGGACTATATAAGTCGCCGAACCGGCGCGCGCGCGTAATCGTCGAGCGCGGCGTGGACACATCTCTCTGGAACAGCAAGAAGCGAAGCCGGCGTTGAAGAAACGGCTCGAAAATGGTCGACGGATTCATGAAGATAGCCGGCGTGTGAAGACGATGCGGCGCTGATGATATTTGCGACTGTTTCTTGTTTCTATATTAGAACGATAAATATATACGTCATATTATCACGCATCGATATGCAGTCCGCAGTATCTCAGTAGCCGGGGGTAATTAGGAAATAAATGTTTTCTTCAGACCTTCACCTTCTGCGTTATGGTAGCAGCAGGGTAACATTATTTATTACCGTTTTGGGTTGATTAGCCTGGCTGCTACACAGGTTTCGATTTGTCAGATTAGAATAGATTAGAATGAAATAGAATGTAATGGAATGGAATGGAATGGAATGGAATGGAATGGAATGGAATGGAATGGAATGGAATGGAATGGAATGGAATGGAATGGAATGGAATGGAATGGAATGGAATGGAATGGAATGGAGTGGAATGAAATGAAATGGAAAGGAATGGTATGGAATGGACAATAATGGTATGGAATGGACAATAATGGAATAACCATTAACGGATTGAAATGGAATGGAATAAAATGGAATAATTCATAATTATTTATTTGCCTAGTGTAGTTATGTAGGTATTACAAAAATATTATTAAAACATATAAGTTCTATTACAATCTACCTAATCTAGGCTTGAAAATTGTAAATAAATATTTATTACACAATTTTTTTACAATTATTGATGAATGTTAGTTTTTAATATAATATAAAAATGTCCAAATATTAATAAAATAAATGTCAAAAGATAAAATACCAAAAAACAATGTCACACAATCGTTTACAAATGTAGTGTAGTCAAAAGATAAATATTCATATATAAATACATTAAAAATAACCAACTATACTCAACCATAATGATTTCTTATATTTACGCGAACACTACACATTGAATTAAACTACTTTTACGGATTATATCGCGTTTAATTTACTATTTTAATTCCTGACGTTTCGGTGCTTTACAGCACACAATTTGGCTTTACAATGGTGCTGTAAAGCACCCGAAACGTCGGGAATTAAAATAGTAAATTAAACGCGATAAAATCCGTAAAAAATAGTTTTATTCAATAGTAATATTAGTTTTACCGTATCTAACGGGAATACTGAAAAATTAACAATTAAAATATGAAATAACAATCTAAAAGCGATTGTCTAGTAGTTTTCACTGGTATTATAAGTTAAAATAGTGCACTGGTCAATAATTAATATAAAACAAAGTTGTAGGTACATTCAGCATTTATAAGTAAAGTATTTAAGATTGATGGATGGCCTTTTAGTAGTTCGTTCTTCGTTACACGCATTTATTTTCATATTACATTAGCCAGAACACTAATATCAAAACAACTCTCTGTCTTTCAGATTTCATAATTCCGGTTAGATTTTCATAAAATCTTTAGGCCGTTTACTATAATAAACTAGTATCTTTTATGTGTAATAAAATAAGTTAATTAAACGCGATAAAATCCGTAAAAAATAGTTTTATTCAATAGTAATATTAGTTTTAACGTATCTAACGGGAATACTGAAAAATTAACAATTAAAATATGAAATAACAATCTAAAAGCGATTGTCTAGTAGTTTTCACTGGTATTATAAGTTAAAATAGTGCACTGGTCAATAATTAATATAAAACAAAGTTGTAGGTACATTCAGCATTTATAAGTAAAGCATTTAAGATTGATGGATGGCCTTTTAGTAGTTCTTTCTTCGTTACACGCATTTTTTTCTTATTACATTAGCCAGAACACTAATATCAAAACAACTCTTTTTCTTACAGATTTCATAATTCCGGTTAGATTTTCATAAAATCTTTAGGCCGTTTACTATAATAAATTGGTATCTTTTTTTTATGTGTAATAAAATTAAGTTACGTTAAAATTTCTAGTGGGCTCAAAAAAGATTATCTGCTTTAGAAGATGCCGGCTTGTACAATGGTAGTATAGAGTAATTGAAAACCATTTGAAATGGAAGTGGCTTCCGATACAAAAAAAAAACTGGCAAACTAAAAATAATTATTTAGAGATATGTATGACTTAAAGTCCTGTTTTGTTTGCCGTTTTGGTTTTTTTATTTAAAATTATCGCAATTTAATTCTGTCAAAAATAAAATAAAATCCTTTTATTATTTAATCTACTAATCCAAAAGAATGTTATGAAAAAGTAACAGTAACGCCTAACAAACAGGGTAACTGTTTATTATAAATGTTCAAAGGCAATGCAATATTCTTAATCAAAAATGAATAGGAATAGACGCATAGTTAATCAGAGCATGTTGTCTATAACTAAATAACACAAAAAGATATTATCCAAAATAAAAGTTAATAAATATGTTGCAAAACCGGGCAGACCAGTTTGTACAAGCAGTTATCTATTAGAGGTTCTAACTAGCCGTAGTCCTGACCGATTAATTCTCGAGTTAAGGACTACTCGGACCGGATTAGAAATCGGCCAAGTCAATGTCAGAGACACTTGGACAATGGCAATTATACAACCAGACTCGAAACTAATCGTTCGTTTTATTCTACAAATTTTGGTTCAAGCTGTGATTTGAACCATTACTGCTAGGTACTTGATTACCCACGAGATCGACGGTGTAGTCGCAGTGACTTAAACAATTATATTTGCTTTGCATTGCATTACGACACAACGATATTTGTTTCTACTGCATGATATGAAAATTTTAATGAGAAAAATTTCCACTGCTTGGAACGTACGCTACATGATGTTATATTTTATGCAGGCAATATTCATACCACACGGTGGCAAAGAAATTAATTAAAGTTAAATATCTCAAGAGGATATTAGCCGTCTCGATCAGAATTTCTAATAGCAAAACGTCTACTTGAAGAGTGTAATAAGAAATACGTCTAATTAGAAAAACGTCCAACTATCGGAAGGTATGTACAGCAAGACGACTTTTCAGCAAATCATTTTTTTTATATTTGTAAGTATTAATTTAATTTTCTATTCTTGTTTCTTTGAAGTCAGTAATTTTATTTTTACTACTAATTGTGGGTTTTAAATGAATATGACTAATTTATTTTGAATGTGTTTGAGCAATAATGGTTCAGCTTGACTGGGGAAGGATCACGCTTACTCAGAATAATTATATATCCTTTATTCCGAATTTCGGGTAAAGCGAGCAATGGGTGCTGTGAAGTACTCGAAACATCGGGAATATAAAATAAGTCAATATACGCGATATAATCCGTAAAACTAGTTTTATTTAAATGTGTAGTGTTTGCGTAAATATAAGAAATCATTATGTAAACCAGTACTGACTGGTAATTGCAAATAAAATTCTCCGATTAGAGGATCTCATGACCAAGCGCGCAAGATATCTAACAGCCTTAAATTTCTTGAAGAGATTTGAGACCATAATCTCATTCCCACTGTGTGAAAATATTCACTAAAAAGGACATTCGAGCAAGCGTTAAGATCTTAAATCAGGCAAGTAAAAAGTTGTTACGAACGGTAATCCAACAAAAACGCTCTGATCTACATGACATAAACAAATCCATAGACACATTATTCAGTGAGTTAAAGGCAGTTTTAACGACATTTGATTATAATGTTTGCATCGAAACGTTAAATAAACGAGAAGTTAATAAATATAACGAATGCAAAAACAAACACGTACAGTAAATTATCAAAAATTAACGACCAAATTAAATGTCAAACATCTGTGTCAACGTCAGAACGAAACGCAACCGTTGACCACAAACAAGGATCATAGATTAAACGCGATATATAATCTGTCAAAACAAACTCTGGATCATGGAGGTCCCTGAAAATTTGTAGAATTTATAGCGGCGCTGCCGTCGGTAAGTAGTGTCTGCGAAGTTAGCTGTTTATGAGTACAAGTAGTCATATCAAAATATGCATAATATTGTTCATAATTAATGAGAGACAATAATGTATTTATTATATAAAAAATGTAGATAATACGAGTTAAAAGCATCTTGTCTACTCAACAGCCATATATATATGCAAAAAATGTACATCACATGAAAATGTCTCTGTTTTGAATACAAAAAATTGATTATTTATGTTACAAAAAAATATATCAAATCAATAATAATTAATAATTTATATTTGTAATAATTTATAATATTTATAATAATTAAAATTATAAAATACATAATTTATTTATTAATAAATAATAGTTCCGTTATTTTTTTTTTTCTTTGAATGATATTATATACACGTATATTAAACGTTGATAGATCATTTCAAACTAGCGCACAACAGCCCACTTTTATTGAGACAACTTAGCGATCGCAGCGCCTCACTTATTTTGACTATATTTCTGGGACACTATTTTCTACAGCGATCGTTCTCCTTCTCTCTAACCTCCATGCTCTGAATGATGCAACAATTAGAGTATTATCGAAAGGCCTTCATTTCGCCATAACACCGCAAAAATTACCGTATGAAGAAATTATCTGCAGTGTCTAGGACTGTTTATTTAAAAACAATAAGCGAAAGGAAGATTTGGAAGCGATACGTCAAGACATTTTGTCTATATTACGTCGAAGTTCAGCGCCGAAACCGAATCTACCCAAAGACGAATTTAGAGAGTTGAATAACCTCCGCAATAAACCAGAATTCACGATTCTCCGCGCAGATAAGGGAAATGCCACGGTAGTCATGGATAAATCAGATTATAATTCTAAAATACAAGAACTTTTGTCGGATGCAAGCACTTATAAAAGGTTAAAAACGACATAACAAATAACACACTTAAAACAACTAGTGACCTCATAAAGAAACACTCCAAAAAATTAAATCTGGACGTAAAATCGATAATACCTACGTGTGCCAAACCACCGAAGTTTTATTATATATGGGTATTTTGGTATTTTATTGTATATTATAAGGGTTGAGAGTATTTTCGCTAAGGCTCAACACTTAGCGAAAATACTCTCAACCCTCAGGGGATATACAATAGCACAATAATATATGCACAAATTTCGCTAAAACATTTACAAAGGAAATCGATAAAATAAAACACTACTGTATCGTTCCACTTATTTGAACGCGAGTGACGTATATTTCTGTTATCAAGCAGTATCATCTACGAAAATGAAGATGTATAGATACATTAAGCTGTTATAAATCACCGGGTGTAGATGAAATAAGAGTAAAAAATATAAAGTAGTTAAAGAAAGAGATCAGCCCATTGTTTGTAAAATTTATGAATACGTGTGTGCGAAACGGTGTCTATTCGAAATCCAAAAAGTCTCTGTTGAGGCTTCCTACCATTCAAAAAGGATTCCTACCATTTTGTAAGCGAGATTAAAGACGTACATCTGGCAGACAATGAAATCATGATCAGTTTTGACGTGCAGCCTCTGATCACATGCTTACCTGTTGAAGACTGCATCCCGATTATTAATAGAAGGCTGGAGGAAAATAACATGCCCGTAGAATATGCAGTATCACTCAGACACTGCCTTACATCTGGCTACCTATTGTGGAAGAAAGAGTTCTACAAGCAAGTAGATGGTGTGGCGATGGGCTCACCTGTATCTCCCATTGTCGCCGATATATTGATGGAAGACTTTGAGAAGAAAGCCTTGTTTACTTCTTCCGTAAATCCAAGATTCTACAAACGGTACGTAGACGACACTTTCACAATTCAACCTTTAGATAAAGTAACTGCATTTTTAGACCATCTTAACTTCATAAATTCTAAAATTCAGTTCACAATAGAGTTAGAAGCAAACAATTCTTTAGCTTTTCTAGATATGTTAGTAACTCAGAATCCTGATAACACCTTGAGCTACTCTGTGTATAGAAAAAAGACCCATACAGATAGATATTTAAACGGTGATTCTCATCACCATCCTTCACAGTTAGCTACCGTGGGTAAATCTTTGTTTCAGAGAGCACGAGGGATCTGTGACAGTAAACACCTCCGAGCTCCAACAAGTCACGCAAGTTTTGCACGACAATAAGCTTTGGGTCCCGCGCCTACGTCACAGTGAACGAGTGAAGCCGGCCACAGTCGAGCGAGTGCCTGCTGTACTGCCATATGTCAGAGGTGTCACTGACAAGATTGGCTACATCTTGAAGCATGCTTCCATTAAAACATACTTCAAGCCGCCGAAGAAGATTAGTCAATTTTTACCATCAGTTAAGTGTAATGTCCCTCTGCAAGATGCAAGAGTGTACAAGCTTGATTGTGAATGTGGTCTCTCTTATATAAGACAAACTAAAAGATCAATAAAAACCCGCGTTAAAGAACATATAGCTGATGTGAAGAATCGACGCTCCGGGAAGTCTGCAGTCTGTAAATACGTACAGGATCGCCTCCGTCACTACATTACATTTGATAGACCACAAATCGTCGCTAAAGAACACCGATTCCTTCCAAGGATGATTCGCGAGGCTATTGAAATAAAAAAACATCCTAATTTCAATAGAGAAGATGGCTGGGTGCTACCATCTGCTTGGGATCCTATAATTATTAAAATTAAATCTCAACCCAAGCATACAACTGCAACACTTCAAGATACTCTAAATTCATACTGCGTAGATCGGAACAAAAGTTTATAATTTTTAATCTGGAGGTGACCGTGGTTAACTACGACATTGGGACGTCAAACACCTCAGTCCCCCCCGTGACCTTGGGTGCTGTAAATTACTCGAAAGGTCGGGAATATAAAATAAGTTAATATACGCGATAAAATCCGTAAAACTAGTTTTATTTAAATGGGAGGATTATTTTTTGGAATTTGTCTCATACCAATACACAAATGTCCTCGAATCTCCTCATAGGTGAGACTTTGGTTTTCTTCAATTAGTCGCTTAGGAGTAGGAACATTTTCCTCAGTGTTCGCAATGAATGAATTTCCTCTTCATGAATTTTATCATGTAGAGAAAAAAGGCCACGATAAAATCCTTAAAATCTGCGTATCAGCCCCTTACGGTTAAAATGAGGTGCTTCCCTCCCAAAAGCATTTTGAAGACGACCAGTGCCATCTTGCTGGGAGAGTGAACTTTTAAAATCATAGAAAACCATTGCCCTAAAATCGTTTCGTGTTAATTCCATTTTTGCTACGGATGACGAACTTTAACTTGTAATAAAAAAAAAACAATTACTTAATACGCTACTTCCCGACAAAATATATTTTAATCTATATTTGAGTTTCTTATATTTAAAAAAAAATATAACATTCGAAATTCAAACATTTATGAGTGGCCAGGAGAGCAGAACTTTCAATGTGCCCTATGTAATGTTGCCGTATTGAAGTTTTTCATTTTAATCCTCAGAAAAGACAAAGTATATCCGCATTTTGATTTTTAATCGACGAAAGATGTAACTGTCTTTAGGAAAATTTCACCCACTTACCAACATGTAAATTGCGTGTTCGTTTGTCTCTATCACCATTACAGCACAACACAAGTCCCCTAAGGAATGCCACGAAACATAGTTCTAAACCACCTGTATCCACCAATTTCCTGCATCTGTAAACACAACTCCACTACTCCCTCATGGGCTCAATCATGGGCCTCCCTCGAATGATGCCACAAAGCACATTGTTGAGCCTTCTACTACCTTCTCGTCATATGGGGTCATTGGATTGACGATCTGATCAAACAAGCACGTAGTAAATGGATGCAGGTAGCTCAGGACCGTACTTTGTGTCAATCTATGTGTGTAGCCTATGTTCACCAGTAGACCTGTGATGGGCTGTAGCGATATTGTAGTGAAGTGCTTTAAGATCAATAGTGTATGGAATCCACCTCCACTTCGGTACAGAGTTCTGTAAGGAAGTAGACTCAATCATTAAAAGTTTGCGCTAGTTCATTAAAAGTCTTAAATACTACCTTAACTTACTTTTACGAAGATTATGAAGTGGTAGAATTGAACGTAGTTACACAAAAAGGATCCATTCCATTTTCGTGTACAATAATGAGCTGTGGACGCCAAAATTATTCTTAACGCTCCATACTTATGCAAATATAATTAAAGCAAAAGTCTAAAACTTTATCATCGCATTATCTTATTTAGCTTATCTTATAAAATGATGAATTAAAAATGTTTAGATGTGAATTCTTATTTCTATTACCTCATATGTATATAACAATTTTACAATAATAGACCAGACAGACTTATACAGAATTCTATTTTTCCCCGCGTGGATTTCTAATTCTGGTTAAACTGGGTCTGATTTGTCCGTATAGTTTATGCCCTAAAAAATGGACGACACTTTTTTCCGTGCTTATCTAACAAAATGTTCTTACATCAATATCAAAAGTTTCTAATGTTCATAACGTTAGGCTTAAACATTTTTTCCAAGATTGATGTGAATTTTTTGAATCAAATAAAACGATAAAGAAAGATTAGTTAGATTAGATTCCTATTTTTATTACAGAAATAATTAAACACTTTGATCTTATTTTATTAAAAAGTTTAAGTTACAGGCTATATACGTCCCACTGCTGGGCCTCCTCTCATTTCTGAGAGAGTTTTAGGCAAGGAATGTCCGCCGCGCTGTTCCAATGCGTGTTAGCGAGCTTCACATATCTTCAAAAATATTTCTTTTTTCTTATTTTTCAGATATGCAGATTTCCTCACAATATTTTATATTAATATTATATTTAAAATTTCAGTTAACAATTTCAACCCGGGTTGCTAGTGTACTGTGAATTTTTTAGCGAGCGCTTAGCCCCTGAGCTACCACGTCTCTTATATTCTTATCCGCTAGTTATTTCTAATTTTTTGTTAGTCGGTAAAGTTTCAATAATAAGGGCTGACAAAGATGTCTGTGCGAGTGCGTGTAGAAAACGCTTAGCATGATTTTTATTATAGTTAGAATATTAAGAAAACATGGTATCACCTTTGTTTCGTTTGCTTTCTTTCCATCTTTATTTTTATACTTTGTTTGTCAACAAGTGACCCCAGAATTCAGAGAAAATAAATATTTCATAATTACTTTTAAATCATCCTTATTTCAAAATCCTAGCGGAATTTTACATAGTTGGTCAGTCCCTTGGTTGAATCTGAAGACGCCCTTATTTTTATTAAAATATTTGTTATCTTTTTAAGTGACAAAAGACTATAGTAAAATTGAGCCTTTATAATTTATATTTCTGCACACAGGCCTCCCATTATTTCTGCAAGAGTCATGGACTAATAAAGTCAGCACAAGCACGCGCACCCGCACGGAGTCGTGTAATGGACTTCATGTACTCTCGAAATATTTAATTCCTTAGACATGGAGGCTTCCTTACGATGTTTTTTTTTCATCGCGTTCTTCAATACGTGGTAAATTAGCACTTAAAATTTCAAATAACAATTTTTTGTTGCCGGCGGTGATCGAACCCAGGTTACTCACGTAGTGTGAAAGTAAACAGTGACTTTCAACAAGAATTATATGTAATCTAAATTAATAAGAAATTATTTTATAGTATTCTATTCTGTTGAGTTAGAGTTATACATTATTATATAATAATAATTTGTACTAGTAGCTTGTATTTATTGTATTTATTTGTATACGAAGCATTTTTTTAACCTCTAATGTCAAACATGTTATGTTATAACTATCGTATAGTTTATATTTAAGTAAATCAGGATCGGTGGTCAAACCATTTTGTAAAATCGCATGTCAGGGTCCTAAAATACAAGCTGTGCTTAGTTTAGGCCCCGCAGTTTCCTGTGTTATGTGGCAGAGACAAAAACTCTTTAAAAATAAATTTATTTAATACTTTTAAACTAACTTAAAATATAGTAGTTGATACAGAGAACTTGGGAATGTTGAGGGATCGAAAGATTTGGTTTAAATAGTGTAGGAAGCTAGGAGGTGGGGGGTAAACATAAGGGAACAACATTGTTCTTGGTGTTATGGTTAACTTATGGTAAACTATAAACACTAGCATATAATATTACAATCAAATTAGTGTGGCTTCTAACGAAGTAAACAATATGATTTATAAAGTATACAGGTCTTATAACATAAAGTAAAGAGTATCCTATGACATAACTTTAGTTTGGCTTCTAAGAATTAGCTTTTAAGTGATTTAGCTTTTAAGTAAATAAACAATATAAAGTATACAGGTCTTATAACATAAAGTAAATAGTATCCTATGACATAACATTAGTTTGGCTTCTAAGAAAGTAATTTAGCAAATAAAAAATATGAAGTATACAGGACTTATAATATAAAGTAAATAGTATCTATGAAATAACACCTCCCCCCTTAGAACAAAGATTGAGCGGTTTTGCTCGATTTTTGAGTGTAGTCAGCAGCTTCGTCTTCGTCTTCTGATACCATGTGGATTTGTAGGCATGTTATTCCATGGCAAGCGTTTATAACATTTATAACAAAAATATGTTAGCATAATGATGCCAGTAATCGTACTTAATATGGAAAATTTTGTTACATGTTTTTCTAAGAATGTAGGTTTATTATCTTCAAGCAATTTGTGTGAGTTTTAAATTGTTCTCTAACCGAGTTAAGAGAGTCGAGTTGAATGTTGTTGAGCTGGACAGGTGCAAGTTCTGGTTGTTGCAGCTTAATTTCATCTGAGATGCAAATGTGTTCAATATCCATATAGATAAAAGGATGGCTGATGTTGGTCGATTTTGTGTTCTCAGCTAGGAGTGTAACAAACGCAGTGTACATTTTACATCCTTGTTCTAGAGTGATGATACCTGCTCCAGAGATTTCGCCGTGAGTCGTTTTGCTTTCGCATTCTAAAGCATACGGAGTTTTGCGTTGGAGTATGTAGATCCAGTTGTTGTTTCTAAGAGCTTCGAAAATTTTGATGTGTGCAGAAAAGGTAGTTACATCACAAACTTCAAGAACTTGTTGACTCGTCGTTGTTATGATGACAACTTCGCATATGGGTCTGGTGTTGATGTTGTAGATGAGAAGATCCTTGCAGACTTTAGATTCCGTTGCAAAGTCTTTGGATTTGTCCAGTGAGCTCATGATGACGTATTGCTGTCTAGTGGTCACTCATGGCAAGATATGAATTCTAAGATATATATAATTTTATTCATATAAATATAGGAAGTAATGGAGGCAGATTCAAGTATTTTGTGTAAATTAGGTAATGCTATTGGGGCAACTAAGTTTTTATTGAGCCTAGCGGGATTAGAAGACAGTAATTCTTTGTATAGGCGCATAGTGGATATTATAGAAGGGTGAATTACATTTGATTTAATGAAAAGTATGCTTGTAATGACATCATCGATATCTCGTTCCAAAGAAACTATAGCTTATAGAATTTGAATTGAAAGGGTGGATATTATTTCTTCAAGAATAGTTAAATGAAATATAAGTTTGTTTGTTGAGGTAAAGTATGAAATTATATTTCTAATATCTTCGTTAATAACGTATTCATCATAAGAGATTTTATGTAATGTTTCATTAAAATTCGTGATCGTTGAAGAAATAATTTGTAATTGTTGTTTTAAGATATCATTAGTAGATATTTGTTGTTTCTCTAACTGTTCAATACATTCGTTATAATGTTTGGCATCTTTTGTGTCTGGAACACCAATGAGCCATTTCGAAATTGAACATAAGCCGTCTAGTATTTCGCGTTTGGATAGCTTGTTCTCGGTGTAAGAATTAAGTTCGTCGAGTCTAGAATCTATTCTGTCTATGTTTATTTTTATAAATGAAGTAGTAGTTATAACGTTAGGTAAATTTGAATGTGTGGTAATGAAAGATTGATAGTTATTTAAAAGTCGTTTGATAGAGTTGCTAGCTAGGAATAAAGGTTCAAGATTACGATATACGATAAATTTCCAGGAATTTTCAGATATTAAAATTTCACCATTGTTTTCGAAATAGAGTCCAGAATTAGAAGGAATAGGATTTATGTGGGTATCCCCATCAACAAAAGTTGTGGAGTACCTGAAAATTAGAATAAACCTAGTTAATTGTTTTAACTTCTTTTAAATTTAGTTATATAATAATTCTTAGAAAATAGATAGACTTTGTATAAAATGATAAAAAAAAAACAAATAGTAAAATTAATGTACGACTTTTTTATAAGATATAAAAGATTTTCAATTAAACTAAGGGTTTTTTTAGGGTGTACCATTATTCGAGCCACCTTGAAATAGATTTAAAGTTAAATATTTATGAATAATTACGATCTAGTCTTACAATAAAATGTTATGATTATTGAATGAAGTCATGCAATGATGTTAAGCGATTCGCATGCACTATTTTTTTTCCAGATTTTTGTATAATATAATTTTCATTAAAACCTTTTCTAACAATAACATGAGGCACGTCCCATAGGCTATTTAAGTTGTTTGGATTAGGGACTTTAAGCATAACTTTATCTCCTACGTTAAATTTGGCTATATTTTTAATATTGCTGTCGTATCGCTCTTTTGCCTTTTCTTTCATTGACTCTACATTTTGGCGGGCTATGTCCCGTGATACCTTGAGTCTTTCGTTTAAATCTCGCAGGTAGTCATGAGTTGTGTAGTCGTCGTTTGCTTTTAAAGAATATAGAGAACGCGGTTTGTAATACCAAAGAGTAATTTATGAGGTGTAAATTTTGTGGACTGATTAATTGATGTGTTATGGCACACAACGGCAAATGGCACAATTTGATCCCAATTAGATTGATTACGTTTGTAGTACATTCGGATGTGATCGCGTAATGTTGCGTGGAATCGTTCTAATAAACCGTTAGTTTGAGGATGATATGCGGTGCTAACTGTGTGGTTGGATCCTAGTAATTTCATCAATTGTTTGATCACGATATTTAGAAATTCTGTACCTTGATCGGAATGAAAACGTTTAGGTACACCGTAATGTTGACAGAAAATTAAAAGAGATTTGGCTACTGTAGTTGCTTGTTTGTCTTGAATGGGGTATGCTTGAACAAAACGAGTTAAGTCATCTTGTAATGTGAGTATATATTTATTAAAGTCATTAGTTATGTCTGAATAAGAAACTAAGTCAATAGTTACGCGTTCAAAAGGTTCAGTAGAAAAAGAAGTAATAACCATGGAAGCTTTATATGTTTTACGTTGAATTTTGTTTTGTGGACATATTTGGCAATTATCTATATAATTTTTAATAGTTTCTGTCATTCCTTTCCAGAAATATTCAGATCGTATTCTGTGTGTTGTTTCGATAATGCCACGATGTCCTGATAGGGGATCATCATGGAAGGTTTTCAGGATAGATGCTATCTCTTGTCTGCTAAATAAGTTGTGATGTGTAACTGTTCGTTTCCTTTAAGTTTACAAGTGGGGTCGTTTTTTAGATTTGGAATGTAAACTGATTTTAATTTATTGTTGTGTAGGCAAGCGAGTAATATTTTAAAACAGCTTTCAGAATCCCAAGGATCGAAATGTGTCTTGAACAGCCAAATATAATATTTTGTTTCTTATCCGAAACTAATAAATCGGTTTCGTAAAGTGTTTTTGGTTTATTTAAATATGGGTCCACTTGAGAGCAAGTGGAAATTGCTTGTTTGAAAAGGGTATTTTTATCGGAAAGTTGACAAGAGATTGGGATAAGAATGTTTTTGTGACGTTCGTTTAAGAGGAAGTCTGGTGAAATGTGGAGATATGGAGTATTAAATGTGTGAGAGTCGATTTCTAAGTAGTATTGAAAGTTTAGTTGGAAATTGTCTTCTGAAATGTTTGAGTCAAGATGTGTGTTTTTGTCGTTATTTGTTGGATTATGTATGTTCGTGTGGAGAATTGGTGGGCGTGAGAGAGCGTCTGCATTAGTATTGTTTTTACCTGCCTTATACACTATTTCGTATTCGTACCCTTCGAGTTTAAGTCGCCAACGAACTAACCGACTACCAGGGTCTTTTATCGAGAAAAGCCATGTAAGCGGTTTGTGGTCAGTTACAGTTTTAAATTTTCTACCAAACAAATGGGGTCTAAAATGTTTGACGGCCCAAACGATAGCTAATAACTCTCTTTCAATAGTGGAATAGTTGGCTTAAGCTTTTTTGAGTGTTCGAGATGCATATGCTATAGGCAAGTCCTTGCCTATTTCGCCTTGCGATAGCACAGCACCTAAGGCGTTTATCGAAGCGTCTGTGGTTAGTATGAATTCCTTTGTGAAGTTACGATATTTTAAGATTGGAGGGTGAGTAAGAAGATGTTTACATTCAATGAAGGATTGTTGTTGGTTTCGCTCTATATGAAAGCAGTGTCCTTTTTAAGAAGGCTAGTTAAAGGTTTAGTGAGTTTACTGAAGTTAGCAATAAACCGACGGTAGTATCCTGTAAGACCTAGAAATCCTTTATATCTTTACACGATTTAGGAATAGGGAATTCTTGAACTGCCCGTATTTTATCGGGGTTCGGCTTAACGCCTTCGTTGGAAATGATATGGTCAAGATAAGCAACTTCGCGTCTAAGAAATTCACATTTGTCTGGTTGGATTTTTAGTACATATTTTCTTTAAGTCTAGAGAAAACTTCTTCAGGTTTTTGTTCATGTTCTTGAAGGCTAGAAGCAAAAACCACTATGTCGTCGAGGTAAACGAAAACCACACAAAACGGAGTCCATTACACGCTGAAACGTTGCTGGCGCGTTTTTCAGGTCAAATGGCATTCTTTTATATTCGTAATGACTGTACGGAGTGCTAAAAGTTGTTTTAGGAATATCATTTTGATCTTCTTCTAACTGATGAAAACCTGAGGCGAGATCCAATGTGGTAAAATATTGAGAATGACCTAATTTGTCTAGAATGTCTGTGATTTTGGGAAGATGATAACTGTCTCCTACTGTGACTTCATTTAGCTTGCGGTAATTAGTTATTCTAATCGCAATTTCTGTTTCCCAGATGCGTCTAGTTTTTATAGGAACAACCCAGATGGGGCTACTCCAAGGAGATGAGCTAGGTCTGATAATGTCTTGGTCTAACATTTTTTGGACTTGTGATTTTACATCTTGTTCGTGTACTTGAGGAAAGCGATAATTGTGTGAATTGTAATGTCAGTAGTGGTAGGTATTTGATGTTTTGTATGATTGCTAAATGTAAGTGAGTCGCCTTCGATGAAAAATATGTCAGGATATTTGGAAACAATTTTATCTAATGAGTTCGACTCTTCTTTGTTCAAATGTTCGCGTCTAATAAGGGTGAGTACTTGGTTTTGTCTATCGGTATTGGATGTGTGATTAAGATCGTTAATTAAGTGGTTATGAATGTTGTTTGTTTGTTGATTTGGTTGGTAAAGGAGAACTTCGATGTTTGGAAATGCCTATTTTGTTTGGATTTATTTACTACACGAGTGATAATATATGAGTTGTTTTGACTTCGACTAATGCATTGGGAATAACAATACCGTTATCTTATATTTTGAAGATTTTCGTTCAAATAATGTAATTTGTAGGATCTTTCACGTATTTTCATAGTTTTGGATTGAATGTAAATGTTGCAATTATTCTTTATCATAAAATCGTTACCTAGTATACCGTCTGCTTTAATGTTAAGGGAGGCGACATGGAAACGATATTTAGGTAAATAATGTAGAGATATGTTGGTGGTGCCTGAGGTTATAATTGAATTTTGGCTACCGGAAATGCCTACGATTGACACGATGTTTACAATAGCTACATAGTTTCGTAATTTGTTGTGGTGTGTTTGCGTTATTGTACATGGTGTAGATGAGTTCGATTCATAGGCTTATTTGTATATATTATAATTATGGTTATGGTATGGTGGTTTTGTAAAAGTTGGTGGACCCGTTGTGTTCAGTTTAAATAAAGATTGCCTAGCCTTGTTCATTGCACGAATTTTATCTTCTTGAAGTGCAAATCGGCCTGCTTCGCAAAGACTATGAAATTCTTTTGTTCTTAACATTGCTCCGATGTCGGAGCTAATGCCATTAATAAAAACGTTAAGAGCCGTTTTCTCCGTTGTCGCTAAGCAACCTAATAACGTCTCATCGCATATTTCAGCGTTTAACTTTTCAATTATTTTAGAGCGACAAAGGTCGACTCTGTGAAAATATTCAGTTAAAGTTTCTGTAGGTTTTTGGAACATGGATTGAAGTTCAAGGTTAAGGTGTGCTATGATTTTGACGTTAGAGAATTTTTCAATAAGGAATGTTCTTAAACCGGTCCATGAGGCATGTTCTTTACTGTGAACGTCTGCCGCACCCGAACCAGTGATATTGTTTAACGCGTATACTAAAAGTACTGACTTCTGGTCCGCTGAACTTAAGTCGAAAGCTGAATTGCATGACCTAAAGAATCTGTACACTTGGTCGTTATTATCTGTGTCGAATAAGGGAATTAATTTAAGTAATGTCTAAGGCTATTTTAGGGTTCGTTTGAGATTGTTTTACACAGACAATGAATAATTGATATAATAGAATAGTATAATATAGTGTATGTAATAGAATAGTACGATTACTTATATTAAAAAAAATGAATGTGAATGAGGTGGTAGATGTAGGAAAATATTTTGGTAAAAATGGAAAAATAATAATTCGAACAAACAGGTTTAGCCACTTACCAGATTAACAATAAAATCTGGAGCTGCATGGTTCGGCGAAGTTTTTCAAAAGCCTTCAGCTACCGTACGTTGTCTTCTTGTTGAGAGATGCCGTCCCGTCGAATTTGGTACGTTTTTACTTCGTCTTTACGCGATTTAAGCGAATGAATCACGCAAGAACCTACCGACTGCGCCAAAAACTCTTTAAAAATAAATTTATTTAATACTTTTAAACTAACTTAAAATATAGTAGTTGATAGAAAGAACTTTGATACAACAGAACACAGTTGATACAAAGAAATTCGGAGACGTATGCAGATGGCCAAAGCAGCTATGAGTAAGTTAACCAGAATCTGGCAAAACAGGAAAGTGTCGAATACCACCAAGACCAGACTCGTGCGAGCTTTGGTATTCTCAATATTTCTGTACGGTGCCGAATCATGGTCAATTCGAGCTGCTGACCGAAAGAAGATCGAGACTTTCGAAATGTGTATGTACAGAAGAATGTTGCGTATACCGTGGACAGCAAAAAGAACCAACAAATCTATTCTCGACTAACTAAAGATTACTACCAGACTATCCACTATATGCTACCAACGAGTCCTAACTTATTTTGGTCATATTGCCCGGAGACAACCAGACAATCTGGATAAATTAGTTGTAGTGGGGAAGATCAAGGGAAAAAGATCACGTGGGCGATTACCTACCCGCTGGTCCGACCAGATTCAAAATATAACGGGACTTAATATTCCCACTGCCCTGAGACAAGCCGAGGACAGTGTGGTATGGAGGAAGCTAGTCGACACATCGGTGAAAGCATTTCAGGACAAGCACGACTTTCAGTAAAGAAGTACACGAATAAGAAAAAACAGAGAACTTGGGAATGGAATTATGTTGAGGGATCGAAAGATTTGGCTTAAATAGTGTAGGAAGCTAGGAGGTGGGGGTAAACATAAGGGAACAACATTGTTCTTGGTGTTATGGTTAACTTATGGTAAACTATAAACATTAGCATATAATATTACAATCGAATCAGTGTGGCTCCTAAGGAAGTAAACAATATAATTTATAAAGTATAAAGGTCTTATAACATAAAGTAAATAGTATCCTATGACATAACATTAGTTTGGCTTCTAAGAAAGTAATTTAGTAATAACATACATACATGTCACCCAGAGGGGTAGGCAGAGACTACGGACTTCCATTTGGCACGATCCTGATACACCTCTCTCGCCTCCTTTGCATCCATATATCTACGCATACACGCTCGTCAGTTAAGGGTACTTCTAATCTGGCCCATTTTCAATATATCGTCAATTTGGTCGATAAACCTTCGTCTAGGGCGTCCCTTCCCGACTTTTCCGTTCACTTCTGCAACATAAATTTTACTTTGTCACTCTTTCCTCGTTCATTCTTTCTACATGACCAAACCACCGAAGCATTCCTTTTTTAATCCTGGTCAAAATGTCATCTTGCAAACCACACTTTTCTCTTATCACACTATTTCTCACCCTGTCATTCAGATTCAGCCCTAGCATACTCCTTAATGACCGCATTTTTACAGCATTTATTCTACTCTCATGCTTCTTCTGCTAGACCCAACTTTCACTACCATACATTAAAGTAGGGTCTAACACAGCATTATGATTGCCAAACGTGCCTTTTTTGATTCTGACTCTTCATAAAAGCGTGTAGAGCCCCATTCACTCTATTTCCTGCGCTCACTCGTCGTTCTATATCCTTATCATATCTACCATCCCTGTTAATCAAATATATAAACACATAATAATATAATAAACATCCCAAATATACAAACTCACCCACTTGCTCAATCATCTCCCCTTCTATTCTTATTTCACATAACGTTTTACTTTCTTCTCTTTCAAAAACTATCACTTTAGTCTTACTTGCGTTCACTTTCATACCCCTTTCTTTTAATGACCATTTCATTAAACTAACCATCATTTGCAACTCGGCCGCCGACGATGCAAATATGACTTGATCATCGGCGTACAAAAGGCATTTGACGGTTAAGTCACCCATTCTCAACCCACATTCTTCAACTTTCAAAGTTTGCAAACAACTGTCCATAAATAGGTTAAACAACCACGGGGAAGCTACACAGCCCTGTCTGACACCTTTTTGAATGCCAAACCAGTCCGAGTAGACCCCATTGATCCTGACACAAGCACTAGAGTCCCTATAAAGAGACCTCAATGCCTGTATCAAACCAGCGCTCAAACCAAATGGTGTTTGCCATAACACATTCCTGTCCACTCTATCATAAGCCTTTTCCAAGTCCATGAACGCACAAAAAACTTTCTGGTTTTTGGCCAAAAACTTCTCCGCAATCATGCGCATGGAAAATACTTGATCCGTACACCCCATCCCCTTTCTAAATCCAGCTTGCACATCCCAAACTTTTCCATCATTAATTTAGTAAATAAACAATATAAAGTATACAGGATTTATAATACAAAGTAAATAGTATGACATAACACCTGTCATGTATAAATCAAATTAACAATATATATAGTAAAATAAACAATATAGTATAAGTCAAAGTAATAATGTATAAAACAATGTTACTTTTGTTATTGTGACTTAAAAAATTACACTTTAATCTACTCGCACATCGTTCGTATAAAGTACAATTGTCAGCATACAAAGATTTAATATCAGATAATCTTAAATATACGAAAACAAAATTCATTTAAAACCAATAATTAGTGGTCAAAGTTACGATTAACAATATTGGAATTTATGTATATCAATGTTAACGACTCTGTCAGCTCGCGCCCTGACGTATAAATTTAATTAAATTCCCTGGGCCTACGTGGTTCGAAATTATCGCATGGCGCACGTTACCTGTTACGCAAATTTTAAGATATATAATTTCCATATTGATCTCTTTTTTTAATAGAATGAGGGTGACAAACGAGCACACAGTCCACCTGATGGTAAGTGAATACTGTGGTGTGGGGGTGCGAATAATCAACACACCACATATATTAAATAACTGTTTATTTCTACGAAGTTTAAAGTCGCGGATCGGAGCGCGGACGAGCGGCCTCACGGCGTCGGACGGTCAGATCGTCTGGCGAGGCGTTCAAAATCGAGACGGTTGCTCCAGCGAAGCCGAGGGTTCCCGACGATTGCCGAACGGTCGACAGCTACGGCCGTGCTGCCACAGTGGCCCATAGACATTTATTCTTAAGCAGATGCGTTGTTACCCCTGAGGATTGAGATGAAATGCCTCGTTTCCAGTAAAAAAGGTCTCCGGTTCTCTACTCTCATCATTCGGAACACAATTGCATTAACCTAAATTAATTAAAATAATTTTATTAATTTGATTGGGAAGAAGATGGGGAAGAAAGGTTCTCAAGTGGCAGCCTCGTACCGGCAGGCGAAGTGTAGGGCGTCCCCAATAGATGGAGTGACGACCTGGTAAGACATGCAGAAAGTCAATGGATGCAGGTGGCTCGGGACCGTGCTTTGTGGCGTTCCTTGGGGGCTATATTCAGCAGTGGACTTGTGAAGGGCTGAAATGACGAATGAAAGATGATGAACTAAAAATCAGCGCTGAGAATGTGATGACATTGTGGGGGTACGCTTAGTAAGAAAAAATTTCGTTATAGGAACATATTATTGTTCAATAATAAAATTTATTTAAGTAATAACAAACTTATTTAAAAATTTTATTTTAAAAATTACTATATTTTAAAAACAATTACGTACTATAAATATTATTTAAGTATTATTATATATAGAATAATATTAAAACAAACATATCAAAACAATTCAATGTAAGCAGCAAAAATAGTAAATGATCAATAGAATGGTGTGTCTTTCCTAGTGTGGTGGTGTTGGGAGTGGTGGTGCCGGGATTAGTGGTGACGGGGATAATGCACGCAATTGAGGGAAGGCGGGAGGTGCTCTTAAAACTAGGTAAGACACATAATTTTATTTAATTACGCCGATATAAGCAAATTAATTTTTAAGTACCAACTTTAATAGTGAATGATCACCAACATATCGATTAAATGACAACGTAGTGTTCACTTATTAATTAAAATGTTAATTTAAATATAAGCCATATTATTTATATTTGGCAATATTTACATGTTTAGAATATATAATAAACATTTATTCATAAATTGTTTTATGTCATCCAAACATGTATTATTATTATATAATGGTTTTGTATTTCCAAAGCACACTTTTTTGCTTTCTTGTAATACTGTCCAGTGTCCATCTAAAGTTCTAAAGGTTGCCTGGATTAAATCCCTCTTAGTGATAAGATCGCCCATTGCACCACTTTTCTTTTTGTTCCTTTTTTTTCCTGTTCATATTTTACTGTCTTGATATGCAATAAAGTGTTTATCTATCTATAAAATATTATTCTGATGTATTTAAAATCACGCATTTCGCATAGCACTGATATAATCCGAATTTCATTAAGCTATAACTTCCGATTGGTACAATTAATTTATATATTACCCTATATTAAATATGGTAAGTCTAACAAAACGATAAAACTGTCTTAAGTTTTATTCAAAAACCTTGGCAACAGTTCATGAAAAACTCACTCGTAGAAGCAAAGTTTTTTTCTACGACAACAATGAAATGGTATGAAGACAGAATAGCACAAGAACTTTTAACTTAGTACTATATTACAATATTTTATACATTCATTCATTCAATTATTGAATATAATTTCAATTTTAACATGAATTGCTGAACAGAGGCCTCCTCCGTAAATTGCCTCATAGGTTTATTTTGCCATAGTTGACATCATTGTCGGGCGGGCTACCGCAGTTTTTTAATTATTTTCGTATATTTATCAGGAAGATAATGCTGCCCATCTCCTGTTTCGATTTCCCTCTGTCGCCTCTTACGACTCCCACGGGACGATATGAGATAGAGCCACTACACCGCTTATTAGAATTTATAATTACATAAATAAAACTGTACTTTTTTTATCTTCCTCTTCTTCAGTTATTAAAAGTTCACTGATTTACAAGGGTGTTTCCGTTCGGCGAATTTACGTTTGCAGTACCAGACGTTTCGCGTCTTTGATGCTTCTGCCCTCCGCAGATCTAGGTATTTTAAGCCTGACGTAAAGAGAAAAGGTCATACGGGACCATTTAACTTGTAGTGGCGGTGTAAGAATATTCACTACCCTATATCATCCCGTGGTTGTCGTAAGAGGCGACAGAGTGAAACAAATCAGGAGATGACCAGGATCTTTCTTCTATTAACGACTAAAAATAAAAAAACTGTGTTTGCCAACCCGCTTGCCAAGCGTGGCAACTATGGCCTATAAGGCAATCTATGTGGGAGGCCTATGTTCAGCAGTGGGCTTTAGTAGGCTGTGACGTTAACGGTAACGGTGTAGAGATATATACTGCCGTCTATCGGAAGCTATAATAACTTTCTGGCATTTCCCATAGTCGCCACTTACGTCACCTACGGGTTGAAATCTGGTGATGAATCTTCTTACAACACGCGGTGTAGTTACATTGCTACTACACGGTTTTTATTTTATATATTTTATATAAATAGTTTTTAATGTGCGCACAATTTATAGGAAACACACAATTTAGGGATAGAGAGTTTATATATATATTTGTAAAAATTAATAAAAATATAAATTCTTGACTGTATCCCTGTTAAACGGAATCTTTTAGCTAAAATAATTTTGCCAAGTTTAATTTATTCTGAACACTTTTAATGCTTGCATAATCAACGTAATTTATAACCTACTGTACCCTTGCTAACTAAACTAACAGTCCACTCGAGTCGTAAAATGAAGGGGATTAAGCGCTTTTCGTTCCAAAGATTGTTTTCTGTTGCATTGCTATAAAGGTTCAGTTTGTACTTTATTACTTAGTTTATATTTTTTAATGGATTGCATGATGTTTGTAACTTATCAACCGAGATAAAAAAAATAAAGGAATAGGTTCTATATTTGACACGTAAGTTTTTTAAGCATGTTTACCCATTTCTCGCAACGGGCTACACCAATTTGAATGATCCTTTTTTATTAGATAGGGTAAAATTTGAAGAAAAAATCCACCCTGAGGGTGGAAAAAAGGGTAATTTTTTCAAATATTTCGACGACATTGTTGTTGTCCACCTGCATCCATCGGCTTTCTGCATGACTTACCAGGTCGTCACTCCATCTAGTGGGGGGACGCCCTACACTTCGCCTGCTGGTACGAGGCTGCCACTCGAGAATCTTTCTACCCCATCGGTTGTCGGTTCTTAGAGCTATATGGCTGGCCCATTGCCACTTCAGCCCACTAATATGTTGGGCTGTGTCGGTTACTCTGGTTCTACTGCGGATATCCTCGTTTTTAACTTACCTACGACTTAGTCCACTCAAAAAGATAAAAAAATTATTATTAAAAATTAAAAAAACAAATAGAAAAACTAAAATGAATAAAAACATATCTGTATAGTAGCTTCTGAAGCTGGGGCTTTAATTTTACGATAGGTACACTTTGTCTTAGCTCCAACCTTAGAAGCTTTTATTATATGGATTTTTTTTAATTATTTTTAGACGTTGAAATCGATTTTTAATTTTTATAAAAACTGTCATCTTACAATTGATAATAATTTAAAGGTATCCAAAAAGTTAAAAAGTAAAAAAAATCTTCGGCTGCCAACCCGCTTGCCAATAATAGCAAATATCCCTCTTTGAGGCAATCTTTAGTAGAGTCCCATGTTCAGCAATTGACTTTTGTAAGGCTGTAATGATAATGATTATTGTGAACCTATGTGGATTAAACAGGTAGTTGATATTGTATGTTATATATATATTTATTTATATGTTTTTTTATAATAGAATTTTCAGACTAAGATGTCTATAAAAACATATAAATATATATATATATATATATATATATATATATATATATATGTTTTTTATAAAGTGTGTACAATAAAAAAAATCCAAGTAATGACATAGATCCAACATGGCTTCTAAGGATAATTATTAGACTTGCGCTCTTACAAAGCGACACTTTACCTACGACAGGTTTAACTGCTTAACTGTACAATATCTACGCCAGCGTCAAATCTTTGTGTCAGGCTTTGTTTTTTTAAGTACGGGAACCAGTAATAAATAATTATTCTCAAATAGGAACGCTGTCATTGCTTTTACTCAGTTGACGCAAAGGGGAAAGAAAAATCTGTTCCTTGCTGTTTGACGAGTTAGTTTTGATGTATCATTTTGTTATATAATATTATTACTTTATATTATTTATTTACTGAAGTAATAAAAAATAGGAAGATTTTCTTCTATTTAAATTAGCCTAATTTCAAGTGAATTTAGTATTATTTTACTTATTATAAGCCGGTGCTTGCAATAGATTACCTGCTACTACTTGTCTACAAATTCAAACGTGGTATTCCCCACTATCATTCAAAGCTGGGTCCACACTTGTATCATTTTAGAATAGACATAGTGTATCAGATCTCCGACGCGTGGCATCGACGTGTATCATTTTCGCTAGTGTGGACGCAAAATGATACGCGATCATGTTACACGCTGTAGCTTGATACACCCCGATATATAACCGCGTATCTGATACATGTCGTATCGGATACGTGTATCATGATCGGCCATTGATCGGACGCATTTTGATACTGTGTCATGATACGTCAATGTCATTTGTTTTGTTTTGTGTTTTTTCGATCGTCAAATACGCAATGCCGATACACGATCTAGACAATTCTGTCTTTTTACCCTGTTTCGACTCATTACAATAAAACTAGCACATGTCACTGCTACACTCTGAGCTATCACAGAGATAAATACTGGATGCATGTCTGAACTGAATGAGAGTTGTTGACTGAATCACAAGGAAAAGATACGAGGAACGGAAGGTTTCGATACGAGGAACGCAGGAAAAATTGAGCGTCTACACATAACGACACGCGTTGGCATGACACTGACATGACACGATGAGAGATATGATATGGTCAAAATGAGCGTCCATAAATACTCGATACGATACGCCTGATTTTGCAATTCATGATGACGCAAATGTGATACAAGTGTGGACCCAGCTTTAGTTGTGACATGTATGCTACACATTATGATTGTCTTGTCCTTCATCTTAAGATTTATCTACAGGGAGACAATATTAAGGTCATTGAACATAGTGAATAATTATATAATTGTAATAATAAATATAAAATCAAACGCTATATACCCCGAAAAGTATTAAAACGAATATTATCTAAGTAATACAATACATAATGATAATAATAAGAATGTGCTCCAGGCTGAATTTCGGTCACGGCGGCCAATCTCAACGGAGGCTACGATCCGATTTCACGGATATCTAACACGACCGGTGAGACTACAGATGAAACACTGCCAACTTCCAGGTTCCGGGATGCTACTGTTTCTTTTAATTTCTTGAAAGAGTTAAACATGTAAGTGATTTTAACTCGATCTAGGATATGAACCCGGGACCACATGGTGAACATTCGCGTTAACGACCACTAAACCAACTAGGCAAACATTTATTTACGACTCTACGACCTCTTTGCATGTCAATATCAAGTCCTCGAAATCAGCCTGCGGGCAAATTTCGTTTGTATAAATAATGTGAGCAACATTAATTAGTTTTCTTTATTTAATAAATATGGTTGGTGGGAGATATAACAGCTTCTTCACTAAGATGTCACATGATGCAATCAAAACCCGATGACGTAACTGGGGAAATTTCATCCAGAAATCTGAGTCCTAAATTCACAAATTGTTGTTAAGGTACAGCTTTACCAGAGCGAGATTATCAGCTCTACCAGCGCCTGTACAGTGTGACAAATCTCTTTAGTGATGCTTAGCAGTTAGCAAATTGTTGTTAAGGTCCATATTCATGTGGACTAACAAGGCTGTTGATGCAATATCGTCGTATATATTTCGCTGATTCATGCCATTAGGTGCTGGTAAACTCAATGATGATGATGATTTGAAGCAACCCTGACACCCCTCTCCCACTTTATTGCGTCCATATATCTACGCTTATATGTTTGTCGGTTATCTTTACTTCTTGTTTTGGCCCATATTTAATATATCGTCAATTTGAGTTGCCGCCACTGCCACTAACTTATTGCAGCATAAATTCACTTTGTGACTCCTCTTATTTATACTTTCTACATTTCCGAACAACCGAAGCATTACTTTCTTAATCCATCTCACAATATCCTCTTTCAAATCACACTTTTCTCTTATCACACAATTTCTCATCCAACATATTTACTGACTGTTAATATAGTACACATGCATGCACCAGTCCACCTGATGGTATGTGAGTGCTGTAGCTCATAAATGATTGTCTGCGCCGCAGACAGTTATAAACAAACATATTTATGGTGTCTGCGTTATAAATAATATACATATTCTATAATTTATTAATCCATGGATACTTAATCGATTTATAATAATTATTGTAAAATCTGTACTTCCGGTGCAATTCAAATATAAGTACTGTACGTTCGTTACGAACAAGTTCAAATAGTTAAATATCTTAACGGGCACGCATCCTTTTGTACCAACCATAATTATTGTATTATAAATATAGCTACTTCTAATAGTTCTAAGGATCTTTATTTAATCTTCCTTGTTCTATTCTTAACAAGAATTTGGCGACTGTGAAAGGACTTCCACCAAATTATGAACAAAAATGATGTTCCCGTGGACGCCCTTTTGAGACGGCCGACGACGTGTGCACCCAGTTTCTACAGACGACCCGGAGTTTCTATAGAAGAACTAGAACTAGAAGTTCAGTTAAACTACAACGT
The DNA here is from genome assembly GCA_029286625.1 of Parnassius orleans. Lineage (NCBI taxonomy): Eukaryota > Metazoa > Arthropoda > Insecta > Lepidoptera > Papilionidae > Parnassius > Parnassius orleans. The sequence continues at coordinate 41,860 of JAGSMP010000743.1, forward strand.
CGTGCTGTACGTGCATCGCCCACTTCGAGCGGCCACTCCATCAACACGCAAGATCCATCTACTGAGCAGACGCAGCCAGCAGACAGCAGCCTTGCAGCACGTGAACGACTTGCTCAGCAACGCCTGCCTGCCTATCAAACTGTGAGCTCGTTCCTATCTTCATATTTTCCTTATACATTATTCCCCCTATATTTTGAAGTCAGTGAATTTAGTTCCTCGATGCACGAAATTATTCTAATTGCGTTGCCCTAAATTTATTTCCGAAGCTGATAAAATCGATTTTACCAAGTAGACGCCCATATTTTTTGCTCTGGTGTATACTTAATTTTGCTTAAGGCTGGGTGTACCTGTTTTTGTCCGTTTTAGTATTGATTTTTGATAGGCAAATTACATTTTGAATCTGAAAAAAATATATTTTAGACACATTATTTCTCCTTACGATGTATCCGGTCAATATACGATACAATACATTTTTCTTGATATAAAAAAATTCCGAACTATGTTTTTTTCTATAAGTAATATCAATTTATAGGTAATTCATTTTGGAATCGATTCTACCCGATCGTTTTTTTTTTTCTTCATTACATTATTAAAAAATTATCGATTTTTCAAGTGATTTTCGAACCGCGTGTCACTTGCTAGTGCCAGTGTCCGGCGGGACGTTGCCGAAGTAAGAGCTGCGTCAAATTTTTGCGCGAATTGTGAAAAAAATATGGTAAGTTACCTATATTTATTTTTCGGCGCTACGTCAGCGGTGTCCTTACATAAATACCTATTGCGCTTGGAACACCTGACCTTAAATCGCTATGTTATATTAAATAATTGCTAGTTTTTCTGCATTGTTCCTACTGCATATGGTAACTACCTACTAATTCAATGCACCTATAGAAACCAGCACATCGCTTTATTCTGTTCTCATTTACCTACCATCAACACTCACAATTTTATTTACCTACTCGTAAAAAAAGTGAACTATTTGTAGGTAATATTTATAAGCCCGTTTATTCAACAGCTATTAGTATTACACCCGATCGCGTTAAGCAAAGCAACTAAACACTATAAATTTTGTTTTTTATTGACTTGTTAAACTATTCTTAACATTTTTATAATCTTGTTTGTTCACTTTACTTTATCTAAGCGATAAAGGCCACTGGTTACATTGGTATTAAACCGTATACCACAATCTATTGCAGCGCGACTATCACCCATACGTTTTCGTCGTGCGGTTTTCGTTCCTGGCTGAGCGCGACTTCCCTGAGCGAGTGCTGCATCTGACTGACAGCCAGCTTATTTCGACCTCACAGCGCGCCGCTAATGCCAGTGCGAGACGAAGAAGACACGGAGAGAGGAAAGTGACGTATGCTTGACCTACTTATTTGCTAAAGACAGCTGATCGACTAGTTCAACGCAAGTTTTTTCTACGCTATGTCGGAAGAAAAAACAAAAGATTTAATCGCTGAGCGCGGTTCAATACGCAGACGCTTAACTAAATTTAAATCGTACATAGATTCTTTACTGACACAGGGCACTATATCCTCTTTAGAAATCTCAAAGCTTGCGTTGAAATTGTCCAAATTCCAACATTTATTTAATGAGTATGACGAGCTCCAGGATCAATTAGAGATTGCAAATGTAGCCAATCAAGAATTCGAGTTAACTACTAGGGAGTTAATAGAGTCTGATCTTTATTACTGTTTAGCTTCTGCTCAAAATACAATCGATAATTATAAAAACATTTGACTCCGACGCAGCTTCATCCCTTAAATCTAGTTCTCACTGTAGTCACCATAGTTGCACTAACGACGTAAGTTTCAAGTTGCCGGTAATTAAAATACCAAATTTCGATGGCACGCATTATAAATAGCTCGAGTTCAAGGAAATATTTGTATCCTTAGTACACAATAATGAAAAAATACATAAAATTCATAAATTTTATTACTTGAACTCCGTACTTGAAGGTGAAGCTGCTCGCGTATTGTGTAATCTTGAAGTCGCTGAAAATAGCTACTCTGAATCCTGGTCACTCCTATGTAAAAGATATGATAAAAACATGCGTGAGTGTCGTGGATGTTATGTCATAGATACTATTTACTATATATTATAAGTCCTGTATACTTTATATTGTTTTTACTAAATTACTTTCTTAGAAGCCAAACTAATGTTATGTCATAGGATACTATTTACTTTATGTTACAAGACCTGTATACTTTATAAATCATATTGTTTACTTCCTTAGAAGCCAAACTAATTCGATTGTAATATTATATGCTAATGTTTATAGTTTACCATAAATTAACCATAACACCAAGAACAATGTTGTTCCCTTATGTTTACCCCCACCTCCTAGCTTCCTACACTATTTAAACCAAATCTTTCGATCCCTCAACATAATTCCATTCCCAAGTTCTCTGTATCAACTACTATATTTTAAGTTAATTTAAAAGTATTAAATAAATTTATTTTTAAAGAGTTTTTGTCTCTGCCACATAACAAATTTGGCGCAGTCGGTAGGATCTTGCGTGATTCATTCGCTTAAACCGCGTAAAGACGAAGTAAAAACGTACCAAATTCGACGGGACAGCATCGCCCAACAAGAAGACAACGTACGGTAGCTGAAGGCTTTTCAAAAACTTCGCCGAACCATGCAGTTCCATATTTTATTGACTTTATTAACTTGTTTGTTCGAATTATTATTTTTCCATTTTTACCAAAATATTTTCCTACATCTACCACCTTATTCACATTCATTTTTTTATATAAGTAATCGTACTATACTATTATATACTACTATATTATACTATTCTATTATATCAATTATTCATTGCCTGTGTAAAACAATCTCAAAAGAACCCTAAAATGACCTTAGACATCACCACATTAATTAAATTAATTCCCTCATTCGACACAGATAATAACGACCAAGTGTACAGATTCGTTAGGTCATGCAATTCAGCTTTCGACTTAAGTTCAGCGGACCAGAAGTCAGTACTTTTAGTATACGCGTTAAACAATATCACTGGTTCGGGTGCGGCAGACGTTCATAGTAAAGAACATGCCTCATGGACCGGTTTAAGAACATTTCTTATTGGAAAATTCTCTAACGTTAAAACCAAAGCACACCTTTACCTTGAACTGCAATCCATGTTCCACAAACCTACAGAAACGTTAACTGAATATTTTCACAGAGTCGACCTTTGTCGCTCTAAAATAATTGAAAAGTTAAACACTGAAATGTGCGATAAGACGTTATTAGGTCGCTTAGCGACAACGAAGGAAACGGCTCTTAACGTTTTTATTAATGGCATTAGCTCCAACATCGGAGCAATGTTAAGAACAAAAGAATATCCTAGTCTTTGCGAAGCAGGCCGATTCGCACTTCAAGAAGATAAAATTCGTGCAATGAACAAAGCTAGGCAATCTTTATTTAAACTGAACACAACGCGTCCACCAACTTTTACAAAACCATCATACCATTACCATAATAATAATAATAATAAAGTCGCCATCCCGGCGAGTCACTTAGGCATGTCATCTCCGGTTGTTCGGCGCTTAACCTGAGTACTTGCACAGGCACAACTGGACGCGACAGCATGCGGGCCGCCAGCCGAGCGCGAGTGCTGCGACCACCTAGCAGCCCCTCGCATCCATCATCCACCAGATGGCTTGGTGTCGGCAGGGTCCTCTCGGACTCGGCAAGCGGCAAGGGTGGAGTAGTGCGCCGCATGCGTTGGACAAAAATATGAACACAAACGCATTGCGGGCGTACTATAGGGCGAAGGAGGAAGAAACTGGAGGGATAGCGTATCGGGCCCGGATGCATCGCTTTTTGCTGAGCTGGAGCCATCTGTTCCCGTCACAGAGCAAAACCTGGCAGACAGAGTTCGGTACATCTTACGCTCGAAAATATTTGATGATGCCGAACTCGAACGACTACGGCGTGAGGCTATTCCTCATCGAATGAACCAGCTATAGTTGGGAATGCGGCTCTAAGGCCATAGACCAGCAGCCACGTGTGGAAGCCGCCATGGATCTTCGCTCTGGTTGATTCAGGCGATGATGGAATGGTCACCCATGAACTAGAGCAGATGAGGAGTAAATGGAGGAGGCGATTGTGGAAACGCGCTGTACGCCTCGAAAATCGACCGCGACTCCCGCGCATAACCTAAGCAAGCGGAATCGGGATGTCGTGACGGCCCTGAACCCACTGCTGGCAACCTTTTGAAACCAGCCGGGACCTTTGCGATACGGACTCAATACTCTTTGGCGCCGCTTTAGCAGTTTGCCGCATTGTTGGTGCCAAACTTCCCACGTCTGGACGTGCTGCACTGGGCAAAGTAGCACTATCCCAGCCTGGAGAAGAAGGATTGAGGACCGTATCGCAAAGGAAAGGGCCCTCATCGGCAGACTGATAAGCTTCAGGTCGGGCAATAACAGGCCGAGTTGTGCGCACCGTCAGGATGGCGTTTGCTGGGACAAATATCAGTTTGTCCCAGCCGGATATAACGCAAAACTGACGGAGCGCATAGACGATCTGAAGCGAGAATCGCTGCTTGGAAGCGGATTCGGCGATATACCGAGAGGTCGACACGGTTCAACCAGAATCGTCTCTTCCAGAGTGATCAGAAGAGGCTCTATAAATTATTGGAGCGGCCAATGGTACGTGGAACGGGCTCAGCACCGAATCAGGCCGACACTATCGCATTCTGGCGCGGCCTGTGGTCAGAGCCCGTAAACCACAGCGAGGCCCTTGGACGGAAGTTGTGGCGAGTCAGTGTGCGAGTGTTACGCCCATGGACCCCGTCATCATAACGCCGGATGACGTAGCTGAGGCGGTCCGTAGGGCCCCGAACTGGAAAAGTCCGGGCCTCGACGGACTGCATCACTACTGGCTGAAGGGGTTCGTGGTGTGTCACGCTGTGCTCGCCGACAGTTTCAAGAGGCTCTCGACCAAAGTCGCTTCCGAGCCTCTTCACTACTGGGATCACTCATTTGGTTCCTAAAGACCGATTCCACAGACCCGAGCAAATACCGCCCCATAACGTGTCTACCTACCATATAAGACACTAACATCCATTTTGAGCGCGAGAATCACTCGTCACCTGAACGCAAATCAGGTGATGTCGCGCTCAAAATGGATGTCGGGCGGTGGTCGTGGAACCAAGGAACCACTCCTCATTGACGCGGTCATTGGCAAGGTGGTTAAACGCAACCGTCGGAACCTCTCCGCCGCCTGGATAGACTACAAAAGGCATTCGACTCGGTGCCTCATACGCGGCAGAGGGTCCTCGAGCTGTACAAGGTTGACTGTACAGTTCGAGACTTCCTCGGGCAGTGTATGAGGCAGTGGAGTACGATCCTTTGTCATCTAGGCGAGCGGTTGACGGCTGCGGAGAACCACATAAGGATAAGAAGGGGTATTTTCCAGGGCGATTGTCTGAGTCCAATCTGGTTCTGCCTCTCTCTGAACCCTCTCAGTACCTTACTGGAGGGTTCTGGGAGGGGATTTCAGCTTCGGAAAGGAGGTACAAAAGTGACCCACCTTTTCTATATGGATGATCTCAAGTTATTCGCCTCCAGTCGCTCATCTTGTGGAATTGCTAAACATCACTTGTGATTTTAGCAATTCTATTGGAATGGAGCTGGGGACGGATAAGTGTGCGGTCCTCCATGTCGAAAGGGTAGGTTGCTAACTCTGAGGGCATAGACTTATCTATGCCCATCAACATAAGGACCCTTTCCGAGGCTGAAACATACCGATACTGGGTATGTCACAGAACATAGGTATCGATGAGGCGGATATGAAACAGTCAGTTTGCGATGTGTTTTATGCACGCTTGACAAAGGTGCTCAACAGTCTTTTGTCGGGTGTGAATAAGACACACGCATATAACGGTTGGGTCATGCCTGTCCTCATATATACCTTCGGCATGCTCAGGTGGACTCAGACCGAACTGAACGCTCTGGATAGAAAAGTTCGCACTGTTATGACGTCACACAGAATGCATCACCCGAGATCGTCAGTAATGAGGCTGTACTTGCCGCGGAAACATGGTGGGCGCGGCTTTTTGAGCGCTCTCACCATGCATAATCGCGAAGTGTGCAGCCTCCGTAATTACTTTCAGGCGAGATCGGATGATCCATTCTACAGGGACGTCATTTCGTGTGATAAAGGGCTTACTCCTCTATCCTTAGCCAACGAGCAATGGCAAGACCCAGCAGTACAGTGCATTTCCGACCGGGAGGCCGTATGGAAGGAGAAGGAGCTCCACGGGAGGTTCTGAGCTCTACATGAGCCTTTCGTAGACACAGGCGCCTCCCTTCACTGGCTACGTTTCGGTGACCTCTTTGGAAACCGAGGTTTTGTCTGTGCGATACAGGATCAGGTTATTAAGACCAACAATTATCGGAGATACATCCTAAGGATGGCGCCGTCGACATCTGTCGAGCTTGTCGCCATCCCGGCGAGTCACTTAGCATGTCATCTCCGGTTGTTCGGCGCTTTCTAACACTGAGTATTTGCACAGACACAACCTAGTAGCCAGGATTCTACACCAGAGCTCGCTCTGAAATACGGTCTCGTGGATAGGAAAATGCCATATTATAAGTACTTGCCGGAAGCCGTGCTCGAAAATGACCGCGCCAGGCTCTACTGGGACCGGGCCATCATCACAGACAGGACTATTCTTGCGAATAAGCCTGATATTGTGCTGATGGACCGGGCACAGTCAAGGATATTTTTGGTCGATATTACCATTCCTTATGACGAGAACCTCGTGAGAGCCGAAACAGATAAGCTGACAAAATATCTAGACCTGGCTCACGAGGTGACCGACATGTGGGGTGGTCTGCCGACCGAAATTATTCCTGTGGTCGTTTCTGCGAACAGGCTAATCCCGGTCAGCCTCTCGGGTCATCTGAGGCGACTGGGACTCCGTGACGGACCGCTCCGTGCTCAAATGCAGAAGGCGGTGCTCCTCGACACCGCCCGCATCGTCCGCCGGTTTCTTTCCCTTTCCCCCTAACCCTCGGCCGTTTGGTCTCCCCTGCCGAGGGCTTCCATTGGTTGGGTTTTATTTATTTATGTATTATTTGTGTTAGTATATTTAATATATATACATATATATTTATGTATTTTATTTACTATATTTCTTTTATATATTTATTCAGCCCAACCAAATGAGAATACTTTATAATAATAATAATAATGTGGTGCGACGACGCATGCGCTGGACTAAAGAATTAAATATAAGTGTTATGCGCGCTTACTATAAGGCTACCAAAGGAGGAACCAATCTTACATCTTATCGCCCTAAAATGCTGTATGAATTCCAACAGCTACAGCCCAACCTAACAAATTTAACTGCCCAAAGACTTTCAGATCAAGTACGTGTCATTCTAAGTCGTAAGATTTTGGACGACAGATTACTTGAACAACTTTGCAGTGAGTACTCAACATCTACTATCAATTCAATTCCTTATTCCCAACGAACACTTCCAGGTGAGAATAATGACTTAAATGTTAATAACAGTAACCATAATATAAATATTACTAACTTAGACAACGAAAAAGTAGAGCAAAATTGTTTTGATATAGATGTGAGTTCCCAGGACAGTGAATATATGAAAGACTTTCGAATGTTTCCTTCTGGAATATAAAAATATACCTATAGAAAATAGACCGAAACTACCTAAACTTCCTAACAACAAAAAAACTATATTAACAGTAGCATCAATGAATATTCTATGTAAAGATTATTTTGAAAAAAGTAATTCAATTTTGGAAACTATGTCTCTTCTTTATTGTTGTGCCCATGTTGTATGTATGATAATGAAAATTCCTGTCATTTCAGTACATAATTTTAAGAAAAATAATACAGAACCTAAATGGAAACAAAGAACTCTAACACGAATTGACAATACTCGCAAAATTATAGGAGAACTAATAAGCTACCAAACAGGTAACAGACGTAAAAAAATAATAACTTTAGTAAATCAAATCGCTAATAAAAATAATATTAGCCAATTAGATCCCCATTTTCCGGATAAAATTGCTGAGTACATTGATACGCTAAAACAACAGTTAAAAGCATGGGCTAACCGTATTAGACGATATTCAGAAAGATCTAAGCGATACTTCCAGAATCGCACATTCGAAAGTAACCAAAAGTGGATGTATCGGTCTTGGGAGAAAACTACAACTAACAGTTGCACTCATGGCAGCCCAAGCTTAAATGAATGTCTAAGTTTTTGGAAAAGTATATGGTCCAGTGAAGTTTCTCATGATGAAGGCGAATGGATTCGTGCAACCGAACGTACGTATTCTAATTTGGCTAGCATGGGTTCTATCTCAATTACTGCTGAAGACATATACTCAATTACTCGTAGATTACACAATTGGAAATCCCCTGGACCAGATGGTATACACAATTTTTGGCTGAAATGGATAACAAGTAACCACGTGCGTTTGGCTGCACAGATTCAAGAAGCCATAGAGTGCTGTGAGCTCCCAAGACTACTTACAACTGGTATTACCCACTTACTATATAAAAATGGAAACACCACGGAACCTAAAAATTACCGACCTATAACATGCCTTTCAACTGTATACAAATTAATAACTGCAATTTTAAATAACAAGATCTATAAACATTTGGAAAATAATAACATTTTTTCAACTGCACAGAACGGATGTCGGAAAGGGTCACGTGGTTGTAAAGAACTTCTTCTCATTGACACAGCTATTTGCCGACAAGTCTTTCGTAATCGCAAAAATATGTCTGCCGCTTGGGTGGATTACAAAAAGGCATATGACTCTGTTCCACATTCATGGCTAAAGAGAGTTTTGGAAATATATAAAATAGATCACAAAATTTGTAAGTTTCTAAGTAAATTAATGGGTCAGTGGAACACTGTCCTAAACCTACCAGGTGAGTGGCAAAGTAGTTCGATAGACTCTATAAATATTAAGCGGGGTATATTCCAAGGCGGTAGTTTGAGCCCAACTTGGTTTTGTTTAGCCCTAAATCCTTTAAGCACTGCTATTGAGGAATCCGGATTAGGGTTTCGGTTTCGGAAAACTCATCCATCTCATCTACTTTACATGGATGATCTCAAGCTTTTCACATCAAAGAGTGATCTACTATTATTGTTGAAATTAACACATAGTTTCAACAATGATATTAGAATGGAATTTGGAATAGATAAATGTGCTGTCATTAATGTAAATAGAGGCAAAATTAAAAATTCCAATAATTTTGAAATTACAAATGATTTACATTTTAGTTCTCTTTCTGAAACAGAAACCTATAAATACTTGGGCATGGCGGAAGCGCTAGGAATTAATGACAAAAATATTAAAGAAAATTCAAAAGCAAAATTTATGTCAAGATTTAAAAAAGTTATCAAAAGTCATTTATCCGGCGGAAACAAAATTAGAGCATATAACTCCTGGGTAATACCTAGCCTCCTTTATACTTTTGGTGTTACAAGATGGTCTCAAACGGAATTGGATGCCTTGGATAGACGAGTCCGTACATTAATGACTACGCACAAAATGCACCACCCGCGATCACCTGTCATGAGGTTGTATCTTCCAAGAAAAGATGGTGAACGGGGTTTATTAAACATTAAAAACCTACACAACCGTGAAGTATACAACCTCAGAGACTATTTTATTTAAAAAAAGACACATCACGCATTCATAGTGACGTAGTGATTAATGACAAATCATTAACCCCGCTTAATATGTCGGCAAAGGACTGGCAGAGGCCTCATACTATGACTATAGATGAACGCAAAAAGGTTTGGAATGACAAGCAACTGCATGGTCGATTTTTTAAAACATTGACTAATCCTTATGTAGACATGGTTGCATCAGTACATTGGTTACAGTTTGGTGACCTTTTTGCAGAAACTGAAGGTTTTATCTGTGCAATACAAGACGAAGTAATTAAAACGAACAACTATCGGAAGTACATTTTGAGGGACGGCACGGTTGACGTATGTCGCGCATGTAACCGCCCTGGAGAGTCCCTCAGACATGTTATTTCCGGTTGTTCACAACTATCGAATGGTGAGTATTTGCACAGACATAACCAAGTAGCTAGAATAATACACCAGCAGCTTGCCATTAAATTTGGTTTTACTCAACAGGACGTTCCATATTAAAAGTATGAACCAAAGCCAGTCCTTGAAAATAGAAGTGTCACGTTGTACTGGGATAGGTCAATTATCACAGACAGGTTTATAGTGGCAAATAAACCTGACATTGTGGTGGTAGACCGAACTACACGCAAGGCAATAATAATAGATATCAGTGTTCCTCATGATGAGAATCTCGTGAAAGCAGAGAATGATAAAAAAATAAAATATATCGACTTAGCTCATGAGATTGTCGCTATGTGGGACGTTGATTCTACTATTATTGTACCAATAGTTGTATCAGTCAATGGGCTTATCGGTAAAAATATGGACGATTATCTGTCCAAGTTAGGTTTGGGCAGAAGTGGCTGAAGGATTAATTCAAAAATCGGCCTTATTAAATACAGCTCGAATAGTAAGAAGGTTCCTATCTTTGGATGCCTAACTTCACCGATGGCTTAGGATTCCTCGCCGCGGTGGATAATAGCCCAAATAATAATATTATTTATATACATTGTATTTATATTTATAATATTATAATTTTGTGACAATATATATGATAATGTAATAATAATAATAATAATAATAAACAGGCGTAGGGAAGTGACGACCCCATCGCCCGCTGACGTAACAGTTAAGTGACAAAACTGCTACGTCGGCGCAGTCAGTCAGCGCCTTGCCAAGAGGTGTGAGCGCCGTGCCTCGGCAGAAATGAGGGTGCTAATTTGGGCCCGTTTGTGCTTACGGCCAAATCATGAAACGGTGCCGGGTCTGGGCGTCTCCCGTTAATTGACGCCCACTTTATGGATGTAGGAAGAAAATAGACCGCGCATAGGGCCGCTGCCTGGGGGTCGCCGGGGCGCGTCTGGAGCTGGCGCTGGATGCGACAGCATGCGGGCCGCCAGCCGAACGCGAGGTGCTGCACGACCACCTAGCAGCCCCTCGCATCCATCATCCCCACCAGAAGGCTTGGTGTCGGCAGGGTCCTTTCGGACTCGGCAAGCGGCACCCGCCGCTGGTGGAGTAGTGCGCCGCATGCGTTGGACAAAAAATATGAACACAAACGCATTGCGGGCGTACTATAGGGCGAAGGAGGAAGAAACTGGAGGGATAGCGTATCGGGCCCGGATGCATCGCTTTTTTGCTGAGCTGGAGCCATCTGTTCCCTTCACAGAGCAAAACCTGGCAGACAGAGTTCGGTACATCTTACCATAGACCAGCAGCCACGTGTGGAAGCCGCCATGGATCTTCCCACTCTGGTTGATTCAGGCGATGATGGAATGGTCACCCATGAACTAGAGCAGATGAGGAGTATATTGGAGGAGGCGATTGTGGAAACGCGCTGTACGCCTCTCGAAAATCGACCGCGACTCCCGCGCATAACCCTAAGCAAGCGGAATCGGGATGTCGTGACGGCCCTGAACCCACTGCTGGCAACCTTTTTGGAAACCAGCCGGGACCTTTGCGATACGGACTCAATACTCTTTGGCGCCGCTTTAGCAGTTTGCCGCATTGCTGCTGCCAAACTTCCCACGTCTGGATGTGCTACTGGGCAAAGTAGCACTATCCCAGCCTGGAGAAGAAGGATTGAGGACCGTATCGCAAAGGAAAGGGCCCTCATCGGCAGACTGATAAGCTTCAGGTCGGGCAATAACAGGCCGAGAGTTGTGCGCACCGTCAGGATGGCGTTTGCTGGGACAAATATCAGTTTGTCCCAGCCGGATATAACGCAAAAACTGACGGTGCGCATAGACGACCTGAAGCAGAGAATCGCTGCTTGGGGGAAGCGGATTTGGCGATATACCGAGAGGTCGACACGGTTCAACCAGAATCGTCTCTTCCAGAGTGATCAGAAGAGGCTCTATGAATCATTGGAGCGGCCGATGGTACGTGGAACGGGCTCAGCACCGAATCAGGCCGACACTATCGCATTCTGGCGCGGCCTGTGGTCAGGCCGTAAACCACAGCGAGGCCCTTGGACGGAAGTTGTGGCGAGTCAGTGTGCGAGTGTTACGCCCATGGATCCCGTCATCATAACGCCGGATGACGTAGCTGAGGCGGTCCGTAGGGCCCCGAAATGGAAAAGTCCGGGACTCGACGGACTGCATCACTACTGGCTGAAGGGGTTCGTGGTGTGTCACGCTGTGCTCGCCGACAGTTTCAAGGGCTCTCGACCAAAAGTCACTCGAGCCTCTTCACAACTGGGATCACTCATTTGGTTCCTAAAGACCGGGATTCCACAGACCCGAGCAAATACCGCCCCATAACGTGTCTACCTACCATATACAGACACTAACATCCATTTTGAGCGCGAGTACTCGTCACCTGAACGCAAATCAGGTGATGTCGCGCGCTCAAAATGGATGTCGGGCAGTGGTCGTGGAACCAGGAACCACTCCTCATTGACGCGGTCATTGGCAAGGTGGTTAAACGCAACCGTCGGAACCTCTCCGCCGCCTGGATAGACTACAAAAAGGCATTCGACTCGGTGCCTCATACATGGCTTAAGAGGGTCCTCGACCTGTACAAGGTTGACTGTACAGTTCGAGACTTCCTCGGGCAGTGTATGGGGCAGTGGAGTACGATCCTTTCTCATCTAGGCGGAGGATACACATATACACATAAGGATAAGAAGGGGCATCTTCCAGGGTGATTGTTTGAGTCCAATCTGGTTCTGCCTCTCTCTTAACCCTGTCAGTACCTTACTGGAGGGTTCCGGGAGGGGATTTCAGCTTCGGAAAGGTGGTACAAAAGTGACCCACCTTTTCTATATGGATGATCTCAAATTATTCGCCTCCAGTCGCTCTCATCTTGTGGAATTGCTAAACATCACTTGTGATTTTAGCAATTCTATTAGAATGGAGCTGGAGACGGATAAGTGTGCGGTCCTCCATGTCGAAAGGGGAAGGGTTACTAAATCGGAGGGCATAGACTTGTCTATGCCCATCAACATAAAGACCTTATCCGAGGCTGAAACATACGGATACCTGGGTATGTCACAGAACATAGGTATCGATGAGGCGGACATGAGGCAGTCAGTTTGCGATGTGTTTTATGCACGCTTGACAAAAGTGCTTAACATTCTTTTGTCGGGCGTTAATAAGACACATGCATATAACGTTTGGATCATGCCTGTTCTCATGTATACATTTGGCATACTCAGGTGGACTCAGACCGAACTGAACGCTCTGGATAAAAAAGTCCGCACTATTATGACGTCCCATAGGATGCATCATCCGAGATCGTCAGTAATGAGATTACCATGCATAATCGCGAAGTGTGCAGCCTTCGTAATTACTTTCTGACGAGAGCGTATGATCCATTCTATAGGGACGTTATTTTTTGTGATAAAGGACTTACCCCTCTATCCTTAGCCAACGAGCAATGGCAAGACCCGTCAGTACAGAGCATTTCCGACCGGGAGACCGTATGGAAGGAGAAGGAGCTCTACGGGAGGTTCTACAAGGCTCTACATGAGCCTTTCGTAGACACAGTTGCCTCCCTCTACTGGCTACGTTTTGGTGACCTCTTCGGGGAAACCGAGGGTTTTGTCTGTGTAATACAGGATCAGGTTATTAAGACCAACAACTATCGGAGATACATCCTAAGGTATGGCACCGTCGACATTTGTCGAGCTTGTCGCCATCCCGGTGAATCACTTAGGCATGTCATCTCTGGTTGTTCGGCGCTTTCTAACTTTGAGTACTTGCATAGGTACAACCTAGTAGCCAGGATTCTACACCAGGAGCTCGTACTGAAATGCGGTCTCGTGGATCGGAAACTGCCTTATTATAAGTACATGCCGGAAGCCGTGCTCGAAAATGACCGCGCCAGGCTCTACTGGGACCGGGCCATCATCACGGACAGGACCATTCTTGCGAATAAGCCTGATATTGTGCTGATGGACCGGGCACAGTCAAGGATATTTTTGGTCGACATTACCATTCGTAAGACGAGATCCTCGTGAAAGCCGAAACAGATAAGCGAACAAAATATCTGGACCTGGCTCACGAGGTGACCGACATGTGGGGTGGACTGCCGACCGAAATTATACCTGTAGTCGTTTCTGCGAACGGGTTAATCCCAGTCAGCCTCTCGAGTCATCTGAGGCGACTGGGACTTCGTGACGGACCGCTCCAAGCTCAAATGCAGAATGCGGTGCTCCTCGATACCACCCGCATCGTACGCCGGTTTCTAACCCTTTCCCCCTAACCCTCGGCCGTTTGGTCTCCCCTGCCGAGGGCTTCCATCTGGTTGGGTTTTTATTTATTTATGTAATTTTTTATGTATTTATTTTATTTTATTGATATTTATGTATTTTTATCATATTAATTTACAATTATATATTTATACAGCCCAACCAGATGAGAAAACGATATAGATACCCCACATAATAATACAAATAAGCTTATGAGTCGAACTCATCTACCGTTTACACACATCATGTACAATAACGCAAACACACCACAACAAATTACGAAACTATATAGCTATTGTAAAAATATTGGGCATAACATTACAGAATGTCGTAAAAGAGCTTACAATAACAATTTAAGAAATAATCAAGCCCAACGCGCACTTCCTGCGTATAATAATTGCTTTGACCGTTGTCGTCGCCGACAACACGTCGAGATTCCCATATCATCACTAAACACTATTGCTACAACACCCTGTATATCAGAAGACGAAGACAAAGCTGCTCAAAAATCGAGCAAAAACGCTCAATCTTTGTTCTAAGGGGGGAGGTGTTATGTCATAGATACTATTTACTTTATATTATAAGTCCTGTATACTTTATATTTTTTATTTACTAAATTACTTTCTTAGAAGCCAAACTAATGTTATGTCATAGGATACTATTTACTTTATGTTACAAGACCTGTATACTTTATAAATCATATTGTTTACTTCCTTAGAAGCCAAACTAATTCGATTGTAATATTATATGCTAATGTTTATAGTTTACCATAAATTAACCATAACACCAAGAACAATGTTGTTCCCTTATGTTTACCCCCACCTCCTAGCTTCCTACACTATTTAAACCAAATCTTTCGATCCCTCAACATAATTCCATTCCCAAGTTCTCTGTATCAACTATTATATTTTAAGTTAATTTAAAAGTATTAAATAAATTTATTTTTAAAGAGTTTTTGTCTCTGCCACATAACAAATTTGGCGCAGTCGGTAGGATCTTGCGTGATTCATTCGCTTAAACCGCGTAAAGACGAAGTAAAAACGTACCAAATTCGACGGGACAGCATCACCCAACAAGAAGACAACGTACGGTAGCTGAAGGCTTTTGAAAAACTTCGCCGAACCATGCAGCTCCACATTTTATTGTTACTGTGGTAAGTGGCTAAACTTGTTTGTTCGAATTACCATTTTTCCATTTTACCAAAATATTTTCCTTCATCTACCACCTCATTCACATTTGAGTTTTTGTCTCTGCCACATAACATGGAACACTCGGTTGGAACGAAGTTTCTTTCGTAGTATATTATTATTGATAAACGTATTATATTATTGATTAACAAATACAAATAAAAAAATTACTTGCACCTATTAAAATGAAGCGTCGTTTAAAATAAAATAATATTTCTTTCATGGCAAAATAAGAAAAAGTGCGAGGTATAATATCCATCTTATTCCATCTCGCTTCTTTACAGCCGCCAAGGCCGTCTACACTAAGTCAGAAGGGGTCGTGACGGAAAAATCTTATACTTTTTTAGGCTAGTACCCATCCGCCAAATCCGTACCGTCCGATAAAGAACATCGTTCCAATAAGCGCTAGTTGATAAATAATTACTTTAAATCATTACAGAGCTTAGAAAGTGTACGTGAAAGCGATAAATCGCTGCGTTTTATAATAGATCACGTTACCAAAAATTTACGGGCTCTTAGGACCCTAGGCTTACTTACAGATAAATGGTATGTGTTAATAATCCATATGGTCACACAAAGGCTCGATAACGGGACACGCTTTAAGTGGGAGGAGTACGGAAATACTCTTCCTGAGATACCAAAGCTAGATCAGTTCTTCACGTTTCTTAAAAATCGTGCCGACGTTCTTGAGACTATGCAACGAACTAGGCAGGTAGTTAAGGCCAAGACTTTACTATATCATCGCTTCCTCAATCTAAAGTAACGACCAAGTCCTTGGTCGTCACTTCAAGCGAGTCAC
Organism: Parnassius orleans; assembly: GCA_029286625.1. Classification (NCBI taxonomy): domain Eukaryota; kingdom Metazoa; phylum Arthropoda; class Insecta; order Lepidoptera; family Papilionidae; genus Parnassius; species Parnassius orleans. The sequence goes on from JAGSMP010000743.1 coordinate 58,184, forward strand.
CCAATCCTAAGAGCAGCGTTGAATGTGTTATTTACAAGGGCTCTCATCGCCTTTATGACTGTACCTCATTCAAGAAAAAGTCCCTTGAAGAGAGGAAGGCGATAGTAGTCTCTTTAAAACTGTGCGCTAATTGTTTAAGACTGGGTCATAACGTCCGTCGCTGTAGGCTTTATGGTACATGTCGTTATTGTAAACAGAAACATAATTCCTTGTTGCATGCTTCGTCTGATGAGCACAGCGATAATCGATAATCCTAGCGAGTCCCATACTATAGCCATGGCCACGGTTTCATCACCTGAAATTTTACTGTGCACTGCATTAGTTCAACTTGCCAATCCTATTACTAATGAGGTAACTACTGTACGAGTTCTGCTAGACAGTGGGTGCCATTCTTCTTTTATAACGTCTACTGTAAAGCAGAGGTTAAATCTGAATTCTCAGCCATCTAGCACTCGGATCCTAGGCATTGGTGATATTTCAACGCATCTTAATGTTGACCGTTGCGCAGTTCAATTACTTACTAAAAATTCCTCATATAATTTCATAACTAGTTGCTTAGTGTTGCCAAAGATTATGGGTAAACTGCTGAAGGTAAAATTTGACGTTCATCACCTCGATTTATCACATTTCCGGTTAGCGGATCCTTCATTCAATGAGCTTTCGCCCATCGAGATGCTCATAGGTGCGGACCTATTTTGGGACATTATAGGCTCCGAATCACATTCTTTAGGTGAGAGCAATCCCATACTTCGAAGTTCCAAACTAGGTTGGCTCGTTTCTGGTCCAGTTATAAGGTTAATAAATAAGAGGCATAATTTCTCAAATAATAAAAGCGTACATTGCAGTTTTTCTTCTAGTCATGACGCATCCAGTCTTAACTTGGAATTAAACAAATCCAGGGAGCTGGAAAACTTCCCGCAAACTCAACCTCTGCCAACAGAATAAAATTTATGTTTATGTACATTTCCTTGCTAATACGGTCCGCAATAAAGAATGTCGTTTCCGTGTTGGCCTACATGTTCGCGATACCAAAGACTACCTTCAGTTCATCGTAATATTATGACTACTGCATGTCAAATTCCCAATTGGGCAGCTTTTCAATGTAGTGACATGGACCAAATATCCTGCTCCAGCAGGAAGCATCATGGCCTTCTTTTAGCTTCACCTAGGTCACTGACCTTCCTATTATTGAAGCCCTTTCCAGCCTTGGTGGCGGCCCCTGCAGCTCGGACGCAAGGTAACAAGCTTAGCTGTTACATAAAAAATATATCTAAACTTCATCCAAAACACATTCACTATAGTACTCAGGTTCATACATAATTGTAGGAACCCCAGTATTAAACGCTTAGGCCCTCTACCTATGAGTTAGAGAGAGCTCTAAAACGCTTAATAAAATTGTCTTAAGAAGATTCCTTTTCTAACGATATAATAACAAATCGTTAAGGTCCAAAGCCGCATTTTGCACACTAAATCCCTTTATTGACAGCAAAGGCATCATTCGTGTAGGCAGGTAGGATAAATACTTCAAGTTATCCCTACGAGAAAAAGCACCCGATAATATTAAACAGTGACTAACCTTACTAAATTATTATTCGAAAGTGAGCATAAGCGACTTTTACATGCTGGCCCCAACAACTACTGGCATCCATTTGGGAAACTTACTGGCCTTTGAGTGGTCGCAAGTTAACAAGACGGACTACACGTAATTGTTTAATTTGTAATCGATTTAAGGGTAAGACCTTAACCAATATAATGGGTGACCTGCCCTCCGAACGATTGGAACCTGTTGACTTTGCAGGGGCATTTATGAAAACTGACCGTAAAGGTAAATGCTGAAAGATATCTAAATGTTAACTTTGTATTTTTATTTGCTTCTGGAATCTGGAAGCCGTAAATTACCTAAGTAAAGACGCTTTTCTACAAACTTTGAAGCGATTTATAGCGAGAAGAGGTTTGCCAAAAATAATTTATTGCGACAACGGTCGTAATTTTGTTGGAGCCTCCAAAGAGGTTCATAACTTTTTTAAATTACACACCGAATGCCTAATTGAATTTGGAGCTCCCAAGGAATAGAGTTCAGATTCAGTCCGGCACACGCTCCTCACTTTGGTGGCCTTGGGAGGCTGGAGTAAAATCAGCCAACACCATATACGCAGAACATCAGGAGACGCACATTTTACTTTCGAGGAGCTGACTTCATTGTTTTCACAAATAGAGGCCATTCTCAACAGCCGTCCTCTATGTCACATGAGTCCCTCACCTAATGATTTCCATCCTTTAACCCCGGGTCACTTTTTGATTGAAAGGCCGCTAGTATCGCTGCCATCGCCGAGCCTTGTTGAATATAATACTCACCGCCTCGACCGCTACGAGCGCCTAGACCAAGCTCGTTAACATTTTTGGAGACGATGGGCCAAAGAGTATATAGCTGAGTTCCAACAACGAATGAAGTGGTGCGTCAAATCCAAGGAGTTGCAGCTTAATGACTTGGTACTATTAAAGGAAAATAGCACGCGTCCGTTATTCTGGCGTTTGGGATGTGTCAGCAAACTATTCCCCGGACCAGATGGTGTGCCTCGTGTAGTCGACGTGTCTCCCATCAACGGCATCGTGCGGAGAGTCCCAAATCACCTGTGTCTACTTCCTACACCCAGCGATGAAGAAACTTGAAAGCTGTCGTGCAGTTTTCAACGGCCGGGAGGATGTCTGCGCCGCAGACAGTTATAAACTTTAATACATTATATTTATATTGTCTGCATTATAAATAATATATATAATCTATAATTGTATAATCCATAGATACCTAATCGTTTTATAGGAATTGTATAGTCTGTACTTCCGATGCAATTCAAATATAAGTACTGTACGTTCGTTACGAACAAGTTCAAATAGTTAAATATCTTAACGGGCACGCAACCTTTTGTATCAACCATAATTATTGCATTAGAAATATAGCTACGTCTAATAGTTCTAAGGAGCTTTATTTAATCTTCCTTGTTTTATTCTGAACAAGAATATATCTATGTTTAGTTAGGAACGCGAATATGGAGTAGCATTCTTACCTCTGAGAACTGAGATGGGATACCTCGTTACCAGTAAATAATGTCCGGTTCTCTACACTCACCATACGAAACAAATCATTATACTGCTATTTACGGTGGTATTCTATGAGAGCGTGGTCCTTGCCCAATCGAAATGATCCCTTCATGTTGTAGCCATAATACAGCTGCATCGTGCCTCAACCACGTACCGGACTGATGGCGAAAAGTCGATTTTACTATCGGCATGCCATTAGATCTTCGTCAGAGAAAATATGGGGGTACCGTTACACCGTTACAGCCTATTAAAGTCCACTGCTGAACAAAGGGCTTCGCTATAGATTGCCTCATAGGGGGGATATTTGCTATTGTTGCCACGCTTGGCAAGCGAGTTGGCAACAGCAGTTTTTTTATTTTATTTTAGGTCATTATTAGGAAGACGCAGCTGCCCATCTCCTGATTTGTTCCCTCTGTCACCTTTTACGACACCCACGGAATGATATGAGGTAGTGGATATTCTTACACCGTCGTCACACGGTAACAGAGAATGATATATATATATATATATATATATATATATATATATATATATATATATATATATATATATATATATATATATACGTTTGTTTGGCACATACATAAAAACAAAAAAGACAGAAAAGATATTTAATCTTTACAAAATTTTGTAAAGATGAATGGATACAATTTTGGTGCATATTACTGATATGCACCAAAATTGTTTCCACTCAGCTTTAAGTAACGAATTGAAATAGACATCAATTCGTAACGCTGAATTTTTTGTGGAGCCAGGAGTAAGGGGCGGAGTACAAACAAGAAAATGATCAAACGTATCGTAATAAAAAATATGAACTGAGATGTTACATTTATCTCTAACACCCAGAGGAGACTGACAGAGAACTGCCATATAGCATTGTCCGCCCTATATACCCTTAATTTTAAGGTATTACATGTAAGCTTTGAATAAATAAATAAATAAATGTGTGAGTGAAGGTTTATTCGTAAATAACGTAAATGATATTGATAAATATTTTGAACTTAATTTATTAGATGAACAAAAAAATACTAATTTAAAAATTAAAAAAACAATGAAAGTACGAGTAAACAACCAAACCAAATATATTTTTTTACAAATTAATAAAATGGCAAAACCAAAAGAAATACTTAGGTACCTACCTATTTTGTATTGATCTTCAAGTTCCAATCCCTACCAAAAGATGGCGGTGGTGTCTTTTTAGAACGTGTAACGTTGTGTTTTTTCGAACTAATATAAAGTGAATGGTGAATGAGCGCTTCAACCTGTACCACATACGGTACCTATTCACTGTTAACGGATATTTGACTAGACTACGACTTTGTTTCCTTGCTTACGGTTTAAGATTTGAGTCGTATTTCGGATTAGTTGCTTGATTTTGTCTTTCTTACAACCACTGTTCAAACTTGGTATTCGATATGCTTTGTGATAAGGTATTGTTGATAGAAGTATTTTTTCTCATTGAAAAAATGACTATAGAAGCTCTTAATGTTAAAGGAAAAATGGAAGAACATACTGTCGTTCCCATTATAGGTGACGGCGCCAGTTTGTTTCGTTCTCTTTAATTTTTAATGTACGGAACCCAAGAAAATGCGATGGTGGTGCGTTCACAAATTGTTAGATTTGTGGTAAATGATTAGCCTAGGTTTTCAGTTATGACCCACGACAGAAATGGCGATAATTATTCAACAGCAAATGAATATTCAGCCGGTATGTTAAAAAATGAAACTTACGGTGGACTTTGTGAATTGGTAGCTGCAGGATTAATATTTCCGTTTCGATTTGAAGTATATCGAAACGGTCTGCTATACACAGAGTCCGGAACAGACATCTGTCCAGTAAGGTGATTACAATTTAGCCATGACTTATCTAATGAACATTTTTACGCCTAACTGAATATTGTTGTGAAGAAAATTACACAGCGTCGCATGGAGGAGGTACCTGTCGAAGAGCGTGATCCTTTTTCAGAGCTTGACCATTTAACTGTTACATCTTTCGTAAACAGTAAAATATCATCTCCAACCAGCACAACAGATCAATCTGTATCGTCGACATTAAAATATGAAAAAAAGAAAAATAAACGAAGGTCGAGATTTACTAATTTCACAAGAAAAAGTCAATTAAAAAGTGCACAAGAAAGATATAGGCGGAACAAGCCAGATTCAAATCGTAAATCTGTGTCCGCTTATCAGAAAAAAAATCCCGATGTACACAGGCAAGCTGTTGCTAATTACCAAACTGCGAATCTACAAGTGCATAGAGCAATTCAGACACGGTATGAGGAAAACATTACACTGCGTTTATGGAAAAACAAGGTCAATTCCGCTATGGAGTATGACCTTGATATTGCTTATAGAACTGACAGCAGTGTAGCCTTGGGTTCTATGACATACAAGTGTCAGTGGTGCAATGCGCTGAAATGGAAGGATGAGACACCTGGTATGTGTTGCAGCGCTGGAAAAGTGCAACTTGATCGGTTGAAACAACTGCCTGAACCACTCTTTAGTTTGATTAATGATCCACACCCAGATCATGACCACTTTATGGGTAATATTCGTAAATATAATGCCCGTTTCCAGATGACTTCTTTGGTGGTAAACAGGTAACAGCAGATGGTTTTTTACCTACTTTTAAACTACAAGGCCAGGTCTACCATTTAATTGGAAGTATATTACCTGAAGCCGAAAATGACGCTCAGTACCTTTAAATATATTTTGTAGGTGAAGATGATCGAGAAGCAAAGTTTCGATGTTCTAAATTTCCTAACTTAAAGCCAAATTTAATCAAACAATTGCAGAATATGCTGCATCAAGTGAACCCGTATATAAAAGATCTGAAAATTGCCATTGATAAAGCCCCTCCTTCAGAGTCATACAAAGTTGTCATACATGCTGATAAAAACCCACCTGACAAAAATCCATCAGAAGAACATAGAGGTAGGTACAATGCACCAACTACAAATGAAGTGGCTTTAGTGTTAGTGGATCAACAATTTGATCGAAGGGACATCGCCCTCGAGAGCCGAAGTAATTCACTTCAGCGTATTAGTGAGATACATCGAGCATATGTTGCGCTACAGTATCCATTGATGTTTTTCTGGGGGGATGATGGGTATTCAATCAACATACCACAACGCGATTCCACAACTAAGTTGCCGCTTATTAAAACTGTCTCTTCTGCAAGTTTCTATTCGTATAGAATAATTATTAAAGAAGGAGAAGATAACTATTTAGTCAACTATCGTGCCCTTTTTAGTCAATTTTTGGTGGATGAATACGCCAAAATTGAAACAGACAGATTAAATTATATCATAAATAATCAAGCCAAATTAGGTGCTGATAGTTACATCCATTTAAAAGATGCTATTGGACGACAAGACGCAAAAGCCAACCAACTAGGACAAATGGTTGTCCTTCCATCATCTTTTACGGGGGGACCTAGGTATATGCACGAAAGAACACAGGACGCTATGACCTATGTTAGGAATTACGGCCGGCCTGATCGTTTTATCACTTTCAAATGCAATCCTCGCTGGGACGAGATAAAAAAGCATTGCTTCAAGGACAACAATCTCATGATAGACACGATATAATTTCAAGGGTGTTTCGACAAAAGGTGAAAAAGATCATGAACTTATTGACAAAGGGCAAAATATTTGGTGAAGTGCGATGCTATATGTAATGGCAAAAGAGAGGTCTTCCACATATTCATATTATTTTATGGCTTCACAAACGCATTACTCCGGATCAAATCGACAATATTATTTGTGCTGAAATACCGGATCCCAAACGTGACCCAGAGCTTCACGAAATCGTTAAATGTAATATGATACATGGTCCATGTGGAACTTTAAATCGAAAGTCACCATGTATGAAAGATAACATGTGCAGTAAGCGATACCCCAGTGCTCTCATAAGGGAAACTCAATTTGGTGAAGACGGTTATCCGCAGTACAAGAGACGTTTAATAGATGACGGTGGGTTCTCTGTTGATATCAAAGGCACAACGATAGATAATCGCTGGGTAGTCCCTTATAATCCAGTATTATTAAAAACATTTAACGCTCACTTAAATTTGGAATATTGTCATTCGGTGAAATCAATAAAACACGTCTGTAAATAAGTAAATAAAGGTACAGACCAGGCATCGTTTGCTTTAGAGAATGATGTTAAAACCTATACAAGTGGAAGATATATAAGTTCATCAGAGGCATTATGGCGAATCCTTGAATTTCCTAATTATTAGCGTTTCCCTCCCGTAGTCCACCTCGCTGTTCATTTGGAAAATGGGCAAAGGGTTTATTTTAATGAGTAAAATCTAAGTGAAAGAGTGAATAGTCCTCCAACAACCACATTCTAACCTTTTTCGATTTGTGTAAAGTGGACAACTTTGCAAAAACATTACCTCAAATGCTCTACCTTAAAGTACCTGCATACTACGTTTGGGATAAAAGAAAGTTCCAAAGGAGAAAGAGAGGAGCAGACGTTGAAGGCTGGCCAGGAGTCAAAAAAGAGCATGTTCTGGGCAGGGTTTATACTGTGCATCCAAACAATACAGAATGCTATCGCCTTCGCATGCTTATTCATGAGATCCGGAGCCCAATTTCGTTTGAAGGGTTAAAAACTGTAGATGGTCATGTAAATTCCACGTTCCAATCAGAGTGCAAAGCTCTCGGCTTGCTTGAAAATGATCAGCATTTTTCAAAGCAATGGAAGAGGCAGCACTTTGCCAATCACCGCAAATGATTCGGGATCTTTTTACGATTATTTTAGTATTCTGCCAAGTATCAGACCCTTTATTCCTTTGGGAGAAATTCAAAGAATACCTGTCTGAAGATTTTAAAAGGCAATTAGAAAGACAGGGAGATGTGGATGTAGAGCACATAATAGATGTGGTATGTAACAAATGCCTTTCAGTAATAAAAGATGCCGTATTAGCGTTGGATGGTCGGCTACTAAAAGAGTATGGGTTACCTCTGCCAAGCAAAGAAGAACAATTTGAAAATGGAGAGTTTCTTAAAGGTTGTCCCAGTTACGACTTAGCATCATTAGAAAACACAGTTAAAAATAATGAAGGATCAAATTAACACAAAAATTGAATCAAATGAGGGTGGAATATTCTTTTTAAATGCTCCCGGTGGAACAGGCAAAACATTCCTCATAAATTTGCTATTAGCAAAAGTTAGAAGTACTTTGGAACTTTCGGAATTGCTTTGGCTGTGGCTTCTTCTGGGATCGCAGCTACACTGCTTGAGGGTGGACGAACTGCTCATGCTACCTTCAAGATACCACTTAATTTAACAACAGCTGATACTTGCACCTAAAAATGAGAGCGTTAACTAAATAAATTCAGATATATTAAGCGAAGTAGCAGGAGAAATAACAGAGTATTTTTCAGTAGACACAGTTATGGACACAGAACAGAGCACTTCATATCCCGTAGAGTTTCTAAATTCTTTAGAGTTGTCAGGTGTGCCCTCACATAAGCTTCAATTAAAATTAGGCGTTCCAGTCATGCTAATGCGAAATTTAGATGCTCCTCGGTTATGTAACGGGACAAGGCTGCGTGTGACACATCTTGGACGGAACATAATCGGTGCTACAATTTTGACAGGCGTAGGAAAAGGTGAAAATGTTATTATACCACGGATCCTCTAATTCCCACAGATCTTCCTTTTCAATTCAAAGGTTGCAGTTCCTATTAAGCTCAGTTTTGCAATGACAATTAATAAAGCGCAGGGCAAACGTTAAAGGTAGCAGGGGTTAACTTAGGAAAACCGTGCTTCTCTCATGGTCAGCTGTATGTAGCATGTTCGCGTGTGTCAAATGCCCAGAATCTCACATTCTTTCCCGAATGGGAAAACATAAAACATTGTGTACAGTAGCGTCTTAAAATAGTGTTCAGTTAGTTTTTTCTCCAAAATTCCACAATCAATTAATCAAATTCCCAGATCTTCCCTTTCAATTCAAAATTTCCTATTTAGCTCAGTTTCTTTTCAATTCAAATGCTGCACCTCTGACGGACCTATTAAGCTCAGTTTCCTTTCAACTCAAAAGGCTGCATCTCTGACGGATCTTTTATTTGGCTCAGTTTCCTTTCAATTCAGAAAACTGCATCTCTGACGAATCAATTTAGCTCAGTTTCTTTTCAAAAGTCTGCATTCCTGACGGATAATTATGCTCAGTTTCCTTTAATTAAAAAAATATCCATTTCCATTTGGAATAAACAGGCTATTTTCATGCTTTCCTATACGCTGCGTTTCAAAACATTTAAATAGGCTGACGAATTAATTTTGCTCAGTTTCCTTTTAATGGCTGCATCTCTGACAAATCTATAAAACTCAGTTTTCTTTCAATTCAAAAAGCAATGGATAGTTCATTTCCCAGTGACCATGCGGGCGAAGCCGCGGGTAACAGCTAGTTTGTAATATATCGAAACAAAGTAATTTTCTTCAAGTATTAAAACATACGAAAATGATAGTGTGGGATGAAATAACCATGGCTAATAAGGGTGGCGTAGAGGCTTTAAACAGAACTCTACAAGATATAAGAAGAAATAAGAAGTTAATGGGTTGTGTAACGGTTTTGCTGGCTGGAGATTTTAGACAGACTCTACCAGTAGTGCCAAAAGGAACTAGAGCAAATGAGGTTAAGGTGTGTCTTAAGAGATCCACATTATGGTCTCTAATTAAAATCCTTAAGCTCTCGAAAAATATGCGGATACACTTAGGAGAAAAACAGTCTGCTGGTGGGTTTGCGAATCTCCTACTTTAAATCGGCAACGGTGATCAGCCGATAAATGACAGAATGATAACCATCCCTGATAATTTGTGCACAGTTGTATTTACGTTACAGGAGTTAATATCCAAAATTTACGCAGATACTGCTCATATCCACGATAAGCCAATGAAATGGTTGTGTGAACGTGCCATACTAACCCCGAAAAACGAACAAGCAGCGGCAATTAACGATATACTGTTGACGTCTTTTGAGGGGAAAGAAATGGTGTACACGTCAATAGACTCTGTGGTCAACACAGATGACGTAATTAACTACCCCGTCGAATTTCTTAATTCACTGTAACCATCGGGTCTTCCACATCATAAGCTTATTCTGCGCGTGGGCACTCCTGTTATGTTGTTGCGAAATTTAAAACCTCCTCAACTATGCAACGGAACTAGACTAAAACTAAAAGCGTTACATCGCAATGTAGTGGAAGCCACAATTATAACTGGATGTGCGCAAGGGGAAACTGTATTTGTAGCAAGAATTCCCTTGATCCCGAATGATCTTCCTTTGAATTCAAACGAATACAGTTTTCCCTCAAAGTCTGCTTTGCAATGACCATAAACAAATCACAAGGGCAGACATTAAAATTTGCGGGTATAGACTTGAGAGAAAATTGTTTTTCATACGGGAAATTTTATGTGGCTTGCTCACGCGTAAGCTTGCCTATTAGTCTGATAATTTTGGCACAAAGTAATAGATTAGCAAAAAATGTGGTGTATAAATAAGTTCTGTAGTTTACTAGCTATTGCCCGCGACATCCAGTTATAATTGTGGCTTGTACCAGCAGACCCTTTTTCACGCATGGGCGCGATATAACCGAACTCCATGCGGACGAAGTCGCGGGCAAAAGCTAGTTAAACTATAAAAAAGTAAAGGTCAACTTAAAAACCTAAGTAGGATAAAATAATTTCCACATAATAGCTTCTGAAGGCGATGCTAAGACATAATTTATCGAAAATTTAAAGAACCGACTTCAAAAACCTACGTGAAAATTACTTTAATATTTTTTGTTTTATAAGTAAGTTTTATCTTCCATTTGAAATCAAATTATTTTGCCCTTTTGAGTGAACTAAGAAATATCACAAGTTCAAGGTAACGTTAAATGAAACTCATTTTAAGGATATTATCGCGTTTAATTTTAACTTTTTAATTTCCGGCGTTTCGGGCTCATTACAGCACCCATGGTCACGGGGGGTACTGAGGTGTTTGACGTCCCGATGCCATAGTTAACGAAGGCTACCTTGAACTTATAAATATTAACCTTTAGTCCGATCAAGATAATGACTAGAATGTAGTCTTAATAGTTACATTAAAATCTTTATCTCCTATTTTTCCACCCCTAAGAATCGATTTTTTTTTATTTATATCTGACATTTATAGTAGTATAATATATTTAATAAAAAATATTCATAGTCAAAAAAGTCATGCCCGAACATACAGAGAATATAGAGGAATTGCGAGGAAAATAAAAAGCTAAATAAATTCTTGAGCATTGCTGCGCCTTATTTGAGCTGACTAGAATTCTGCAATATGTCATAACTTGCAATAGAGAACTCTTAAACCTTGAACCACAATCAATAATGCAAAAGTTCATTTATGATTCTACAACCCTCGCTCTATGCAAAAAGCCATTTCTCTAATAAGGCAGTCGGCCAAATTCTGCCGCTCCAATATTTAGACAATATGCATAAATTACCTACATATTATGTATATATTAAATATATTTTCCGGTTATTCTATTGTTCGTAAGTTAGGATAATAATTCAAATAGTCTAGGACTGTTCATATGATTATTTATTTACTCGATATTCTTTACAGTTTTAGAGAATGTATGAGGACCATTAGCTATAAATTTAAATCTAAGTAAAAGGTCAAACTCAAAGTCAAATATTTTTATTCAAAATTGGTCTTTACAAATCATTTTTTGAAAGTCAAAAAAGCTACGTTATCGCTTTAACTAGTCCCTGCTTATGAAAAGAAGCAACAAAAACTCGCAAGTGAGACTAAATATAAATATTCTCCCAATAGTAACACGCTGCAGCTATATTATGGTTGTAGCAAATGGGTCGGCTCGACCGGGGTAGGACCGCGCTCTCACAGAATACCAGCGTAAAATAGCAGCTTAATCCTGCTGTGTTTCGTAGTTTTGTAGTTTTGCAGGGTGAATGTAGAGTACCGGATACCCTTTTTACTGGAAAGGGGGCGTCAATTAATTACGTGAGGCGTGTGGGGGTCGAGCCGAATCTTATCCATTCTCACGAGGGGAATAAAGAGGGTCATAATTTTTCCGCAAGAAATAGTGTAAAATTTCCAGAAAATTGGGTTAAATCAGTAAAATATGGCTGAATCACAAACAATACCCGCCCCCAAACGATGCATTTTGATTCTGAATCGAGGATAAATGTAGATATTCACCACTATGTGCTACAGCACCCATTTACATCAGGTGGACTGTGTGCTCGTTTCTCAACCTATTCTATAAAAATGTCATCTTATATAATATATATATATTATTTATTATTATAATTAACACATGTTGGTGTTGTAGAAATATTTCAAACTAGCTGTTACCCGCGGCTTCGCCCGCATGGTCACTGGGAAATGAACTATCCATTGCTTTTTGAACTGAAAGAAAACTGAGTTTTATAGATTTGTCAGAGATGCAGCCATTAAAAGGAAACTGAGCGAAATTGATTCGACTTGAGGCATGCTTTAATTTCATCTGCAGGTGTGCCCTTTTGAATGACAGGTAAAGTTTGGCGAAAGTCACCAGCCAGTAAAACCACCATTCCTCCCATTACATCGGTATTGCTGCGCAAATCCTGGAGCGTTCGATTTAGTGCTTCTACAGCTTTTTTATGCGACATTGTACTTTCGTCCCACACTAAAAGTTTGCATTGTCGTAGCATTATACCTCGTGCACTATTTTTGCTAAAGTTGCAGATCGGCGATTCTTCCTGGGCTAGTCCGTGTAAAGGGAAGCCCTGCTTGAAAGGTCTGTACTTCATTAACGGGATTTGCCTCACCTTCACTCCTGAGATTAAATATTGCTTGGTCGCTTCCTTTATTTATGTACTTACAGATATACTTGATTGCGCGGACAGAGCTACATGCTTCTACATTAATGTTGGCATTAAACATTTTACATAGAATGGGCGAATACGGGACAATCCAGCTGTTATCTAAGGTTTCGACGCTCCAGAGCGAGATTTGATTGTAACTTTCCTGCCACCATCTTCAGGAGCTCTGCGTCTGTATAAAGGGTAGCCATTGTCATTGTGCACTGTTTCTTTTAATAGCTGTTTAGGAATTTCTTTGTACATTTTCCTTCTTTCATACATGGCGATATTGAATTTCGTGCTCCACATGGACCGTGAATCATATTTCGGACGATGGTATCATACAATTTTTTATCTTGCTCAGGATCCGGAATCTCGGCGCTTATTATGTCGTCTATTTGGCTGGGCCGCTACTTCTCTTTAAGCCATATTAGAATGTGGGCATGCGGTAATCCTCTTTTTGCCATTCAATTGAATACATGAAGCACTGCACTCTCCGAAAATTTTCCTTTGTTAATTACATACATTAATTTTTGTAGATTTGAAACACGATTTAAGTGCACCAAGACCATATCACATATAACAAAAGATTTCTCCCAAAGAATTTGTCGCAACGACCGCTTGATCGCTTACGTTACGAGACGTACACCATATCATTTATTTTATTACCGTTGTGCTCGAAGACAGGTTAAGCAATGGACGGCTAGGTAATTTTTTTTTTAATGCAAACAGCTGTAATAATTTAGTCTGAACAAGGACTACTTTTCTATTCCAAATCAGTCTGTGTTGAGTTTCATCAGGTGTTTCAAGGTCTTAAGGCGGCCTGGCGTCCCGCTTGTTTGAATAGCCTTTGCTGACTTTGAGCAGGTGTTTCAGTAACTCTTAAAGTAGATTGATGCTCTGCCTGTTCAAGACACCTTTGCTGACTTTGATCAGGTGTTTCAGTAGCTCTTAAGTAGCTTGACGCTCTGCCTGTTTAAGACGCCTTGCTGACTTTGAGCAGGTGTTTCAGTAGCTCTTGTGTAGCTTGACGCTCTGCCTGTTCAAGACGCCTCGCTGACTTTGAGAAGGTGTTTCAGAAGCTCTTAAAGTAGCTTGACGCTCTGCCTGTTTAAGACGCCTTTGCTGACTTTGAGCAGGTGTTTCAGTAGCTCAGTAGCTTGACGCTCTGCCTGTCAAGACGCCTTCGCTGACTTTGAGAAGGTGTTTCAGAAGCCTAAAGTAGCTTGACGCCTGCCTGTTCAAGACGCCCTTCCTGACTTTGAGAAAGTGTTTCGAAGCTCTAAAGCAGCCTGACGCTCTGTCTGTTCAAGACGCCTTGCTGACGTTGAGAAGGTGTCTCAGATGCTCTAAAGCAGCCTGACGCTCTGCTTGTTTGCCTTCTCAGTTCAGCATCTTCTAAAGATTCTAGCGATCAGCTAATCTTTTCGCTTGTCTTTGAGAAGATACTCTTGAAAGGCTGGACTTACGTTTGCGAGGCATTATGAAGTAAAGAAAACCTATTAATAAAAAAACGTTAAAATACCTAAAAGGAATTAAATTTCTTTTAAATATTTTTTAAAGCAAATCCAAAATATCTAAAAGGAATAAATATTCTTAAATATTTTTATAAATTTTAAATATTCTTAAATATTTTTATTATTTTAAATATTTTTTAAAATCAAAACAACAAAACCAATTCAAGACACAACACGAATCCGAAAACGATAGCCTAAAAAATCGAAACAACTTAAACCAATCCAAACAAATCGCAGAAAACCGAAATCGAAAGCAGTAGTCAATATAAATATAACCAACGAAAAAGAAGTGGTGTATAGGTACCGTATACACTATCTATACTATAATATTCCTTTGAAATATTGTTGAACAACCTAAAACAACGAAAACCAATTCACGATTCTAAATAAACAAAATCCAAAATCAAAGCCAGAGTCTAAATATGTATAAAGGAATACCAACCAAATCAACAAAACCGATCCAAGAAAATACACAAATCCGAAAATGAAAGCCAATATAAATCCATCAACCTTAATTAAATCACAAAGCAAATAACAAACAACCGAAATCGAAAGCAGGTAGTCGAATAAGCTACAAAATAGAAACAATTTAATCGTATAGGTACCGTATGCACTATAAGTTGACGCGCGGCACAACGGCGGGAGTTAAGTACATGTCAGGAAACATTTCGTTACCGCGTTTTAAAAACCTAGTAACGACATCTAGCGGAATCAATTTAAACTATGTATACGGTTAGTTAATAAGAACTCTCAAAAAATATTTTTCTTATAATTTTGCACAATTTTTCTTATTGTAATACCGATTCATATAAGAACACATATAAGAACTAAGCTCTAAACTAAGAACTGTATTCATTTCCGTTCAATAAATATTACTAAGGCTTATTAATAAGGCTTACTAAGAACTGTTTCTACCATTGTTAAGTAATAGTTAAGGGTGAAAGCGTGACAGGTGGTGATAGTATTTCTGATCCATACTTATAATCACGCTTGTAACCCTTGCGGGGTAGGCAGAGCATCAACGGATTACTAAATATCGTCTGCGAGGTTATCGCCTATTCTGTGAATTACGATGCACCAAAACGTTTGAAGAAAATCAGCTAGTGAATTTTATGTTTTTTATCGCTCTCTTCCCGGTCCTGCGTGGAAAAATACAGATCCATACATTTTTTATCTTAATTTTGGTAAAAGACATAATCCAGATATTCTGACCTTCTGTATTCGTCCATCGTACCGTCGTCCGTCTTGTAGAATCACGGTGGCGCCACCTAGCTGAATTTAATTTTGCAACATATTCGATTTTTCCACGGGATTATATGTTTTTCCGCTGAAAAAAGTAGCCTATGTCACTCTACAGCCACCGAACTATCCCCATACAAATAATCACGCCATGCCGACGCTCTGTTGCGACGTGAAAGAAGGACAAACTTGTGCAACATATTCGGTTTTCCCACGGGAATGAGATGTTTTTCCGCCGAAAATAGTAGCCTATGTCACTCTACAGCCACCGAACTATCCCCATACAAAAAATCATGCCATGCCGACGCTCTGTTGCGACGTGAAAGAAGGACAAACAAACAAACAAACAAACACACTTTCGCATTTATAATAATTAGTATGCATCAGCGGATTACTTAATATCGTCTGCGAGGTTATCGCCTATTCTGTGAATTACGATGCACCAAAACGTTTGAAGAAAATCAGCTGGTGAATTTTATGTTTTTTATCGCTCTCTTCCCGGTCCTGCGTGGAAAAATACATATCCATACATTTTTTTATCTTAATTTTGGTAAAAAGACATAATAATCCAGATATTCTGACCTTCTGTGTTCGTCCATCGTACCGTCGTCCGTCTTGTAGAATCACGGTGGCGTCACCTAGCTGAATTTAATTTTGCAACATATTCGATTTTCCACGGGAATGATATGTTTTCGCTGAAAAAAAGTAGCCTATGTCACTCTACAGCCACCGAACTATCCCCATACAAATAATCATGCCATGCCGATGCTCTGTTGCGACGTGAAAGAAGGACAAACTTGTGCAACATATTCGGTTTTCCACGGGAATGAGATGTTTTCCGCGGAAAAAGTAGCCTATGTCACTCTACAGCCACCGAACTATCCCCATACAAAAATCATGCCATGCCGACGCTCTGTTGCGACCTGAAAGAAGGACAAACAAACAAACACACTTTCGCATTTATAATATTAGTATGGATTCCCAAATTTACCTACTAAGATTTGTTTGCAAGCGACATAAGAATTAGAGGCGGCAATTACAATAAAACTTGGTAATTTTAATAGTTTGACGTACCTCTTTTCAAATCAAAGTATTGGATGGATTAAAACGGAAAGTCAATAAAGTAAAAAGTAAAATAATTATTTTTAGATTAATTAACTGTCGATCATAATTGCAATTGATTTTAACTATTAAATTATTCAATACCATTTTATTTCTATTTTCTTGTACAAAATCAAAGATAACGATGAAATAGTGTTTATAATTGTGTAAGTAGTACCCAAGTAAGTACGTTTATTAATTTCAATATCATTTTGTAGTAACGAACTGCTTTTTCGTCAGGGTACAATTGATTGTCTAATTGTATTAAAAATTACAACTATAACTTCTAAATTCTATGAAAGACTAGTCGTAGGGATCATATGGAAACTAAACTTATAAAATAAAAGTTGGCAATGTCATAACATTTGACGGTCTGTGGGAATGTTCAAAGTGTTTACCGCAAGGACGTTAGGACGCAGTAGGCTTCAGTTTTAGCGGGATTCTTTATTAATTTTAGTTTTTGAGACAGCTCCTGTTGACTTTGGACACATGCGCGAGCGACAGTTCATTTGTTTTGTTTATTAAATTCTTATTGTTATTACTGATATTACACTTGTTATTATTGTTATTCTTGTTGTTACGTTTTGTTGTTTCTTTTTGTTTAATAAATCCTAGCGTACGTTTATAGTGCTCGTGAATACAGCAACATCTTAATGTATGCCTTAGAGGAAACTTGGGAATACTTCGCGTGCATTACGAATTTACCGAGAGAAATTCCCGACCGCTCGACACCCAGCTGACTCTCGTCTGATAACAGCAGCATTTCAGCGAGTGTTGGAAAATCGGCCCATTGCTCCGATAGCGGCAGGAGGTGGAGTCATGACTATTCACTCCGAGTAGCGCATTTAGATGTCGTTCGCCGGTATCCGGGTACAAGTACGGTATCGCTAAATTGTTAAGACGTCGGGATGGAACAAGTGTGTCATACTGTTCAGTTCACAAAGTGTTAAAGCGTAACCAAATGCGGCCATACAAAAGTGCATAGTGCAAGCTTTAGTTCCGGCGATCACGACCGCCGACGAGTTTTCTGTCGTTGGTTATTAGACCAACAACAACGTGTGCCTGGTTCTATTGAGCACGTTATCTGGACGGACGAGTCGACATTTACCAGAAATGGCCTGTGGAACCGAAGAAATACACACGTGTATTCAGAGGTTAACCCGCACGCTGTTCGACAAACCGGGCACCAAACCCGATGTTCGGTTAACGTATGGGCAGGTTTATTTAAGGATCGCATACTGGGACCAGTGTTTCTGCCACAGCGACTTAACCTTATAAATACCTAAACTTTATAAATGAACAGTTGGTTGACATTTTAGACGACCTATCGTTGGATGAATATCGCCGCACATGGTTCCAGCATGATGGTGCACCTCCATATGTCAGAGGTTCGTCCGTGAGCGCCTTACCAATTATTTGATGATCGCTGGATTGGCAGACTAGGACCACGCCGCCACCTCGCTCACCAGATCCGACCCGTTAGACTTCTTCCTGTGGGGTATGTGAAAGAAAGGGTTTTAATCGTGAGTGATAGTGCTGACGAAATGCGCCAAAGGATCGTGGATGTTTTCGACAAACTACGTGCGGACTGTATCGAAGACCACACGATGATGCCCCTGCCTGCATGAGGAGACGTAACACCGAGCTCACATCTGCCTCGAAATGAATGGAGCACAATTTGCCGCATCTCTCATAAGACCACGGAGGATTTAGAACGGTAAGCTGTTTCGTACCTAATTTTTAAATAACTTAGTACTGAACTGATCTGAATAGGTACATAACTGACTACATCAGAATAATAAACATACCTACACGATGAATAAAAACGCATGACTCTAATCTTGTTAACATTTCATTTAAGTATTTTTCATTAGCGGGTAATCAAACCAGTTATTTGGTTTATTCAACCTGTGAATTTGAATTAAAGTGGCTATGTGAGACAAGCACAGTGGAAAATAGGTTAAGTAGATAAGTTAGGTATTTAGACAAGTGTTGTAAATTATTAGGTATTGTGGTACCATCGCTAGTTGCGGGCCGCGCGAATTCAGCGTTCGCGCGTACATTGACCCCTAGTCAGCTGATTGTAATTCAGTAATTCCACTGCTGGTTTTATGTTTAAGTATTTTCATTTCTTTTTTTAAATGAAATTAACGTTTTATTTAACTATACTAACACGATGGAGCGTGAATAAATCTAATGAAACGTTGTGAAAAGATGATTTTTTTTTTCATCAGGATCGATTTTATATTTCACTCATCATCAAAGATATAGTTAGTACTCTCGTCTGTTAGTACTCTCGTCTCAAAAATACACACATGTTCGTGTTGTAGAAATATTTCAAATGCCACGTTAGTCGAAATAATTAGAAATATAATTTTAATGAAACTAGTTGTGTTTAACACGTTCACGGAGCCTGTAAAGTGTTTGGGTATACGATGTGTGCTGTAAAGTATTCGAAATATCGGGAACATAAAATGAGTTAAAAACGCGATAAAGTCCGTAAAAATTAATTAAGTTTAAATGTGTAGTATTTGCGTAATTATAAGAAATCATTTGAAATATTATAAATGTTAGACGTACAAGTGGACACTGTTGTACTGAATGCTGACTACACAAATTATAACCAACCCGCTTCTATAACTCACATAAGTATACGCAAACGATTATTCTCTGAAAAACATCTGAAAATATTAACGACAGAGAGTTTTGCTGAGGGAGAGAACTTGAGACTTTCGTTCCACACTAAAGTTTGCATTGTCGTAGCATTATACCTCGTGCACTATTTTTGCTAAAGTTGCAGATCGGCGATTCTTCCTGGGCTAGTCCGTGTAAAGGGAAGCCCTGCTTGAAAGGTCTGTACTTCATTAACGGGATTTGCCTCACCTTCACTCCTGAGATTAAATATTGCTTGGTCGCTTCCTTTATTTATGTACTTACAGATATACTTGATTGCGCGGACAGAGCTACATGCTTCTACATTAATGTTGGCATTAAACATTTTACATAGAATGGGCGAATACGGGACAATCCAGCTGTTATCTAAGGTTTCGAACGCTCCAGAGCGAGATTTGATTGTAACTTTCCTGCCACCATCTTCGGGAGCTCTGCGTCTGTATAAAGGGTAGCCATTGTCATTGTGCACTGTTTCTTTTAATAGCTGTTTTGAGAATTTCTTTGTACATTTTCCTTCTTTCATACATGGCGATATTGAATTTCGTGCTCCACATGGACCGTGAATCATATTTCGGACGATGGTATCATACAATTCTTTATCTTGCTCAGGATCCGGAATCTCGGCGCTTATTATGTCGTCTATTTGGCTGGGC
Organism: Parnassius orleans; assembly: GCA_029286625.1. Classification (NCBI taxonomy): domain Eukaryota; kingdom Metazoa; phylum Arthropoda; class Insecta; order Lepidoptera; family Papilionidae; genus Parnassius; species Parnassius orleans. The sequence continues at coordinate 78,307 of JAGSMP010000743.1, forward strand.
CGCAACTTCTCTTTAAGCCATATTAGAATGTGGGCATGCGGTAATCCTCTTTTTTGCCATTCAATTGAATACATGAAGCACTGCACCTCTCCGAAAATTTTCCCTTTGTTAATTACATACATTAATTTTTGTAGATTTGAAACACGATTTAAGTGCACCAAGACCATATCACATATAACAAAAATATTTCTCCCAAAAGAATTTGTCGCAACGACCGCTTGATCGCTTACGTTACGAGACGTACACCATATCATTTATTTTATTACCGTTGTGCTCCGAAGACGGGTTAAGCAATGGACGGCTAGGTAATTTTTTTTTTAATGCAAACAGCTGTAATAATTTAGTCTGAACAAGGACTACTTTTCTATTCCAAATCAGTAAAAATATTTACGTAATCCGACAGAAACAGAAACAGGAACAGAAACTTTTTTATTCAATATAGATTATAAATAATACTTATTGAAAGTCACTCTTTTGTTTAATTACCACTGGTTTGAAAAAAAAAACACTGTCCTGGGAAGAACCAGCAAGAAACCCAGCGGGACTTTTTTTTTAAATAACAGCTTACAATCATGTACGTTACACAATTAACAACACAACAAATTAGAAATAGCTTGGTAGCGATCACCTCATTCCCAGGGGTTATTATCATCCATAAATTCCTTAATATTATAATAACGCTTTTTATACAAACTTAGTTGACAGCCATTTCAGTCTATATAAACCCATTGCTAAACTTAGGTTAACATTATCTGTTAGGTGTCCATTAATTTCCACGCTTGACGAGTGGGTAGCAGGAAGTAGTTAGTAGTGAAACAGATGAAGATGCTGCTGCCCATCTTCTGCCTTCATCATCACATCTGTTTAATTTACCTCTTTCGCTACACCCACGAGTTGACATGGGGTAGTGCATATTTTTATGCTGTAACTAAATAGCTAATACAAAAATAATTATTACATTTTATGATAAAGTAAAAACTATAGAACGTTAAGAAATTATACTTAAAGTAATAATGATAAACCGCTTCAATTTTAAAGTCTATATGTTCGTACATAATTTACCTAACTCAAATAAATATATAACTACCAGACGCTAATGTATGTTGTTGAAATTTTTTCTTGAATAAAGAAAAATATTTCCTGAAATTATTATTACCGAAGTAATTAATTTGGTTGTAAAAAATAAGCTATTTATATAATGGAAATATATATATATATATTTATTTGTGAAAATATCACACACGTAAATAACAAGATAGAGCTTAACCGATATAAAGCATTGAACTAGAGATTTCAGTGTCTAAAAATGCGTTCAGAAACGAACTGATAAAGTGAACAGCGATCGAAACTCGTCTCAAGTGCGCCGTTATCCACTACCGTTCGCTTTTTGTTGTTTGAATGATGAAGAAATAAACAATTTTGTTCTTTTATATTCGAGACTTAATATAATATAATAAATACTATATTATATAGCAATATTCGTATAGTAGTGGCTTAAGTGTATCTATCACCCCATTTCGTCTCGTGGGTGTCGTAAGCGGTGACTGTAAGATACCTGTGTCAAAACTTCCGATAGATGGCTGTAGTGTAGCCTTTCACGCCAGGTAAAGAATATGTAGAACAAAAACGGGGAGCAGCTTCAAAGGTGCGACTGTTACTGCGATTGACGATTTGCTGTTATACGTGGTAGAGCCATACTGCAGCTATATTATGGTTGTAGCACAAATGCTCGATCGGACAAGGACCAATATTTAACATCTTCACCGCACGTCATAACTTAAATTTCCTTCTGTTTAAGTGAATTTTATAGTAATATTAAAAATAGTACCTATTAAATTTAATGCTGTTTGACTATGGATAAATCCGGGCTGATCATCAAGCACATTTCCATTGACCTTATCTTCGACCGTTGGAAATCACGCTGATTTAATTTGATTCAGAAAAACAAAATGTAAGCATTGATAAAAAACGATCAATGAGGTCGTGTTGACGATTGTTGTGTTGTTGACGAAATTGACGAATAATTTGTGTTAATTTGTCTTGCAATGGTGGCGTAAGGTAAGAGCACTCTATTCGTCAAATATAAACAGTTATGTGGTGACCATTTGACCTTGTCAGAGTTCAGAGTTTATGACTACTTTGCCTCGTGTTTGGGCTTAAACACATACAGTGTCAACATTTGTGCAAAAAGTTTTTGTGTCTGCTTGTGTGTCAATTGTGAGACCTTAGAGAACGTTTCCAGTAAAAAGCGTCGTTGATTCTTTACACTCACTATACGAAATACAGCAGCATTAAGCTTCTATTTTACGCTAGTATTCTGTTAGAGCGTGATGCTTGGTCGGTCGAGCTGATCCTTTCGGGCTACAAACAGGCAGTAATACTGAGTACAGAAGTTCAAGTTGTTCTCAAGAAAGTGACAAATGTAAAATCCAATAAAAGTGCGAAATTCATCAAAAATGGATGTAAGCTAGTGACATTTTGCATATAACGTGAGCAGTATGCAGTTGTTATTGAATCGAAAGTACTTTGTACCTTAATAATAGTCATTAAATTAATAAAAAAAATAACCAATAAAAATAAAAGTTTTAAAAAACCAGTTACGTACGGTTTACAGTTCAAAACGTTATTTCCTCTGTATAAGTCCCTCGGGAAGAATGGAGAATAATGGAGGAAAAAAAATAACACAGTTACCTGTTAGTTTTCATATATTTTGTTGAATGACATTAACCACATATATCAAATCGATCAAAGTTATTATAGATAGTGGCATTTTTTTTATTCCTGTTAGGTTAGGTTAGGTCCACGTTGCTTGTGACCATACACAGCATTGCTCTTAAATAGCCCCCAATAAATATAAAATATAGTCTCAGTTGAATATTATGAGTGGTTTCATTTAATAAAAATGTAAATTCTGCGTGAAGAGAAAATTGAAGATAGCTAGATCACAAGAAGAAAGGCATCAAGTACACAAGGATCAGGCAGAATGTAAGCAGTACAGAGGATGCGGAAGATGGAGATTCAAGCAAAAACGTTAAGGATCGGTAACTTTGAATTAAAAATGGCACACATATGCAGAAATTAAGTGAAAATGTAGAACTATTATATATACGTCAACTCGAAAGTAAATGAAATCTAATATACAAAAATTAATATTTTTTTGTTCGTATGCGCTGTCATACCGTTCATCAGATTGGGCTACAATTTTGTCAACTTCTTGCTTGCAAATTTATTTGAAGCTATCGGTATATCTATCAATTTCAATGAATGTATTATCATTCCTAATTAAACAACATATTACGTCTTCCAAATTTAAAACTATTTCCGCAATTATTCTTCTGCGGCAACAACGCGTCAGGTATCAACTAGTTACCTACTAATGAAAAGAAACCTTAAACATTAAATTACAAAAATATATGCCACAAACAACTTCTAAAAGTAAAAATCTAAAAGTAAAATTAACCTATATTTGCAATCCGCCTCTTTTTTTGTTCGACAAATAGATTGATTGAATCGGATTAAATCAATCTATTTGTCGTTGGCTCGGGACAAGGTCAATAGAAACGTGTTTGATATCTCACAAAGATTGTTGATCGATTAACAAATAGAGCTTAATGTAGATACCCTCTATTTACCAGAATGTCCGAGGCCTAAGATCTAACGTTAGAGATGTCTCATTAAAAATCCAAAACAATACTTTGACATTATAATCCTTACAGAAACATGGTTAAACTGTACAGTTTATGATTCTGAAATCTTTGACAACAGATATACAATGTACAGAAGGGATTGTGCAATTAATAAACAGGGTGGCGGGGTTTTCATAGCTGTATCTAACAATTTAACATCTTATAGAATATCTAATTACAATACTGAATGTGTTTTAACTAGCACTGTACTACTTGCCGAAATGGCTTACGATGGGATAATTTAATAAAACACTCCACAACGTATGCACTTATAGTATATTAACACGTAGATATATATACAAAATAAATTATATTCTTGTGGCCTATGGTCTAATTGCTTTACACGTCAACATCGTGATTTACCTTTTATACAGCGCCATCAAGTATCGAAAAGGTGAACTACCATACCTTAACATACCGCCCACCAAGGACAATATTGAAAATATAATTGTCCTTAATTATGGGAAACCGCCCACCGTGAACTCGTGCCTTTATTGTCCTTAGTGAGTGTAGTTTACAATTTTGTTCTGAAATAATAAAAACAACAATTAAATCTTAGAAATACAAATATAAAATAAAATAATAACAATAACAATTTGGTTTAACAATAAAAAAAAATACTTTCTAACGAGGTGCTAACAGGTAATACACAGATCTTAGAGGTAGGTCTTTTAACTATTGATGATTTGGTTCGTAATGTAACTACTCGGGTTATTTGATCAGGACCAGGATGTTTTTCGATAATCCGACCAAGTAACCAACGACATAGTGGTAAATCGTTCTCCTTAACTAACACTACATCCCCAATATTAGGTTCTGGAGCTTGCTAAGTCCATTTATATCTATGCAGCAAGTTTTACAAGTATTCTTGTGACCACCGACGCCAGAAATTCTGTGTCATTTTTGTGAACTTATATTTGTATGTTCGTAATTATCGTGTGGAATACGGTAATTTCGTTTATTAGTACGTTTTTTTTATTATTGTTTCGCCTATTAAGAAGTGACCAGGTGTTAGAGGCATAGGATGAGATAAATCATTATCATTAATAACCGTCATTGGTCTGGAGTTCAGACATGATAGAGCAGCATGCTAAGCTCCTCAAAAGTTAAGGTTGTATCTCCAATCACCTTTTTCAAGTGATGCTTTGCAGATTTGACCGCAGCTTCCCACAAACCTCCGAAATGTGGTGCATGCGGTGGTATAAAGTGCCATTGGGTCCCCTGAGCTTCAACCTGTTCAGCAACCGATTGCTGAATTAACTTAAGGTCATTAAACTCTCGAGCAGCTCCTACATAGTTGGTGTCAATGTCGCTCCAAATTTGAGAACAATGGCCACGTCTCGAAACGAATCGTCTGAAAGCTGCTAAAAAGCCTTGTGTGCAAATCACTGACAGCTTCTAAATGTATGGCGCGCGTCACCATACAGACAAATACACAAATATAACCTTTATAAGCGTGGTGACCACGACCCTTTGATGTTCTTATATTTATTGGACCAGCATAATCCACGTAGCTGTGTAAAAAAGGTCGTGCAGGAGTACATCTGACAGCTGGAAGAGATCCCATGAATTGGTGTCTTACTTTGGCAGCATGTTTGATGCATATCACGCATTTTCGCACATGTTGCTTAGCTAGGTTTTTCACGCCTATAATCCAATATTTTGATCTTAGGTAATATACCATTGATTGTGGGCCACCATGCAAGGTTATATCATGAGCATTAGACACAAGTAATTTACTTAGGTAACAGTATAGGGTGTTTGATTTGTTCCGTTAGTGACGATTCGTGTAATCTGCCACCTGCTCTTATTATACTGATATTATCTATATACGGACACAGGGTTCTGATTTTACTACCTTTTCTCTTTATGCAACCCTTTTCATTCAACTGTAAATATTCTTCTGAAAAGTCTTCCATTTGAAAATGCTTTATGCATCATGTTAATGCTTTATCTAATTCTATCTTTTGTAAATATTTCTGCTTCTTTTGTTTTATTTTTAAAAATATTCGACAATATGCAATAACTCTTAACAATTTTTCCAATGAATCCATAAGGACACTAATATAGAAAAGCGTATATCCCTTGGTCTGTGATATCTAATTTGCTTATCCATAAGAAAACTTGGTCCTGAAAATCATAATTTGCTTTCAGTCAGCGCATGAGCCCATTGTGATGCATCCAGAGTACTAAGAATTTCGGACACTCGATTGCCCACAAAAGTTTTCCAGCTACTTGGGTGACTGTTCAACCAAGACAGCACTACGGTGGAATCTGTCCACGCTCTAACATTCTCTCTGGGGATGTACATTGCTTCTGCTACTTCTACCAACAGACGAGTCAACAACACAGAACCACATAACTCTAACCGAGGAATGGTTACTTGTTTTATTGGGGCCACTTTGATTCTCGCCAATCGCCGTTCTCGCAAATCAAAAGAGCAACGTGAATATCGCCTTTTGCATCGACGGATCTTGTATATACCACAGCTGAGTATGAGGTTGCTGAAGCATCACTGAATCCATGGAGCTCAACGCTTCGGTCAGTTTGTCTGAATTGAAGCCATCTTGGAATACGAACTTCTGTAAGTTTGGACAACACATTACGGTAAGTAATTAGATCTTCAGGAACCTTTTCATCCCATCCTACACCTGAAAGCTTATACTTATAGCTTTTGTATAAATACCTTTGCTAGTATAACGGTAGGTGCTAGCCAACCCAGAGGATCAAATAGGCGAGCAATTTCTGATATTATATTTCGTTTAGTTTCAGGTGCAGGTGTGGGAGCGAGCTGTACTGAATATTTGAAGACGTCGTCACTGAGGTTCCAAGTAAGCCCTAAAATTTTAGTTATGTCTAGTTTTATATTCTTTTCTTCATAGGTTTTATTTTCTAGACTGTTCTCTACAATGGTTTCAGGTAAGTACTTCTTATTCTGCTTATTTATTGCTCTAAGTAATTCTTGACTATTGTTATTCCATTTCTGTAGTTGGAAACCTCCCTTCTTTAACAAATTCTTCATCTGTCTATATAATTCTTTACCTTCTTCAGCTGTAGAGCACCTAGTCATTAGGTCATCCATATAGAAAGATTCCCGAATTCTATTAGTTGCTAGGGGATAAGTTTCTGTTTCATCGGTAGCGACTTGATTCAGCGTCTTTACAGCCAAGTAGGGTGCTCATGCAGTCCCGAACGTCACGGTGGTGTTAATTCATAATCCTGTATCTGCTTGTCTAAGTCCTCTCTCCAGACTATCTTTTGAAACTTGGCATCATTTTCAACAGATGTACTAGCTCCATTGCCCTGGTCACCACTGTTAGTAGCCTTACCGCTAGTGGGATGCAATAATGAATGGTGTCTTTTCTTACAAACTCTACAATAAGTTGGGTTTTGGCACAGTTTAATTGAATGGTTACTACCTAATTAATTAAAGCAAATATTTTTACTTAAATCGAAATTGTATCTTAGCTCATAAGGAAGCTGTAGGAACTTTTTACAAAAACATAGTTTGTGTACTTCTGAACAGTATTCACAACAAGCTTTACCACCCACGAAATTACGCTGTTTATATGCGACCAATGCTTTTGTAGAAGGTGGAGTATGTGAATTATTGTGAATTAATCCTTTTTTAGGTTAAATGCACTCTAATGCTCTAAAACGACTTTCTAGAAAAACTTTAAATTGCTCAAATGTAGGAAAATCGTTTGGACTATCACTACTTGTTTGTAATTCCCACTGTTTACGCGTTTCTGGGTCCAATTTAAATGTCATAACATGAATAATATTTAAATCCCTAGTACGAACATTAATATCTAAATTTTTTAAAGCATGAAGACAATCATTCGTTGTATCAAAAAATCTTTCAAACCGGTGGAAGATTCTGAGTTCATACGTTTTTGAGCGAAAAAGCGTTTAAGAATACAATTTGCAAGATACTTTTTATTATTGTATCTACGTTCTAACTGTTCCCAACATTGATTGTAATTCGCATCAGACACTGGCACTTGTCGGACAAGTTGCTCAGCTTCACCCGTGAGATGTCCTTTTAAATAGTGCATCTTTTGTACATTATCTAAAGAACTGTTTTTGTGAACTAGCGATATAAACAAGTCTCTGAAGGCTGTCTACTCTGAATACTTCCCAAAAAACATGGGAATGGAAATTTTAGGTAGTTTAACTTGAAACTCCTAATGGGAACTAGTCGAATTTCGATTGACATGACTATTGGTATCATTATCATTTAAGAACGTACTAAACTCTGCTTTATAATCGCAATAAAATTCTTCTACAATATCGTACAAGTCTCGTTTAATATACGTCGTTTCCTTTAATTGTTTGTGGTTTTCGACAAATTCAAACCATATTTTATCTAAATTTTTTATTCTATTTTTAACATATGTACTTGTCTTTCTGTCTGTTGAAAATTTTCTAAAATTAATTTGAGACTTATTCATTCCGCTGTATAATTCATCTTGTAATGCAATAAGGTTCTCCATATTTAACAATTTTACTACAAATACAAGAACACAACCAAAATAAACTAAGTCAATAAAATTACAAAATTATTCTGTCTTTTTCACTTTAAATTTTGGCGAAAATTGGGTGTAGGTTCCCCGTTCCATCGTTTTTTACACAATTATTCTAAGTCCTTAAATCTACACACAAATTTTACAAGAATTTTATAATATTCTAATAAACTTAAAAATTTCTTCAACTAAAGTTATTTTTGTTTGTTTTTCAAGTTTAACAATAAATAGAAATATAGTTCAAATTTGCTTAATTTAAATAAACTTATAAGTATTTAAAGAATTTTTCAAAGTTTTATAATTTAACGATATAAAGTTCAAATTTGCTTGCATTAAATATACACTCGAAAAGTACTCACAGTTTGTCCTTCATCCACTTTACCGTAACTATGTCGCACTGTACTGAATGACGTCGATTCATTAAAAGGAACTGTTTGGTTGTCCTCCTCTCGCCACCACGTGATATGTGGCGCTGCTGCTTAACGCCGAACTCGGTTGTTCTCTTATCGCCACTATGTGGTGTGTGGCGCTGCTGCTCCACACTGAACTGAACTTGTGCTTGTGTGTACGCGTGCACTCCCGCGATGTGTACACACACACTGTATAGCACTCTTGATGGATATACTACCAAATCTTGCTTGCACCACAAGAGTAAAGAAACCGTACCGTACAGAGGCAAAGCTTCCAAGGAGCTGTCAAAATTTTTACCTATTTTGGTAGGGTTGGCACAAGAAGATAAAATTAAATAAACAAAACGTTTATCAGCTTTTATTATATACTTAATATATAATAAAAGCTGATAAACGTAAACGGCCTATGGTCTAATTGCTTTACACGTCAAAATCGCTATTTACCTTTTATACAGCGCCATCAAGCATCGAAAAGGTGAACTACCATACAATTATATACGTGGTAGAGCCATGCTGCAGCTATATTAATAGTATAGTTGTAGCACGAATGGGTCGGCTCTACCGGGGAAGGACCACGCTCTCACAGAATACCAGCGTAAAATAGCAGCTTAATGCTGTTTCGTATGGTGAGTGTAGAGAACCGGAGACCCTTTTTACTGGAAAAGAGGCATTCTATCTCAGTCCTCACGGCTGACAACGCATCTGCATTTAAATTCGTAAACGAAGATAGATGTAGATGTCTATGGGCCACAGCAACCACTTACCATCAGGTGGACTGTGTGCTCGTTTGTCACCCTTATTGTATAAAAAAAAAATTAACAGAATGTGAAGATCTTTAGGTATATTTTAAGATTTTTATAGGCAAAAAATGCGAATTTCTTAACATCTGTGTTGTGTACCTACTACCACCCCTAAATCAAAACTTATTTAGAACATATTACAAAACACAGGCATATTAATAGCAGGTGACTTTAATATTTCAAATATAAACTGGGAGCTCTGGTACGTATCTTTTACCAATTTCAAATAGCAATAATAACATACATAATTTACTCTTACATTTGTCGAAATTAAATTACTTCAAGCAGTTCAATTCTATTATAATTAGTAATAAAACATTTTGGACTTAATTTTATGTAACTCCGAAATAGTAAAGATTAATGAATGTTTCAACCCTATACGTAATGTTGACACTCACCATCCACCATTAGTGCAAGTATCTATTGCAATCCCATCCAGTTAGTATACGAATCATTTGAAATTACAAAAAATAACTATTTTAAAGGCGATTACGATCAGATAACTAAAGCCCTGGATGAAATCTTACGGACAGATGAACTTTCAAAATATAATAATATTAACGACATGATTAATAAATTCTACCTAATATTTTATAGTATAATAAATCTTTATGTGCCTAAAAATAAAAAATGCGGCAATAGGCATCCGGTATGGTACAACTCCTATTTGATTTATCTATTAAAGCAAAAAAGAAGTTTCATATAAGATACAAGATCTATAATAAGCCCTTAGACCTACTAGAATTTCAATACCTCCGTCACGACTGTGAAATACATACAGAAATATGTTATGACAAATACTACGTGTTCACTTCATGAATGCCGTTACCTCCCGCCGCCCCATACCGCGCCCCAAGTGTCGCCCTTATAGTACCGATAGCAACGCTGAAATATATCTACGTCAGTTGTTTGTGCTCCCGTGCGATCTCTAGTTTGTTACTGTTTTGTTGTTGTTTTTGTTACTGTTGATTTTTTGTTTCTGTGGACTTTTTACGTTCGTTAATTTGTGATAAACACAGAAAGGGGTGATGGCAGTGATACAGAAACGAACGATTACGATAAAATAACTGGTATCGAAGTTATGGTTGCGTAAATATCTACCTACCAGTTTTTGTTCGCGCCTTTGTTAATAATTCATTTAAAATTATACATTTTAAATGAAATATTAATTATTAAAACTATATTAAAAATATTTTATTTTATCGGACACGTTTCTATTCAGTGTTATTATTTTACTTTACTAACTAAATAAGTTATTCAATAATATGCATTTTATCAACTTGCTTGCCTTCCATTTCTCTGTACAGGGCAACAAACTAAAAATCGAACTTCTTACAATCAAACACTTACAGTAATAGTTTTGTAAACCGTACCGTCAGCTGTGACGTCATAACGGTCGACGACGGCAAACTCGAAATGAACGCGTAGTACATATCTACTTTAGAACACGAAATAGGTACAAATTCTAAATATTTTTGGTCACACATTTCTAACAAAATTAAAAACTATTCTGGATACCCACCATCAATGTATTTAAGAGACAAAGAATTAAATGAACTATAAGAACCTTGTAACTTATTTGCAGCGCACTTTTCCAGTGTCTATAACACCACCCCAACAAATAACTCACTATATTTACTCGATTCGCAGCAAACGCTTGCTGAATTGTCCTTTATAATATACATATCACAAAAAAGCATAATATACAAAATAATAAGACTTGATATAAAACAGAGTGCTGGACCTGACAACGTGCCCCCTATATTCTTAATTAAATGTGCAAATCTAATATCCTACCCCTTACAAATAATTTATAACGCTTCATTTAAGAAAAGGAGTTTTTCCGATAAATGGAATAGTACCTATTTATAAAGATGTAAAAAAGGAACTTGTATCTAATTATCGACCTATATCAATCCTCTCTACCATATCAAAGATTTTTGAATCACTTGTCCACCCATTCATATTCAATCATGTTAAAGACCATCTATATCCCTGTAAACATAGTTTTATGCCTAAGAATTCTACTAATACTAATTTGCTCAGTTATGTTTCCAATCTTATTGATTCGGTTGACAAAAATCTACAAGTAGAAGTATTCTATACTGATTTCGCTAAGGCATTTGATAGGGTGGACCATAAGATACTTTTTCAAAAACTCGCATATTTTGGCATTTATGATACATTTTTAAGCTAATGCAAATCCTATTTCTATGTCGTAAATCGTATCGATGGCGAGTGTTCAGATTCTTTCAATGCTATTTTTGGTGTTTCGCAGGGATCAAATTTGGGGCCTTTATTCTTTGTTTTGTTTATTAATGATATAGTAAATTTACATAAAAATTGTCAGGTTTATTTATTCGTAGACGATTTAAAAATAGCTAAACTTGTAAAATGGTGTGAAACAAATCGAATGTTGCTTTATCTGCGCAAATGTAGTTTTATAAAATTCACAAGAAATAAAAGTACATTAATGAGTTCTTACAATATCTTGGGTAAAAAACAAGGAAACCGTATCCATTCGAGACTTGGGCGTAATATTTGATCGCAAATTAAGATTCGATAAACATATTAATTCTATAATGACAGCTTCTTTCAAGTTGCTCGGCTTTGTTCTTACACAGTCTAAAGATTTCAAAAAGGTAACAACAATCCTTCAACTGTACAATAACTTGGTTCGTAGCAAACTTTACAAAAACAAAACCCACATTGACAAATAATCTAACGTGTTCAAAAGAGATTCATTAAACACCAAATCCTTCGTTTTAAGGCTTCAAGTTATAGTAAGTGCTACAAAGAGAAACTCGATTACTTTATGACGAAACCACTAGCAGTTCGTACATCTCTTCTTGAAATGAAATTTCATCATAAACTTTTCAATGGTAAAATTTATGACGGTGAACTATTGAGTAGATTTAATATTAATGTACCTCGGAGATCTCCTCGCAACCCATGTCCTTTCTTTAAGACTGATAGCACTCGAACAACACTTGGACATAATTCTCGAATAACAGGGATGTAACGCGTATACAATGTAGGTAAATGTAATAAATATAGCAACACTGGACATTGGTTGTGACAGGCTCTCACTTTTTATGAAAAATATAACGACAGTTTAGAAAATTAATTAGTTACTAACTTTATGCAAAACTTTATTTTTATTTTTGTTACAAAATTATTAGATATCTTTTGTTCGCTAAAGTTATTTTTGTTCCAACTACCATTAAAATAGGCAAATTATAAACACTGTTATTGTTTTAGAATGATGTGTTCTCCTTTAATTGGCAGTACATAGTAATTTGTAGATGTAAGGCATGTTGTGTTAGATGTAAGTTAATATCTACAACTGTTGGAGATCCATACAAATAAATAAATAAATACCCTCAATTTTTCTATTAATTTACTGGTTTCGATTTATAGTAGTTTTTGAATTAATTAAAACGATAAAAATATTGCACATATTAGTTTTAGGATACATAATAATAAATGACCTCTAGACGACAGGAGGTATCCGCGCAGGACAGTATTATAGTGTCCCATCGGACTATAAGAGTAACCGATGTATGAGTTTTGACGTCGGGAAGGGACGCCCTAGGCGAAAGATTATCGAACAAACTGGCGATATATTGAAAATGGACCAAATTAAAGTAACCTTAACCGACAAGCATGTATACGTAGGTATATGGATGTGGAGGAGGCGAGAGAGGTGTGTCAGGATCGTGCCAAATGAAAGTCCATAGTTTCTGCCTACCTCTCTGGATAACAGGCGTAAGTGTTTATGTATCTATGTATATGAGTTTTGACGTGTCTCAGGCACGGAAGTGAAACACTCCCATATTCCTGACTCCATGTTGCTACTGAAAATTTCTTTCCAGATAACTTGAACTCAATATATGATTTTTTTGGCCCGACCCGGCGATTTAAACCCGAAATTCATGATCAGCAGTTACGTTTACGACCACTAGATCAACGAGACAGTCAATCAAAATTCATATCTCAACTTTTCACGTGGCAACCACATGATGTCTTTCTATTTCATTTTGGGTAACAAACTGAGTAGTTCCTCCTTTTTATAGGGTGGCTAACCTTATAAAAAGGAGGAACTACTCAGTTTGTATGTATGTCATTCTTTTTTTATGTGTGTTAAGCGATATTAATTGCAATTGTATAACCGCTTTTAATGGCCCTTTTTATTAAATAGTGTATTAATAGGGTGATCCCAAAAAAAATTTGGAGAAACAACTCTACCCTTAAGGCCGGTAAAAAAGAGGTTAAAATAAGTAATGTAAATATTGAGACGACATTTTAGTGGTTTAGCTTTTGATATTCCTTAGTGCACTCAAAAGGGTCAAAAATAAACCTTTTTATAAAAAGAAAAGTCAAGTTAAAGTCAAGGAACTAAAGCAAAGAAAATATACACTACGCGAAAAGAAACTCCACTTAAGCATGTGTGCACTTAAAATCGCTTGCGGCTATGTGTGGGTGTCTGGATGTGTGCGGGGGCCTTGAGAGGCGCGCGGGGCGTGGAACGGGCCTTCGCCGACTGCCCTGGCCGAGGGCTAGAACGTAGTAGTTCGCGTCTCGTCTCTCTAATCTCAAGCACCGCACGCAAGTACAGACTGACTGCGAATTATACAAAAATAATACCTATTCATTTGTATATAAATATTCTACCTTTATTTAGTTACAATATTTGTTTATATGTATGGCACATTTATGTTATATGTAATAGTTTTAAAGTATATATTTGTACTTTTATATATTTATATTTATAAAAATGTATATTTATATGTATATATATACATATATATTAATATGTATGTATGTATTTATCTTATCTATGTACTTATATACCATTCTATATTTCCATTTTACGGCTTTAATAAAATAATGTTATTTATGTCGCCAAACCACACATGTTTTTATTGTTTTCTTGCAATCCTGTCCATCCAAAGGTTGTCTGGAAGAGATCGCTCTTAGCGATAAGACCACCCATTGTACCACATTTCTTTTTCTCAGTTTTTGTTAATATTTATGTTATTTTTGGCGTACAATAAAGTGTTATTTAACTATCTATGCTATGAATTTTTGCAATTGTAAGAAATAATAATAAAAATTATAAATATAATCGAAAAAGCCAAAAATATATAAGAGTAAGTAATTTTTAAAGGGTAGTAGGTAATACTGATTATTGCGTACTAAAATACTAAGTGTTGGTTAATTATTTAAGATTACCATTAACTGTCGTGCATATTTTGTTTTGTCGGAAATTTTAATATTCCCCATCTGTAAAGATATTTAATAAAAGTAGATTTAAAATTGATCGTACCTTTCACTACCTAAATACATAAGTTTACATATAAGTGGTATAAGTTTACATATAACATATACCTACTATGTATCTTTGGCACAATTCCATTTTGGTTCGGTATCAACCCTATCGAGCGTTACACGCTCCGGCTCAATGTCACCGGCGCTTGACTCTCACGTACAGAGAGTGTCACCACTGTGACTAAAGAGAATAAAATAATTTCTACTTATCAGCTTCGGAAGTCAGGGCCTTAATTCTTCTATAGACCTTACTTACTTACCTTACTGCCTTAGCACCAAGTTGTAAAACTGTTATGTTAAAACTATTTTATTATGTTAAGTTCTTAGAAGTCAGCTACTTTTTATTAAAATCTCAAATTTAAAGTTCTTTTATTAGAATTCATGATTATATAGTATATGTGTAAGCTGACGTAACTAAGCCGATCCGTCCGTCCGGCTGTTTATAATATACAGATCATAAACAGCCGGACGACCGCGTGACTTAGGGATCAAAGTAGACTTTATAGAACTAAGGGTGACAAACGAGGACATTCCATCTGATGGTAAGAAATAATATGCTGGAATTTCACGCTGGTATTCTGTGCGAGCGTCGTCCTTCCCCGGTCGAGTCTAACCATTTATGCTGCAGCCAATATACTCAGCAGCGTGGTTATACTAAGTGCTGTAATGTGCCATGTGCAAAAGTTAGTGCTAGCTACTAACCTGGTAGTCCATATAGAATTCTTAACCATTCAAAACGTGGTAGTTCGGATCGAATTCTAGCTAAGACCAAGATATATGTACAAATTTCTGAGATACCTTGGAGTATGGGCTGGAATGAAAATCAGTGCTATCACTAAGACCAGTCCATTTAGCAGTTTTTTTTGATGTATATTCTTATATTTAAGATGTGGTTAATACTTTGATTTATTTGCCTTCTTTCTATTACTGCTTTTGCTGTATACTTATACTGGAATAAACGTGTTTTCTTACTTTCTTTTAAATTTGAATTTTCGGTTTTCAGGGCTGGTTGTGCTGTGTTTGTTTCCGTGTCTCTGACACTGTATGCTAGCGCATCTCTTATCATATCCTAAATGCGTAAATTCTAAAACAGGAAAGAAAGGACGTATAATTTTTTTAAGCTTATGTGCGCACTCTGTCAAATAATAGCTTGTGTGATGTTTTAAGGTGTAGTAAGAGAAGACTATAGGATAGAATAGAAAATTATTATCGCTTTCGACAGATAGCCATATCATCATCATCATCACAGCCGATTATAAGTCCACTGCTCAATATAGTCATCACCCAAGGAATGTCACAAAACACAGTCCTGGGCAACATTTATCCATCGACTTCCTGCAACTCTTACCAGGTCGTCAGTACATAGTGAGGGGCTCCAGTTAGCTCGCAGAACTAACTATCGATGGGGAAAAAGGTTCTCGAGTGGCGGTCTCGTACTGTCAAGCGAAGTTTAAAGCAGCCCTCCACTAGATGGAGAGACGATGTGATAACCGTATAATAATTCTACGTATATTATCGTATAAATCGTATTATCGTACAAATTTATCAATTTAAATCTTCGTTAAAATAATTATACTTTTAATACAAAATTAAAACCGACTCCAAAATTTTAAAAAGTAATAATAATTTATACATATTATTAGCTTCTGAATTCGAGGCTTTACTCGTAATTCTTCAATACTTTTTTTACACGGTTCGCGTGTAATAAGTAGAACCGACTTAAAAATCATCATCTATCTATGTAACGGAATCTTTTAATGTAATTTTCACCAACTTGTAGACGGCTGATTGACTTGAAAATTTGCACTCGTATCAAGGACTGATGACAATATAATAACATAAAGACTATGACAAAGTGTACTCAATAGGATCATCATAGCTCATGATCAATGCGTGTTGTTATAGTTTTCTTAAACTCAAATATTATTTAAAAAAAGTTTTACCCTTTGGTGTGTGGTCTTAGGAATATCACAAGTTCAAGTTCAAGTTCAAGTTCACAACTAGAAAGCCATTATTTCAAAGACGTATAATGATATTCTAATTATTTACCTTTAAGAAATCCTCAATCCCTGCTTTTCTACCTTTAGGAATGGATTTTTTATGTTTTATGGGACCACCCCTGAATTAACACCTTTTAAAAAAAAGTCAAATTCAGTTCAGCCGTTTCCGAAAAATCGGTAAACATTCATAAAAAATATATACGTCTAAAATATAACCTTCTCTTTTTTTGAACTAGTTTAAAAACGTATTTGACTCTACGTTAAATAAATAGAAGCAGAAATAAAAGTATCTTTAGGCTTAATGTGAGTGCATTTATGTGGAGTTTTAAAAGAGAACAGATTCTACGCTTTCTTTTTGGAACGAGGTGTATGATGAGGAGTAACTATGTTTTACATAATACTTTAACCTTTATAAAATTGCATTGCATCGTTATCAAAAAACGTCAAAGTAAACTTAAACCATACTTAAACGTAGTGACATCATCATCATCATTACAGCCCATCATAAGTCCACTGCTGAATATAGGCCTCCCCCACGGAATGCCACAAAGCACGGTCCGAGCCACCTGCATCCATTGAATTCCTGCATGTCTTACAAGGTCGTCACTGCATCTAGTGTGGGGATGCCCTAAACTTCGCCTGCGGGTACGAGGCTACCACTCGAGAACCTTTCTTCCTCATCGGTTGTCGGTTCTTCGAGCTACATGGCCGGCCTATTGCCACTTCAGCTTACAAATCCGTTGGCCTATGTTGGTAACTCTGGTTCTACTGCGGATATCCTCGTTTTTAAGTCTATCACGCAAAGAAACCCCGAGCATAGACTTCTCCATAGCTCGCTGAGCAACCTTGAGCGTCCTCATACGTCCAGCAGTGAAGGAACACGTCTCAGATCCATAGGTCATCACTGGAAACACGCACTGGTTGAACAATCTCGTTTTGGTATACCTGACGAGAATTTGTGTCGTAATCTCCCAAACGCTGCCCAGCCGAGTTGAATCCGTCGATTAACCTCCCGGTCGAAGTTGGACTTACCTAGTCGGACTATTTATCCCAGTAAACATGGGAGATACTATTGAGGTCATTGAGCATAGTGCGACCTCCTACCTCCAGCGATTCTGCCATAAAAACTATATCGTCGGCAAATCGAAAGTGAGTGACGTACTCGCCATTGTTGTTAATATCGTATCCTTTCCAGACAAGTAGCTTGAAAACGTCTTCCAATTCAGCGGTGAAGAGTTTCGGGGATATTACGTCACCTTGTCTTACACCTCTCTGCAGTTGGATAGGTTTCGTACTCTGGTTTTGTACTCGGATAGCCATCGTAGCCCTACTGTACAAATACTACAGCACTTCGATATACCGAGAGTTCACTTGGCCCAAAAGCTTTCTCATAGTCTACATACACAAGACAAAGTGGCAGATTGTACTCTTCGGTCTTCTGTACAATTTGCCGAAGGGTATGTATGTGGTCTATGGTGGCCGGTTTATGGAATATATGGTGGCCGGTTAAAGTGCTTTCGGAAACCGGCTTGTTCGGGAGGCTGGAATTCGTCGAGTCTGCAAGCGAGACGATTCGTAATGACTCTCGAAAACAGCACGTAGACGCGGCTTAGAAGGGAAATCGGTCTGTAGTTCTTCAAGAGAGCATTTTCGCCTTTCTTGAAGAAGAATACTACCGCACTTCTGCTCCACGCCTCCGGTGTAGTGCCCCCACGGAGGACGGAATTAAAGAGCTTCTGAAGGACTTCATGTACCAGTTTTCCACCCGTTTTCAGAAGCTCCGCTATAATTCCATCCTCGTTCGGGGACTTGCCGTATTTAAGGTGCTGGAGAGCCATTCTAATCTCAGACTGACGTCCGAGATATCATAGGAATAGTGTCAGATAAGATTTCTTCTTGGGTCGTTACTCATACTTGCGTGTGGCTCCAACGATGAGGTGTACAGTTGCCCATAGAACCTCTCAATCTCACTCAAAATCTCAGGTGTATCGGAAATTCTGCTGCCACATTCGGTCTTCGACTTCGACAGTTGGCTCTTTCTGGCAGACAGATTTCCGGCAAAGACTTTGGAGCCCTTGTCCCGCTCGATTGCTTCTTCAATACGACCAGTATTAAAGTTGCGTAAGTCCTGCTGCATGAATTTGGAGATCTGTCGGTTCATTTACCTGTATGCTGTCCAATCTGCTGAAGACTGCAGCTTCATTTTCCTTCTAACAGCCATGAGATTAAGAGTGTGATCGGGTAGTTTTTGTGTTCTTGTGCGGCGGGTCTTGCAGAACATAGCTGCGACCGCATGGATAGTTTCCACGAGCTTGTCATTCATATTGTCCACTGCATTGCAATCTTCTAGGCACTGAAAACGGCTTTGTAACTCGAGCTGAAAGGTTTCAGGACTTTGGACTGGAGCACGAGGGGGACGGAGCGTTAACTTCATTAGACGAGACCTCTCCGACTTAACGTTTAGGTTCATTGTGCCTCTAACCATTCGGTGATCGTTACCAGTTTTCACCCTCGCGATCGCTGAGACATCATTGAACAGTTGCCGTCTGGTCGTCATAATGAAGTCAATCTCATTTTTATCGAACCGTTGGGGATCAACTAGGTCCACTAGCTGTGGGGCCGCTTCTGGAAGAAAATGTCCCTCTTTCCCCATAAAGTCGGCCAGCTGCTGGCCCCTTAGGTTCCGTTGCATTATTCCGAATTTCCCTACTTTCAGCTAACCGTTCTCTCTTGTGCCTATTTTTGCGTTGAAGTCTCCCATTAACACCTTATAGTGGGTTTTGGAGGAATGCATGGCTCTAGAGATATCCTCTTACATTTCCTCCACTTCCTCATCGGGGTGTGCCGAGGTTGGTGCGGAAACCTGTATGACTTTCCAACAAATACCGTTTAGTGATACTGAGTATAAAGTACGCAACCCTCGTCGACACACTCACAATCTTTACAACGTTGTTATCGAGAGACTTGTGGATGATAATTCCGACACCTCCTTGGGACGGATGGTCGCCCTCCTGGTGATAGAACAAGTTGCCTTATTCGAGAATTACCGTGTTCTCCCCTCTTTCGGACCTCAGATTATCTTATAATATCCCAGCGCAACTTGTCTATCTTTTCTTCCAGCTCCAGGATCTTCTCGTCAGTCCTCAGGGTGCGTGCGTTGTATGTTGCCAGGTCAAGTCGTCTTAGGTGGCAATCGAGCCTACACCGGAGATTCTTAGCATATGCTTACCATAGTCGCCACCGTAGCCAGGAATATTGGGGCCGCCGGGGAGTGAGGGCCGTAGTTTTGTAACTCTCGTCATGGGGGTATATTGCCATAGCTGCCACGTTTGGCGAAAGGGTTGGCAACCGCAGGTTTTTTATTGTAATTTGCTGTTATCAGAAAGATGCTGCCGATCATCTTCTGTCTCAGTTCAGTTTCCCTCTGTCGCCTCTTACAACACCTATGGGAAGATAAGGGGTAGTGGGTACTCTCAACCGCCACTACACGGGGCATAATACGTAGTAACATAATATTGGTCAATTGCACTTTGCAAGAATTCTTTGCAAATATGCAAAAGCACATAAAATGTACTTTTTTTTCATTAAAGTTTCCCTGTAATTATGCTTGAGTATAATAGCATATAGTGGCGGTGTAAGAATATCCACTATCCCATATCATCGCGTGGTTGTCGTAAGAGGCGACTCGGGGAAACAAATCAGAATATGGGCAGCAGCATCATTCTAATAACGAATAAAAATTAAAAATTAACTGCCGTTGCCAACCCGCTTACCAAGCGTGGCATCTTTGGCAAATATCCCCCCTATGAGGAAACCTAATTAACAGGCTGTAATGGTAACGGTCCCTTAATATTTATTTAAAAAGAAATACGTAGGGATCTTTGCATCATTGCTGTATTTTGTAAAGAAATAAGGATGACAAATGAGCATACTAAGTCCCTGATGCTAATCGGATTCTATGGCTTATAGAAACCTACATCTATCTTCGACTAAGAATCAAATTGCAGAAGCGGTGACATCCATCAGAACTTTAATACACACGAAATACAGCAGCATTAAATTGAAATTTAACGCCGGTATTTTTTGCGATCGAAGTCCTTCCTAGCGGACCCATATGGGCTACAGCCATAATACGCCCCGGAATGGCTCCACCTCTACTCAATCGTATGGTGGCGGCGTTAGTTTGCTTCGCTTATCTACAGCTCTATTTATTATCACATAACGTATTATCTTTATAAATCTATATATGTGAAATAAAATTGAAGCGACTGTCTGTAATATTGAAATAACTGGCTTTTATTATCTATTTATATCTGTCTGTCTGTCCGGGCTAATCTTCAGAATGGCAAATAATGGCGAACCGATGGTAATGAAACTTCATGTACAAATAGAGAGCAATGCCAGGAGTGATTTAGGATATATTTTATACGAAAATCCTTGACGTAATTAAAAAAAAATGATAAATAAAATGGTTTTTGATTATTTTAAATCAAAATATCGCCACGCTAGTATTTAAAAATAACAAGAAATTGAATACCAGCGATATATCTTCCATATATGGGTTCTTTTCACCTCTTACATGATCAATTAATAAAGCAATATACGCCTATTTCCTAGAAGAACTCCTTCTAAAACTAAACCTGATATAATATGCCGCTTCAACTCTTACATAATTAATAAATAAAGCAATATACAACTATTTCTTAGAAGTCTCAAAACTGAACGTTATGTATGCTGCGCATAGTAAATTTATACACAGACCTTTAAGACAAAAATAATCAAATGAAAATGTAACTAAAACTTGAATACACTTAGAACCAATTTAGTTCGAGGCTACGAATGTTAGAATGTAGGACGATTATTTCAGTAACTCCGATTATATTGAGCTTCTATTTGCAGACGTATTAAGTATCCACTAGTTAAACTTTGCCCAATTTATTTCTTTTTATGTATATTGGAATAAAATAATTTTATTTATACCCTTAAGAGGTAATCATATTGGAAGAAGCTTGATAGACTGTAATGATGAAAAATGATGATATGTATTTAAACATAACATAATATACAATTTTTTTATTATTAAAAACTTTAATAATGAAAGAAAAACTAAAACTAGTAACTTAATTATCATACAGGCCTACTCCCCGCAGTATCGTGCCAAGAACACTGGCTGCGTTTCCCCGCTGAATAGCTATACTTAGCCTTTGAGCGAGAAAAGAACCAGCCCTCTTATCACCAGCAGCAACTACCAGTCGCAGATGGAGTTCCTTTAGGAACTTCACCGTGCGTGGACCCCACGGACCGATAGTCTCTACAGCAAATGGCACAAATATATAGTCATCTCTCAGAGTAGACTTAGATTATATTTGCGCCAATTACTCAGTTCAGCTGCCTCTGATGCTGCCCCGGCTCTAAACGGTACCCTTGAGATGAGAGGCCGCCAAAGTGTCTACATACATACATACATCATCATCATAACAGCCCTTCACAAGTCCACTGCTTAACATAGGCCTCCCCCACCATGTCATGCCATGCCACAAAGCACGGTCCAGAGCCACCTGCATCCGTTGACTTCTAGCATCCCTTATCAGGTCGTCACTCCATCTAGTGCGGGGTCGCCCTACACTTCGCCTACCGGTAAGACGCTGCCACTCGAGAACCTTTTTCTTCATCGGTTGTCGGTTCTTCAAGCTATATGGCCGGCCAATTGCCACTTCAGCTTACTAATCCGTTGGGCTATGTCGGTCGCTCTGGTTCTACTGCAGATATCTGCATTTCTAAGTTTATCACGCAGAAAAACCCGGAGCATAGCCCTCTCCATAGCTCGCTGAGCGACCTTGAGCGTCCTCATACGGACAGCAGTGAAGGACCACGTCTCAGATCTATAAGTCATCACTGGCAACACGCAATGGTTGTACAATCTCGTTTTCAAGTTTTGAGGTATACCTGACGAGAAGATGTGTCGTAATTTCCCGAACGCTGCCCAGCCGAGTTGAATCCGTCGATTGACCTCTCGGTCGATGTTGGACTTACCTAGTCGGACTATTTGTCCCAGTTAAACATACTCGTCAACAACTTCGAGCTTAGTGCTCCCAACAACTATCGGCATAGGTGTGACATGGACATTACACATGATATTTGTTTTGTCCATGTTAAGACAATCTTAAGACCTATCCGTTGAGAGGCACTATATAAGTCATGGAGCATAGTGCTTAGGTCCTCCAGCGATTCTGCCGTAAGGACTATATCGTCGGCAAATCGAAGGTGAGTGATGTACTCGCCATTGATGTTAATACCGTATCCTTTTCAGTCCAGTAGCTTGAAAACATCTTCCAATGCAGCGGTGAACAGTTTCGGGGATATAACGACACCCTGTCTTACACCTCTCTGCAGTTGGATAGGTTTCGTACTCTGGTTCTGTACTCGGATAGCCATCGTAGCCCGTAGCTCGTAGTATCGGTATATCGAAGTGCTGAAGTGTTTGTATAGTAACAAACACTTCAGCACTTCGATATACCGACAGTCAACTTGGCACCGCTGAAGGGACTGCAGCACCGCTGTAATTTCGATGATATCAAAGGTTTTGTAATAGTCCATATACGCAAGACAAAGTGGCAGATTGTACTCTTCGGTCTTCTGTACAATTTGCCGAAGGTATGTATGTGGTCTATGGTGCTAAAGCCTTTTCGGAAACCGGCTTGTTCGGGAGGCTGAAAGTGTCAAGTCTGCGTGCAAGACGATTCGCAATGACTCTCGAAAACAGCACGTAAACGCGGCTCAGAAGACTCACCTGGGGAATTGCCGTGTTTAAGGTGCTGGAGAGCCATTCTAATCTCGCTTAGACTGATGTCCAGAATATCATCGAAATAGTGTCGGATAAGACTTTCTCTTGGATCGTTACTCACACGCAAGTGTGAGTAACGATCCAATGGTGATGTGTACGGGCTCTAAAGGTGATGTTTACAGTTGGCTCTTTCTGGCAGACAGATCTCTGGAAAAGACTTTGGTACCATGGTTTTGCTCAATCGCTTTTTGATTCGAGCTGTATTGTAGTTGCGTAAGTCCTGCCGCATGCATTTAGAGATCTGTCTGTTCAGTTTCCTGTATGCTGTCAAATCTGTTGAAGACTGCAACTTCATTTTCCGTCTAACAGCCTTGAGATTAAAAGTATGATCCGAGAATTTTTGTGTTTTTCTGCGGCGGGTCTAACAAAAATTAGCTCCGACCGCATGGACAGTTTCTTCGAACTTTTCATTCATATTGTCCACTGCATTGCAATCTTCTAGGCAATAAAAACGATTTGAACACCCATACATGTAACATTAAATGTTGCTTAAAAACGGCTTTGACAAACATTTCAAATAAATATTTTCTTCACTAGTTATTTACTTTTAAAATATAAATAATGCCCACATAATGTTAGTTAATTTTCCATTTTACCACAAAAAAATAAAACCGAAAGTGGAAAATTGGAATTTATAGCCTCTTTGTCTGTGTGTCTATTTGTTTAACTGCATTTATTCAACGTCTGAATTTTTTTTTATAGGATAAGGGTGACAAACGAGCACACAGTCCACCTGATGGTAAGTGGTTGCTGTGGCCCATAGATATCTACATCTTTCCTTGATGACGAATCAAAATGCAGATACGTTGTCACCCGTGAGGACTAAGATGGAATGCCTCGTTTCCAGTAAAACGGGTCTCCGGTTCTCTACACTCACCATACGAAACACAGCAGCGTTAAGCTGCTATTTTACGCTGGTATTCTGTGAAGGACCACGCCTTCCCCGGTCGAGCCGACCCATTCGTGCTACAACTATACCAGTAATATAGCTGCAGCATGGCTCTACCACGTGATAATATAGAATTTAACTTTAAATAGAATTTAACTTGCTTTAATAATTTTTGTGAAAATAATTTAGAAGAGTATCTTTAATCTAAAATAATAATTAATTAGAAAGATGTAAATAGTTGGTATCCAATCATTCATTCATGTGATGCATTTAATGCCTATCAGATGTCCATTTCCGAACATAGGCCACCCCCAAAGATTGCCTCATAGAGATATTTGACATAGTTGGCATGCTTTTATACTGCCAATCTCCTGTTTCAGTTTTATTCAGTCGTCTCTTACGACAACCGCGGGATAATGTGGGGTAGTGTAGTTGTACCATACTCTTACGCCGCTACTACACAGAAATATATAAAATAAAGAACAAATTAAGATAATATTATTCTTTTGACATCTGAATTTTTAGAGAAATTCTGATTTAGGCTTAAACAATAAGGGCTACCATTACACCGATCAGGTACAGGTCGTTGAACTAATAATTTAGGAAAATTACATGACATGGAGTTTTTTCTTATTACCACGTTTTTCTTAGGTCACTTTCTTGTTTGCCTGTCTGTCTGTCGTTCAGGGTGGAATCCTGCAACTCTTCGAGCACTTCCCGATTAGCTATCCGGCTAAAACTTTCAGGGTAGCTCACAACTCGATGACAATGCATTCTAAATCCATTTTTATTTACTCCGTTTTCGTGTATGTCTGTTCGGATGGAATTTAGTAGTTGATTTTAAGCTAACTTCCCGATGAGACTTGATATTTTGAAAACAGCTGAGAATCGTATGACAATGTAGGAAAATAAAAAATATGTGGTATATTAAATTTCTTTGTACAAAATTAAAAACTAGTTTACTAAAACAATTAAGTTGGCCTCTCGCCCGATACCCGCTTAACGTTGAGTTCTTAGTTCTATATATCTTAGTTTGGTATATTTATTTCCAATTTTTATATCATTTTTCAACGTAAGAAATTCAAAATTTTGTTCGTCAAACGTCAACATGTTTTTAATATGAATGAAAAATGAAGTTCTTCTTTTCTGAGAAAAAACGGCGAAAGAAACTGCGGGTATATTTTTTAAAGTCAGTAATATGAGCATGTTCAGTTCATCAGTTCAGGCATGTTCTTTAATAAAATTACAGAACAAAAAAATATATTCTCAATTATAACGCATATGGCAGCAAAGGTAGGTCTCCGATAAGTTTTAGGATAGGCTGTCTGGATAGGTACCATCCTCTTACCTATTTCTGCCACCAAAAAGCAATGATTGCATTGTTGTGTTCTGGTCCGAAGGGTATAATTATAGGCTGTGTGTCTTAGTACTCAGGGGTGACAACAAATCAGTGCCTGGACTGCAGTAGTCACTAACCATCAGATGGACGGTAAAAATTCGTTTGTCACGACATTTTTATATTTAAAAATAATTAACTGGGATATTTCAAGATATTTCAATTTTGTTTATATCCAATGCAGCTTATATCCCTCTACCTACTATATCCCACTTGACTGCCTCATTGGTCTAGTCATTAGCACGACTGCTAATCATGAGGTCCTGGGTTTGAATCCTGAATCAGGTAAACTAGTTATTGGCTTTTTCTGTCAAGAAATTGCCCGAAGTCGGGATATTAGCGGAGTTTCCCCTCCGTGCCTCGGAAAGCACTTAAGTAGCGTTGAATTACCGTCCCACCGGACTATGAGGGTGAAAATATCCGAATATCATTATTGTGGCATTTTAACACTTTCACTGTCTGGTTTGCAGACATAATAGTAAGACAAGCAATGACCCATATGTAGTGCACGGGACAGCGAAAGGCTTAAAGAGTATTTATTTGAAGAATTATATCTCTTGCACGTGGTACGTCTTTGTGGTTAACGAGGCATTGAAACTCAACTGACAGAGGGATTATTGATAGCAAAATTACCGGTGTGAAGGTATCAGTAATCACGAAGACACCAACTCACCTGTCTTGTGTGTGTGAGCATAAAGTCACAAAGAATGTTAATTGCAATTTTATGTGCCGTTGTACTACCAGCTAATGATACTGCTGTGTTTCGTATGGTGAGTGTAGAAAACCGGAGACCCTTTTTACTGGAAGCGAGGCATTCCAGCTTAGTCCTTATGGGTAATAAGTGATAACGCATTTGCATTTTGATTCTTAATCCAGAATAAATGTAGATATCTATAGGCCACTGCATTAACTTACCATCAGGTGGACTGAGTGCTCGTTTGACACCCTTATTCTATAAAACAAAGAAGAAGAAAAATTTTGTTAAATTTTTATAAGATTTTTTTCTTTTTATTGGACGTACGTAAGGGGAATGATAAATGGCTCGCAAGAAAACTCTAACGACAAATTACTGCTTAACATAATTTATCAGTATAATGTGACGTTCGCTTTACGTTCTTAAATTTCACAAAATGTCAACTAAAGTGAACGATGCCTTATACTCTTACAGAAAAATTAAAAAATAGTTGTCAGAAAAAAATCTGTTTTTGCTTTTTTGTATTCGTAGTTCACGAGTTACTTTAAAAAAAAAATACTTCGAAATCGGGCTGTTGGTTTGGACAGTGACTGTGCCATGTTTGCACTACTGTGTGTAAGACCTTTGATGTGGCCATATACAGGGTATTTTTGAAACGCTCCCGAAAACGAAGACAGATGATAGTACTAAGGATACCTATGATGATGGGTCACAAAGAAATTCGATCCCGAATAATCATGAAAATACTTAAAAATAAAACCAGCAGTGAAACTTAAAAAAGAAAATCAGCTGACAATAGGGTCAATATCCTCGCGGGCGCCGAACTCTTACCTAGATCGGTACGAAACAATGCATTAGGTATACTACTTACTCACTCTACCCTTCCCTTTCACACACACGCTGCTTCGTGTCGCCTCGCGCTGTGGAATTTCACATGCTTCAAGGACGTTAGTTACATTATTTTTAGTTTTTGAGACAGTGCCATGTTGACTATCACGAGCGATAGTTCAATTGTTTTGTTTATTAAATTATTGTCGTTATAACTTGTTATTTATTAATTAATGATGTTGTTCTTGTTGTTACGTTTTGTGTTTTTTGTTTTGTTTTAATAATGCCTAACGCGTAGGTACATTTATAGTGCTTGTGAATACGGCAACATGTTAATGTGCCTTGAAGAATCTCATAAGGCCACGGAGGATCGGTAAGCTGTTTCATACCTAATTTTTTTTAATAACTTAGTACTGAACTGATCTGAATAGGTACATAACTGAATACATCAGAATAATAAACATACCTACACAATGGATAACAAAGCATGACTCTAACCTTGTAAACATTTTATTTAAGTATTTTTTTCATTAGCGGGGATCGAACCAGTTATTTGGTTTATTTAAGCTAATTTTTTAAATAACTTGTTAACATTTTATTTAAGTATTTTTTCATTAGCGGGAATCGAACCAGTTATTTGGTTTATTTAACCTAATTTTTTTTAAATAACTTAGTACTGAACTGATCTGAATAGGTACATAACTGAATACATCAGCATAATAAACATACCTACACAATGGATAAAAAAGCATGACTCTAACCTTGTTAACATTTTATTTAAGTATTTTTTCATTAGCGGGAATCGAACCAGTTATTTGGTTTATTTAACCTGTGAATTCGAATTAAAGTGGCTACGTGGAGACAAGCACAGTGGCAAAATAGTAGGTTAAGTAGATAAGTTAGGTATTTAGACAAGTGTTGTAAATTATTAGGTATTGTGGTACCATCGCTAGTTGCGGGCCGCGCGAATTCGGCGTTCGCGCGTACATTGACCCGTAGTCAGCTGATTGTAATTCAGTAATTCCACTGGTGGTTTTATGTTTCAGTATTTTCATGATTTTTTTGTTGTGAAATATCGTTTTAAATAACTGTAATAACATGATGGAGCGTGAATAAAGTTAATAAAACGTTGTGAAAAGATGATTTTTTTTTCCTCGGCATCGAATTTTTTTGTGACCCATCATCATAGGTATCCTTAGTACTATCATCTGTCTTCGTTTTCGGGAGCGTTTCAAAAATACCCTGTATAAACATATACTTTATCCATCCATTTATTTATTTTACATGGTATTGTCACGCTGCAGCTAATTTATGGTTGTAGCACGAATAGGTAAAACCAAGGTAAGACACAGAATAACAGCGTAAATTAGCAGCTTAATGTGCTGTTGCTGTCTTTCGTATGGTGAGTGTAGAGAACCGTAGACTGTAACTAGAAACGAGGCATTCCATCATAGTCCTCAAGGTTGACAACGCATCTGCATTTTTATTGTAAATCGATAATAAATAGTGTGTATGGCTCACGGAGCACATTTGTCTTTACTCATAATAATTTAGCTCGACGTTTGAGCTCATTGATTTATTACAGCTATAAATCATAAATGCTCCGATAAAAGGAATTTAAGTATCCGAATATCATTATAGTGGCATTTTAAAGTGTATTTATTTGAAGAAGTAATAAAATCAATTTGATAATATGTATTCATACTAGGCTACCTCTTTACCTATATAGCTTCAAATGTCAACCTCTCTTGCACGTGGTACGCCTTGATAGTTAACGAGACTCTGAATCTCAACCCACAGACTGGTAGTTGAGAGCAGCATTACCGGTCACATGCCAATTAGTCCAATTTAATGAAAAATATAATAATTATAAAGTTAGCTGACACGCTAGTAATTACACGCTCGGTTCGGATTCATACTCGAATCAGTTGCTCAACCGATCTGCATATTGTATGAGGACGATTGCAGAGGCAAACTAATGTTGGTAAACTAGTCTACTACTAATTATTAATTAATAATGTGATGAAAAATTACTTAATTATGAAAGGTTATGTTATCTTTTTCTAAACTTGACGAGGCAGATCTATTTTTGCAGCACAAAACTGAACAATTCGGCATTTTTGTCCAACCTCGTAACGATTGATTTAGTCTAGTGAGCAATGAAGCTGTAATCCAATCCGCCGGAGGCCCGTGTGGCTCTATGGAAATAAATATATATATATATATATATATATATATATATATATATATATATATATATATATGAAATGTCATATGATTGGTCACACATGGTCTATGTTACTGACATGATGACAGATCGGTAGGGACATCATTTGTCAAAATCCGACAACTAGCTTTGGTTTAGTGCCAAAAAAGAAAATCCCAAAATCTGGACGCTGGATTTTAATCAAGGCGATAATAAAGCGTAAATTAGTAAATGTCTGACTATAATTTTAACCCAAAAATAATAAATCTGTAGTAAATAAACCCAATTTTAATTGTCTTTTCAAAGCCAAGACGATGGCATATGTGTATTAGTATTTATTACACATATGACGATGGTCTAAAATGAGGAAAATAGAGGTTTATTCAAATTCGTTTTCTTCCTTAGTTATAAAAAATGAATGTTACTAGATGGGAATACTCATTATATAAAAAAAATTATAACGAAACACGAAAATTTGCCTCTTTTCGTAGATTTACGTCGGTTATGATGAATATTAAGTATAATAAAAATGATAATATTATAGTATGATATAGGCCTTGCTAATCTTGTGTTAGGATTTTATGGACATCTAGTATGAAAGTTGTTTGAAATATTGTATAGGCATACATTAATAATTGCCAATAGTGGGGCGTAAGAGAAATCAACACCTCATTTCAAAAAGATAAGAGAAAGACATTTTTTATATAATACGGGTGACAAACAAGAACACATTCCACCCGATGATAAGTGGATACTGTGGCCCATAGACATCTATATCTATCTTCAATTAAGAATCAAAATGCAGATTGCGTTGTCACCCCAAACGACTAAGATGGAATACCTCGCTTCCAGTGAGAAGGGTCTTCGGTTCTTTACACTCACCATTTATGAAACACGGCAGCATTAAGCTGCTATTTTACGCTGGTATTTTGTGAGAGCCTTCCCCAGTCGAGTCGACCTATTCGTTACAACCATAATATAGGTGCAGAATGGCTTTACCACATATAATGTAAAACGACTTGGAGAAATGCCATAAAAATTTCATGATTCTAGGTCAAGGGGAAGTAGTTCTAAGGACTTCACTAAGCCTAAAACTCTTAACAACCTGTATTGTTCTCTTGTAAGAAGTAATTTAGAGTACGCATCACAAATCTGGCATCCCAGGTATGTAACATATATTACCCGACTTTAAAATATTCAAAGAAAATTTATCTGCCATCTCTGTTATAGAATCAAAGATTATCGCTATACTTCTGATATCTATATTAGTTACTGTAAAAACCATCAGCTTTTTCTTCTTGCTAAGCGACGTTATATTGCTGATCTCACTTTTCTGTTAAAGATAGCTTGTAGTGCTATTGACTGGCCTGAGCTTTTATCTCAATGAAATCTTAGCTGTCCTGCCATACCTCTTAGACTCAACCTCTTGTTTGCATCTACAAATTATAGGCAAAATACATTTATTTGGCGAGCAAGCAATAATTTTAACAAGCTAGCCAAAGTGTTTGACTTCGATTTATTTAACACTAGCGCTGCGTCAGCCAAACGCATACTTAAGAGGAAATGCGGGTGGTCTTTTCTCCATACAAACGCTCTCGACTGTTTTCTTTCTGGTTTATGACCTTATAGCAATGATTTTTACAATAAAATAAATATCAAGCACTTATTCTCTTTATATGCACCCTTACGAAATGCTTAAAATTGTATTTAGACCGCTGTCAACAGAGGCCTAGTGTTCAAATTTGATAGCTAATACTGAAAAAAAAAACATAGAGACAGTGTATTCTTATTTCGTTTATGAAATATCTTTTAAATTGGTCTAATATTGGAGTAGGATATGGTAGAGAGCCAAACCTTGAATTATGCCATTTTACTTAGTCTATTCAGTCGGATCTCCAGTTGTCCTTACGAGACGCCGAGCACTCGCAGAGCGACAGCGATAGTTTCTTCAAATACCTAATTTTCAAAAGTCTCTCGGTTCGCATATCTTCTTAATTTTTGGTAGCTACAAATGAGATATTGATACGTTTGTCACAAAACTAACGTTTTAGTATTTTATATTTGTGGATTATTTTTTATTTTATTTGCATATAACATGTTATATTAAGCCCTCATTTGGTATATTTATGTTACTAATGTTACTTGAGAGTGTTGAATCGCGTTAATCACTGTTGTAAATTCATCTACTATTGAGGACCTTTAATTGGCTTACTGTAGTTATTACTATTATCTATTCTAATTACGATAGCTGTTGTTCTTCCAAATAAAATAAAATAAAATAATAAATGGCGCAATATCCATTCCAAAATGCTGGAACTCAAATGTTAGGTTATTTTTAAGCCTCAGTGCGAGTGATTTCGGCTTCGGCTACTGTTCGGTACGTTAATATTGTAGCACGATGGAAAATATGAATTGAAATTGAGAATCATTTCAATTCATATTTTCCATCGTGCGTATTGAGAATCAGAAAAGCTAAATGCCGTTATATCCATAGTAATATTACAAACTCTCCGAACGCCGATGTGTGGAAATTTCTTAAAACACTAGGTATTATTATTAAGGCCGTTACATCTGACCATGGTCCTTAAATCACTCTGGATGAAATAAATCATCATTTTATCTCCACTTCTTCCTTGGATCCCACAGTTTGTTTTACAACAATAGCTTCCATTCAATCCATTCCCCCACTAGATGGAGTGACGACCTGGTAAGACATGCAGGAAGTCGATGGGTACAGTTGGCTCAGGACCGTGCTTTGTGGCATTCCTTGGGGGAGGCCTGTGTTTAGCAGTGTACTTGTGAAGGGCTGTAATGGTTATGATGAATCCATGCCTTCTCCTCCTTTTCCTTTTTTTCACTTATTACCTGTGACTGAGGATGAGATTCAGAAATAAGTATTAGCTATTAAACCCAAGGTTGTGGTTTGCGATGAGGTTAGTAAGGTTATGCTATCCATAATCTTTGTGTGCCTTTTACCTGCAATCACACATATCGTAAACTATTTCCTTGACTCAGACTAATATTCTACTCAGTAGAAAAAGCATTTCTGCGACCACTTTCTAAAATACCTATACCCCTCATTACATACCCATTTTCGACCAATTTCAATTCAGCCATACCTATCTAAATTTCTGGAAGCCTATGTTCACAAGCAAATCTCTATGTTCATAACCAAACATACCCTGCTGAATAAATATCAGTCAGGCTTTCGCGCAGGTCACAGTACTACAACTGCCTTGATAAAAGTCACAGATGACATTAGAATAGGAATGGATGAGCAGAAGCTAGTTAAACTCGATCCTTTCTTCAACACTAGCTGTATTGAAGTTGCGTAAATCCCGCCGCATGCATTGTGTCTGTTCAGTTGACTGTATTCTGTAAAATCTGCTGAAGACTGCAAGTTCATTTTCCATCTAACAGCAATGAGATTAAGTGTGTGATCGGAGAGTTTTGTGTCCTTCTGTGACGGGTCTTGCAGAACTTAGCACCAACCGCATGGACTTTCACGAGCTTGTCATTCATATCGTCCACTGCAATGCAGTCTTCTAGGCACTGAAAACGGTTTTGTAACTCGAACTGAAAGGTTTCGGGACTTTGGATTAGAACACGAGGGGGAAAGAGCGTTGACTTCATTAGACTAGACAGTTTGGCTCTAACCATTCGGTGATCACTGCCAGTTTTCGCCTTTGCGATCACTGAAACATCACTGAACAGTTGCCGTCTAGTCATCATAATGAAGTCAAATCAAACCGTCGGGGCTCGACCAGGTCCATTTCCTGTAGGCCCCCTTCTGGAAGAAAGAGTTCATCATAAAGAGTCCCTCTTTCTCCATAAATTTGGCCAGCTGCTGGCCCTTTGGGTTCCGTTGACCTATTCCGAATTTCCTTACTTTCAGCTCACCGTTCCCTCTTGTGCCTAGTATTGCGTTGAAGTCTCCCATTAACACCGTATTGTGGGTTTTGTAGGAAAGCATGGCTCTAAAAATATCCTCATACATTTCCTCCACCTCCTTATCGGGATGTGCCGACGTAGGTGCGCGATGACCTTCAGCGAATACCGTTTGGTGATTCTGAGTATAAGGTACGCAACCCTCGTCGACACACTCCCAATGTGGACGATAAATCCGACACCTCCTTGGGACAGATGGTCGCCATCCCGGTGATAGAACAAGTAGCCGGATTCGAGGATTACCGTGTACACCCCCTCTCTTCGGACCTCAGATAATCCTATAATATCCCAACGCAACTTGTCTATCTCTTCTTCTATTCAATATCCTTTATTTAAACCAGGAAATTGAGAACATTCAACACGGATAAGAACAGGTGAAACATTTTCTCATTATATTTCAAAATCTTATAGAATTCGCTAAAGGGGAAAATAATGTAGTAAAATGACCGAAAAAAGCAGATTGGCAAAGGGTGAAGAGGTTCATACTTGCCAAATCCTCCTTATTAGGAAGAGGTGAATTCAAATTCAAATTTCCATTCAAATTCTTGTATCAGTTTTTATAATTAGAAAAAACTTTTGTGTTATCAGATTTTATTAGATATTTTAATTCATAATTTCTAGTTTCAAGTATTTATTTATTATAAACTGTAACAAAATGGAAATGCCCAATTTTGGCCATGAAGCACCCAACAATTTGCATTTGTTAAAAAAATACATATTTTTTTTATGTTTATTTATCGCGGTATTCATTTATCCAAACAAGATCGCAACATTTTTGTACAAAAAAAAGTACCGAAAAGATAAAACTGTAGCCAATTACAAATATCGTATCGTTAAAAAATCGATCCTCTTTTTTTCGTTCGATTTTTTATGGTGTCATTATTATAATGTTAGTATTATTTTTCGATAATTATTATGATGTTATGATAATTAAACAATCGAATTGCTAGTAGATTTACTATTAACTTCTTTAGAGCATAACAAAAACACTACTGCACAATTTAACTGTTATTCTTATCTGTTCTTAAAAATATATTTAAAATAGAATTTAAATAAATATAAGAAAACATATTTTAAAAGGCGTGCAGAACTTAAAGCGCTTTTTTATGAAATTATAAATCGAATAAAAAATCGATATCGATTTATCGATTTTATGTCTGTTAAGTGGCAACATCGTATCTGACAGCTAGGCCCAAAGAGTATAGTAACCACAGAACACAATTACTCTCTACCAAGAGAAGAACGCCAACTTCATACTAAAAAACGGAAACACGTCTTTATGAGTGTACACTAAAAGCGCTACGGTGAACGCCCATATAAAACTTTTTTAGCGGGAATTTCAAACCTTTGTATTTTGTACTTTGAACTTTTAATTAAGGCATATTCGAGTAATTTTGGCTCAAGCCTCACAAACCTATGGGGTAAATTCCCATACATTGGAGAGGTTGCACCAAAATTACTCGAATATACTTTAGATTAGTATGTGAGATAAAATAAAACTATAAATATGTATAGTCATGTAATTTTATTTTCTGGAATACAGATTGTTTTATAAACTATACATTATTATTGATGTTTTTATTGCTTTTGCACTTAATATTTCCACGCTTGTTACTGATATATAACACGTTATTGTCAGAGAGTTATTCTTCACAGAACATTAACGTAAATTTAAATCAGCAAAATTCTCATGGTGAAAACTTAACTCAGCCGAAATACGTGATCTGAAACAGATACAATTCGAGTCAATATAGTAATAATACCTACAAATAACGGTCAATAAATTCAAAATGTTTATAGACTTACCACAATATTGTCATAAGTTTTTCTTTTCCTATTATAGGAACCTGCAGAAAGTGATCAGATGATTTTGTGCTTTTTATTTGCACAACACTTAACTTACTTTCGATTATGATCACACATCGTGCATAAAATTTTGAAATAATGAATTCATTTATAGTCAAAATCTTATATAGAGTTAACATCTCACAAAAAACCTTTACTGTATATATATTCACGACGATATTATGACTGTGTATTCGCCTACAAACGAAAATGAAGTATTCTGAGCCCATAATAACTAAATTTAAGCAAAAATCAATAATAAATATTAAAATCTAAACCTATGAAACAAATTTGAATAAATTTCAGAAAATATTTTCAATATGAAAGACGTTGTCAAACAAATGTCATTTTTTTTCTTCTATTAATTCATGGCTTCTTTTGATAGAATTCTGCTAATATTTAATAATTTAATTTTAATCAATTAATAGGTAAATTAATTGTGCAAATCTCAGAGTAATATGTATGTAATTATACTTTAAAGAGCAAACCAAAAAAAGCTTAACACAGAATTAAAAATTTTAATTTCTTCCGATATAATATTAATTTTTGTATCTAATTTTTAAAATGGCAATTTAAAACAACATGAAGGAAAGAAACAGC
The DNA here is from genome assembly GCA_029286625.1 of Parnassius orleans. NCBI lineage: Eukaryota > Metazoa > Arthropoda > Insecta > Lepidoptera > Papilionidae > Parnassius > Parnassius orleans. Next base: position 114,310 of record JAGSMP010000743.1, read on the forward strand.
GATATTTTTTTCTCGCTTTATTTTTACAAGCCCAACATGTACATTGACAAAATCATGATTGTGTGCAGATTTTTCAGTTTTCATACAAAGTTGCATCACCCTGATAGTAACTGTCCTATGTCCTATACAGGAAGCTAGGCCCCTGTCTTGTGAATCGCAAGTTGACACATCAGTCGTAAACTATATTTTATATATATTATAATTAGTGGCAATGATACTGGTAGAAGTGCAATTTAAAATAATTGTTGCAATTATTGTATTGTCGGCCGTCGAACGGTAGGATGCTATGCCCATGTTATAACAGTTATATGGTATTTGGATTGGGCACGGCATCAGACTTTTGCCTCCTGCTCAATTTCTGGATGATGTACTGATTGTGAATGATACAAATGATGTAAAAGACCATAAAATACCTTACAGATCTTATCAAAACTTGATTATGTATATATGTATTACAGATTATTGTTAAAAAACTGTATTTGTGAAAATAAAAACCTTTATATCTTAAAATTCCGGACTTCTTTTAAACCAATTCCTTAACAATTTCCTTCTTTTAATTGCATATTATCATTTCCATATGCTTTTATATGTGTGCACCCATGGCCGAAGTGTATGAACGGTGGGCATTCCCCTTTTCATCATACATACATACATAAACACTCACGCCTGTCACCCAGAGGGGTAGGCAGAGACTACGGACTTCCATTTGGCACGATCCTGGCACACCTCTCTCGCCTCCTTTACATCCATATATCTACGCATACACGCTCGTCGGTTAAGGGTACTCCTAATCTGGCCCATTTTCAATATATCGCCAATTTGGTCGATAAACTTTCGTCTAGGGCGTCCCTTTCCGACTCTGCCGTTCACTTCTGCAGTATAAATTTGCTTTGTCACTCTTTCTTCGTTCATTCTTTCTACATGACCAAACCACCGAAGCATTCCTTTCTTAATCCTGGTCACAACGTCATCTTGCAAACCACACTTTTCTCTTATCACACTATTTCTCACCCTGTCATTCAGATTCAGCCCTAGCATACTCCTTAATGACCGCATTTCTACAGCATTTATTCTACTCTCATGCTTCTTCGGCCAGACCCAACTTTCACTACCATACATTAAAGTAGGGACTAACAAAGCATTTTGACTTGCCAAACGTGCCTTTTTTGACACATTCTGACTCTTCACAATAGCGTGTAGAGCCCCATTCACTCTATTTCCTGCGTTCACTCGTCGTTCTATATCCTTATCATATCTACCATCCCTGCTAAATAAACATACCAAATATACAAACTCATCCACTTGCTCAATCAACTCCCCTTCTATTCTTATTTCATATAAAGTTTTACTTTCTTCTCTTTCAAACACCATCACTTTCGTCTTACTTGCGTTAACTTTCATACCTCTTTCTTTTAATGACCGGTTCATTAAAGTAACCATCATTTGTAACTCGGCCGCCGACGATGCAAATATGACTTGATCATCGGCGTACAAAAGGCATTTGACGGTTAACTCACCCATTCTCAACCCACATTCTTCAACTTTCAAAGTTTGCAAACAACTGTCCATAAATAGGTTAAACAGCCAGGGGGAAGCTACACAGCCCTGTCTGACACCTTTTTGGATGCCAAACCAGTCCGAGTAGACCCCGTTGATCCTGACACAAGCACTAGAGTCCCTATAAAGAGACTTCAATGCCTGTATCAAACCAGCGCTCAAACCAAATGAGTTAAGTGTTTGCCATAACACATTCCTGTCCACTCTGTCATAAGCCTTTTCCAAGTCCATGAAAGCACAAAAAACTTTCTGGTTTTGGCCAAAAACTTCTCCGCAATCATGCGCATGGAAAATACTTGATCCGTACACCCCATTCCCTTTCTAAATCCAGCTTGCACATCCCAAATTTTTCCATCAGTTTCTTCCATAACTCTTTCAATTAACACCTTAGCATACAGTTTACCCACAATGCTAAGCAAGCTGATACGGTAGTTTTTACAGTCCTGCTGTGCTGTGACCCTTTTCCTTTATATATTGGGACTATAACGGCTTTGCACCAGTCTTCCGGTACCCGCTTCAGTTCCCAACATAAAGTAAACAAGGTGTACAGCAGGCCTGCCTGCACTCCCTCTCCAGCCCTTAGCATTTCGAGTGATACTCTATAATATCCGGCTGCCTTACCTGCTTTCATGCTTTTCATTGCTTTCATTATTTTATCTACACTTACCTCCCTACCTCTCTCCACTTCTTTCGGAATTTCTTTTTCACTTATATCAGACGGCCCTTCACTCATAAACACGCTTTCAAAGTATTCCTTCCATCTCTTTAAATTCGAAACTTAATCATTCAGCATACAGCCATTCTCGTCTCGTATAGCATTCATTCTAGGCTGTTTTGAATTTCCGCTAGCAGTTCTTACGAGTTTCCAGAACATTTTAATATTTGCCTGGAAGTTATCAGATATCCTTCTATCATTCTTATCCGTTCTTTCCTGCTTTTTCCTTTCAACAACTTCTTTTACTCTCTTATTTATAAGTCTAAAGTCTGCCTTTTTTCTTTCAATCTCATCATTCATACCGCCAGAATTACCAGCTTTGGTTGCCAGTAAATCTAGCCATGCTCTCTTCTTTGCTTCAACTTCCATCCGAATCTCATCATCCCACCACAACGTATTATTTTTCCTTTCATTCGTTCTCTTACTTACACCACATACTTCGGTGGCTGCATCCACCAAAACTTTCTTAACATTATTCCATACAGTCTTCAGGTCTAAATCATTCATACATATTTCATTCAAACCATTTATATTCTCCCGCAGTCTACATTTATACTTCTCTTTCACCTTCATCTTGTAACCTCTGTTCTTATACGCTGTAACGCAGTAGTAGACACAGATGTCCGATACCGCCAACGCCTGAATAGACCATTAATTCGGCATAAGACCAAGTAATGATCCGTCCCTACGTTGGACCCCGGTAAACTCTTGTTTAAACCACTGCGCTCCGCATTCTTTCATCCACAATTATGAAATCTATCATGCTTCTATCATCACCTCTTTCCCATGTACATGTGAATCCTCTTATGGCGAAAGAAAGTATTCGTCACAAAGATTATTTTCCTCACATACGGCGAGGAGGTCTTCACCATTCTCATTTACACTTTCATCGCCAAACATTCCTAATATCCTTTCATAACCAGACCTCTTCACCCCAACCCTTCCATTAAAATCTCCTAACATAATGATATTTTCATTTCCTTACATTTCATCAACACCATCCTTACCATGTCTCAAAACTGCTCTCGGATATAAGTGGGCTTAGACATGTCTAGGCGTACACCCTAGCACAAACAACTTCTTTAAGCCCACTTTCATTCGTATCCATAGCAGCCTTTGGCTTACACATCCTCTTTCACACATTGACCCATTCTTTCTGAAAGGATGACACCGACTCCCTGGCATGCCCGCTCGGTCTCGTCTACACCAGACCAGTAAGCGGTATACATGCCATGTGCAGTGGCATCCTTTCCCTTTCGTTTCGTCTCATTTACACATAACACATCTATTCCTCTATCATTCATCATTTCGCATATTTCATCCATCTTATCATTCATTGCTCCACATACATTCAGCGTAGCCAGACGGGCCTCCGCAATCCACTTTTCGCCCCTCCGGGAGACAGAACGTGACGGGTGGCGAACCTCGTCGCCGGTTTTACTCCCGGAGATTCTTCGCACCCCTGCCCCATTAAAGGAGCGCCGGGAACTCGGGGCCATTTCTTTAATGTGTTGGCTCATGGTGCGATCTAAGGGAATGGTAGATTTTTATTTTTTTCTTTGGCGTCACTTATAATCGCACAATGAAAAACATGAAATATCGGTATATTTACGAGTACGAGTTCTACTGTGGCACCAGTGCTGCAGAAACAGCTCGAAGGATTAATGGTGTGTACGCGGATACATCACAAAGCACTTCAGAGATAGCTTCAGGCTTCAGGGTAAGTGATAAAACTGTATTAATCCACTTGATGCAAATCGGGAAAGTAAAAAGACTTGAACGATAGCTACCTCATGAATTGGGTGAATCGAACTTGCAAACACGCATCGACTGCTGTGTTACTTTGCTCAACCGACACAATAATGAAAAGATTTTAAATGGAATCATTACTTGTGATGAAAAGTGAATACTGTACAATAATCGGAAGCGCTCGTCGCAATGACTTAACTCTGGAGACCCAGCTAAATCCTGCCCTAAACGAAAATTGAGTCAGAAAAAGTTACTTGTGAGTATTTGGTGGACTAGCGCCGGTGTCGTTCACTACAGCTTTCTAAAATCTGGCCAAACGATTACGGCATATATCTATTATCAGCAACTGCAAACCATGAAGGAAGAACTAGCTGCTAAACAACCGAGATTGGTCAATCGCTCTAGGCCACTGCTGCTTTACGACAACGCAAGACCACACACTGCACAACTAACAACCACTTAGTTAGATGAGCTACAATTGGAATGTCTGCGACATCCACCGCACTCCCCGGACCTTGCTCCAACAGATTACCATTTTTTCCGGAATTTGGACAACTTCTTACAAGGAAAAAACTCAACTCCGATGCGGCAGTCCAAACCGCGTTCAAAGAGTTTATTGATTCTCGCCCCCATGTTTTTTTTAGTAAAGGGATCAATGAACTGATGGCAAAAGTGCATAGATAACAACGGATGCATACTTTGATTAATTAAATATATTTTACAAAAAAAAATTGACTTTATATTCCTCCCGTACAAAACGATAATTTTATATGTAAGGACCTAGTATTAGCGTAATAAAAGCCTATTCACTCTTGCCTTGAACATATTTAAACTGTAATCGGACAGAAAGGCAGACATTTATCAATAATACAATTTAAAAAAAAAATCTGATAAATATCTGCTTTTCCAGTTTTATAAATCATAGCTATAGAAAATTAAAACGTTCTAGGTTCAGTTATTTATGTTAGTATATTAAATATATCTTTATGTTTATTTATTATTTCCTTTAAAATATTTATTCAGCCCAACCAGATGAGAATACTATATAATAACTACAATTTTTGTGTATAAGTAGTGTGCAGCCTCCATAATTACTTCCTGACGAGATAGGATGATCCATTCTATAAGGACGTCACTTCTTGTGATAAAGGGCTTACCCCTCAATCCTTAGCCAATGAGCGAGCAATGGCAAGACCCGGCAGTACAGAGCATTTCTGACCGGGAGACCGTATGGAAGTAAAAGGAGCTCCACTGGTGCTTCTACAAGGCTCTTGAGCCTTTCGTAGATACTCGTAGTCTGCCGACCTAAATTATACCTGTAGTCATTTCTGCAAATGGGCTAATCCCAGTCAGTCTCTCGGGTCATCTGAGGCGACTGGGACTCCGTGACGGACCGCTCCGAGCTCAAATGCAGAAGGCGGTGCTCCTTGATACCGCCCGCATCGTCCGCCGGTTTCTCTCCCTTTCTCCCTAACCCTCGGCCGTTTGGTCTCCCGTGCCGAGGGCTTCCATCTGGTTGGGTTTTATTTATTTATCTATTTTTTATTTATTTATTTTAATTTACTGATATTTATGTATATTTATCATTTTCATTTATATATTTATACAGGCCATCTAGATGAGAAAACGATTATATAAATACCCCAAAAATTATAATTTGAAAATATTTTTCTGGTAAAATAAAAAGTATACTATATTAAATAAAATGAATCTGAAAAAGAAAGGAAATACACGTTAAAACATTTGACAAGCAGTATTCCAAAGCGACAGAACAAGATTTATGCAACTACATATAAAGACAAAACTGTATCCGTTTTTAGCCAAGTTGTATGTTTTTTATTTTATGTATGTTACGCATAATCTTCGTTAATTGTAAAGCGATTTTGATGATAATTTTTATTTAATAGACTACACTTTAGGGATGTTCCTATTTAAATTTGAGAAAAAATTCCAACGTAATATTATTTAGACGACATTGAGATTTTGATATTCCTTAGTTCAAGATAGTAAAATCCATTAAAAAATAACGTATAATATTAAGTAAAAGCCAACTTCAACTAATTAAAAATAATAAATTAATTTAAGTAATAAAATAAACTTAAATTATTTTATTTATTAAACAAAAGAAAATTAAACTGGCGTGGGAAGCCAAGGAATGTAAATTCCTTGGCTTCCCACGTGATGAACAGATCAACAGATGAACAGATTAAAAATATATAATATAAAATGAATACTTTCAAAAGTTATCGTGCTTACTCCTCCATGCGGACTTGGTAAATCCACACCATAAACCACTAAAACTACTTTTTTATGTAAAAATAGCAATTAATCGATTTAAAAAAAATAATTTCAACAATCATTTAAATTTCTGACAATGTGCTTTTTATATAATTTATATGTGCAATATGATTGTTAGATACGATTTCATGCCACAAAACGATGGAATCTTGATTTTTAGGCCCTAGTAGAACATCCTACGTGCTTCGCGCTTAAGGCATGCAGTATATCGAAAATAAATTTACCCAAAACAAAACTGTATGCGTTTCAAATGATAAAACGAATTGAATTTATTGGAGCTTGTAGTTGACCTCGCAGTATGTGGCCACAGCATCCTTTGAACACATGCGGCAAAAGAATCTTGCAGATGAGTTGTTACTTTTGAAAACCTATTTTATTATCGGTTTCTTATACTCTACCAACTAGAACCACATTTCGTATTCTGGGTGTATGGGCGACTATGGTAAATGCCAAAAAGTTCTCATGGCCTCCAATGGATGATAGTATAACCATCTCGTTAACTGCAAGCGTAAAATACCCAAACCAGTGACGGACATAAGTGTTAAAAACATCTGGTTATTACGATCGTCAATCCGTCTGCCAAGCGTTAAGCGTTAAAGCAAATCTCCCCTACCATAAAAGATGCTCATTTCCAGCAGTAGACTTTTCCGGCCTGATGAAGAATTTAAAGCCTTCATCAGACTAAGTATAAATTCAATGAATCAAGGAAATCACATTTTTAGTTCTATAATTTATGAGTTATATTATCCAGTTTTCTTAAGATCCGACTGGTGCGTCTAATGCTTACATTGACTAAGCAATTTTATGAATAAAATCACAAGTACTACGAGAAATGGGATGAATTCATTTTATTTTCCCTTTAAACAAATATTTTTATTAAAGTTCAGTTTGGTAACTCTTTGTTAAAGAAATAAAAGAGTTTTTATCATTATGAACATGCTTAGAAGGAATTATTTACTTACTGTGTCATCTTCAGAAAGTGCTTTCCTTTCAAATATTTAAAGGTAATTACAGTGGAACAAATAAAAGTGTGATATCAGAGATATTTCCTAAAAATATTTAACAAAGTACCAGGAATACAATGGATGCAGTTGGATAAGGCATTAGCACGAATGAGTTGGCTCGATCGATGAAGAGCCACGCTCTCATAGAATACCAGCGTAAAATAGCAGCTTAATGCTGCTTTGTTTTGGATAGTGAGTGTAGAGAACTAGAGACCCTTTTCACTGGAAACTAGGCATTCCGTCTTTGTCTTCATGGGTGACAATGCATCTGAATTTGGAACTTAATTCGAGGATAGATATAGATGTCTATGGGCTACAGCTTCTATTTACCATCAAGTGGACGGTGTGCTTGTTTGTCACCATTATTCTATAAAAATATAAATCAAACCTAATAAAACATTCGTTACATAAGCAAACACAACTTACGTTTACTCACCATACGAAACACAGGTGCGTTGTATTTGTAACACATATTATATAGAAATTTTAGCTATCTTGCAGATCGGAGCATCATGGTCGTAGTACATCTACTACCATGATGGTAGTAGATGTACTAGGCATGTAATTGGAGCATGCACCATCGTGCAAAACAATAAAAATGCAATAATAAGCATAAAGTTCAAATATATTCATTTCGAATATTGACTATTATAGTATATATATATAGTATATATAGTAAAAGTATAAAATTGTCTTAAAAGAACTCTAAATTTTATAAAAACTCAACTTAAAATATTCAATTCGTTTACTTACCATACGAATCACAGGTGCGTTGTATTTGTAACATATTATATAGAAATTTTAGCTATCTTGCAGATCGGAGATCATGAATGTAGTACATCTACTACCATGATGGTAGATGTACTAGGCATGTAATTGGAGCATGCACCATCGTGCAAAACAATAAAAATGCAATAATAAGCATAAAGTTCAAATATATTCATTTCGAATATTGACTATTATAGTATATATATATAGTATATATAGTAAAAGTATAAAATTGTCTTAAAAGAACTCTAAATTTTATAAAACTCAACGTAAAATATTCAATTCGTTTACTTACCATACGAATCACAGGTGCGTTGTATCTGTAACACATATTATATAGAAATTTTAGCTATCTTGCAGATCGGAGCATCATGGTCGTAGTACATCTACTACCATGATGGTAGTAGATGTACTAGGCATGTAATTGGAGCATGCACCATCGTGCAAAACAATTAAAATGCAATATATATATATATATTATAATAGTCAATATTCGAAATGAATATATTTGAACTTTATGCTTATTACAAGTACAAGTCAATTCTATTGCAAAAATAAAGATAAATAACATTTGTAATATAATTGAAAAATGGGTCAAAAAGTTAATGAAGGAGTTCTTGTATTTCTGGAGGGTGTTTATGTAATGTTTGCTTATATTAAGTGCGTTGCCGGAGATACATACCTGCAGCTGTATATATACGAGTATATGAGGTGGTCGGCTGACCTACTGCTACAAGTACAGGTACACAATGACTAGTCCTATATTAGGGACTTATGATAGTAAGGTCTATGATACAAAAGCAATAATATAGAAGGCATCTATGATGCATAAGCATTATTATAGCAGAGTTATGACTTGAAGTCCCATATGTATAAGACATATAATAGTATGGTCTATGAAATAAAGCAAATATGTGAAAAGTCTCAAATATGTAAAAGCATTATATTGAAAGAAATGGGACTTGAAAAGGATTATTATAGTGGCGTGTACATTGCTTCACAGCGTCCGAGACCGAGGTAAACTTGGACTCGCTAACCGATGTGTCCTAGACATATCATCTTAGTGCCAGTGGTTTGTTGTAGCAATACGACTTGCCCGTGGACATCGCACACCCCTACCGGTTGTGGGCGACGTCTTAGCGCATAGCGTTATGATACGTCGGCTATCTTTCGGATTAGTGTGAGTGTGTTTGGTAGTACTTTTAAGTGCAGAAAGCATACTCAACTTCATGTCTTAATGCAATAGCGTTATGATACGTGGAGTTTTGGCTAATGACGTCTTAGTAGCGTGCAACTATGATACGTTGGTGGTATTTTTAGTTAATAACATTATCAATTTTGTTCCAAAGTCGATAGGGATCATGTGAGTGTGTTGTGAGGGGGTGCAATCCGTATGATAGTTACATTGATGCTTACTGCTACTTGCGGTATTACGTCTTGTGATGGATCTGCGGGTGTGCTACGCCTGATTCGACGCATCTTGTGGTTCTGGTCGATGGAGGTATGCGGGTGGTGATGTCTGCTGGGATTGTATGGGGGACCTTGGGATGGCGTAAGCCGACGATAGACGTATTGATGCTTGTTGCGTTCTGTCTGACCTCCATGATGTTTTATATAACAACATAATAATATGTCTCTGTAAAATTTCCACCTTTGAATGCTTGAAGGCAACTTGTTGGTGGGTGAGACAAACATGATCAAAAAATGCATATACTCAACGTCAGTGACACAAACCCTTCCTGATGGCGAACTATTACTAATATCTTATAACTGCCTATTGGCTATATCTGCCATTGTATTGGTTGGTGGAGCATATGTGTCTCATGCGGGTGGTAGCTGGAGGGAGGATCTGAGGAGACTCTCAAGGCTGCGGCCGAAAGCCGCGCAACGTGGGACCCCATTCCCTTGAGGTGAGCGGTAGACTCATGACACGCTCTGCAGCCAATTGGTCGTGCTAATCATGCAATGGTGGTGATGCCTTACACTTACATTACGTCTGCAGGAACGGCGGTCTGACAGGTGGTGGCTCTCACGGACAGCTTTTTATGGCCGGTGTGCCTATTGTTGCCTAACCCGTGTGACGTACATTCACTGTGACTGGATTTGATCGTATTCTGTATGGCGTTTACACGCATTGACATGCGCGACTTCGGTCGATGTTTGTGCTTACGCACTACCGAGGGGCCAAGTCCTCTTTTACTGGTACGCCAGTTATTTTGCTGTGGACTACGGTCCAGTTGCCAACTTAACGTCCCCTTCGGTGGGAACGCGGTGGTTCGTTGGCGCTCACCGCACGCGGCGTGTGTGGAGCCGTGTGCCTCCCCCACATTTTTTTTGAATGAGAGCAAAGCCCTTGTATCTGGTATTTGATATTAAAAATTGTGAGCCTTTTCAAAGCGGGAAGGGAATAATTAATAAGGAATTGATTGATGTGAACCTGATACAAGTGGAATAGGGACGATTTAATGTTCTAAACCTTTTTTTGAGCTCTGTCTTCGTGAACGGGTTTCTTATTTATAAGTCACTACCAACGGCTTTCGATTGCTCTAGTGAATATTCATTCTTCCAAAAGACACCTAAAAGAATTAAGTTACTAAACAAACACAACGTAAATAAGGGTCCTAACTAAGACGATCACGCCATAAATTTATTAAACGGCCTATATTTAAACCTTTAGAAAGATCAATATATGAATAAAATACTAGTCACGTAAATTTTATATGTATATCTTAAATTCAAATTCTAATGAAATAAACAAAAATAAAGTAATGAGGGGGGGAGAACGTTACAATATCAATGATATGTTGCAAACCGGTAACATTCGTTGCTATACGGATGACAGGTGATGACTTATACACCGACCGTACCAATATTTCTCGGAAAAATGTCGCCGAGTACCGGAACAAACTTGTGTCTGAAGTCGAGCCTTTGCTGAACAAACAGATTCGAGGCGACTAAATCTAGTCCAGTTCAATCCCCAGAAGACACAAGTTTGTGCGTTTACCGCTAAAAAAAACCCCTTTGTCGTATCTCCTCAGTTTTAAGGCACTCCCTTTGTTACCTCAGTCATTATCGGAATCCTCGGCGTCGACATATCGAAGGATGTGCAGTTTCATGATTACGTGAAAGAGAAGGCCAAATTGGCCTTTAAAAAGCTTGGCGTGCTCAAGCAGAGCGGGACATTATATCATACCGGCACACCGCCTGCAACTTTACAAGGCGCAGGTTCGGCCTCACATGAAAAATAATAAATTAAAAAAAATCTGTACTCCTTCTCCATATAAACTTTCACTGTGCCAAATCTCACCGACTCCGAACTACGCTCCGACTCCGAACGACGCTCCGACTCCGAACGTTACGGAAACCCTCCGGAGGCCCCGTATCCCCTCCCCCCTCATCCCCCAAAATTATCGATTTTAGTGCAACGTCGTCCGCAACGTTGCACTAAAATAACCCCCCCACTGTTTTATAGCCGCGAGCCCTGAGTCCTATGTAGCTGTAAGAGCCGCATAGGCTAACAGCATTAACATCACAGAAACTAGACTATAGCCAAATGGGATACACCAAAGCCGCGGACTTATTAAACATAATTTCCTTACAGAGCTTAAGGCCGACGTAGTGGATTCTATACACCAGAGAATGTTTTAATGAAACAAAAATTTATTTTAAAATTATTAAAAGAATTTTAAAAAAATCGTACTATAAATAATCATTTTTAATCATTCCATTTTCGGACGATTAGCAACAACTATTTTTTGGTAAGTGAATTCTGTGGCCCGTAGACATCTACGTCTATCTTCGATTAATAATCAAAATGTAATTGCGTTGTCATCCCTGAGGACTAAGAAAGATAGAATGCCTCGTTTCCAGTAAAAAGGGTCTCCGGATCTCTACACTTACCATAACAAACACGGCAGCATTGAGCTGCTACTTTACGCAGGTATTCTGTGAGTCCTTATCTGGTAGAGTGGACCCATTCGTGCTACAAAGCATGGCTCTCTATGTACAAAACGGCTAAATGAATACTAGCTACATGCATAATATTAAATATTTTTACAAACTATTTTATTACGAGAAACTGACGAACGATGACTGAAAAAGGTTCTAAAGCCTTGCACTATCAACCGCAGTGACTGGCTTTTGGAGAGGGAAACCTAGTAAGATGTACCGAGAGATGTTGCATGCAGGTAACTCGGAGCTTGGGGCCACACTTTGTGGAAATCTATGGAGGGGCCATCGTTTATCACTGGACTTGTAATGGGCCATAATTTAGATGATGATGAAAAAGTTGCCTGAGAAATAATTTCAAGTGGTTAACCGTCTCTTCCAGTTGACTTAACTTTCTCAAATCAGGTATGTGATTGACTTAAAAACTTGTGGTAACACTCTCAACTAAGACAATGTTAATACAAGTTATAATACGTTGGTCGAAATTAAGCCCGGTGGATTTATATCAAACTAGTATAGGTGATTGTGGTTATCTATAACAGATGAGCTGTCAATACACCTGCCAAGCGTGATAGTTAAGGCTCATTCTTTCTGTAACGGGATAGGTCTATGTCCAGCTGTAGACTTCTAAAGACTGATGAAGAAGAAGAAGAGACATGATAGTATAATGACATTCTGTAATAAAGGGCAATGATCCTAGAGCGAACAATTTAAATTGAACGAACTTTTTGAACTTGGATTGTGATTGTCACTGCTGATCACACGAGCCTCCTTTCTATCAGCAAAGTCATGAATACATGGTTATTGTCCTAGGTAAAGCTAGGAACCACTGTGCATGGACGATCCATGCACGCATAGAATACCTACGTAAAATAGCAGCATATTATTTTTGTAAAGTCGAAATATATATGTATAAATGTTTTGTTAGATAGAATAAAATACTACTGGAAAGGAGGTATTCTATTTCACTACACACACACTACAGAACATAGTGATACTAGTTACTCTACTCTACTGAGTCAAGTATTCCATCTTAATACACAAACTAGTGATAACAAATACTCGACTCCACAGACTGTAATTCATTGTTGAGCCAATGCGCTTTTACAACAAAATACCGGAAAATATACAAGGTCTCTCTCTCTCTTTTACCAAGTTTAAATATTTTATTAAACATACACTTTTTTAAAAACGAATATTATAAAATAAATTAATACATGATGTCTTTAAAATGAGTTTTGTAAGTAATTTTACAAACTAGTTTTGTTGTATAATGTTACTTTTGAAAAAAATACAAGGGAAGCGCAAATGTGGTGTGCAGTTTTAAATTAAATTATATTCTTCTTCTATAATATTTTTTTAACAATGGCGTATTACTTAAAAAATCGTCTCCCATCCAGAAAATACGAATACAACATGAAAGAATTTTATTATTTAAACAAACAAGTTAGCATACTATCACCAAAAATAAAAGTTTCCTTTAAGATAAATATTTAAATGTTTTCATATTTACTTTACGTCTCGTGGCGTTGTTCAGTCTAAATTTGTGTTTACTTATGAGCCTTGGGAATAATTCAGTTTTCTAGATCTTACCATAATCAGAATCAAAATAAACCTTAACATTTTAGGTCAGAGCCAAATTGCGTAAAATGGAATACCTAATAATTTTTATATAGCAGAAATACAGTACGTGTTGGCAGATTCCACATATACTCGCAATGCAGTAAACTATATTTCATATATGTAAAGTATATTTCGGTGAAGTGGTTTTTTTTTACTTTTTTTTAAACTGAAATGACAAACGAACTTACAGTGCACCTGATGGTGAGTTGCTGCAGTGAACAAATGTCAAGCCAAGTTCAAGCAAAGAAGGATACAGATGCGTTGTCGCCTCTGAGTACTAAGATGTAACGTCTCTAATGTCTCTCTATTGCCCAAATACTCAAACGCTGCTCAATTTTAAGATGCCGTTAATCCTCGTGCCGTTTCTATCACTTTAAATCAAAGTGACTCTGACACCATGAGACTTAACGAAATCTTAAAATTGAGTAGCGTTTACCTTTTAAAATAGAACTCATCAGTGTGATCACTGCATTTTGGCTTAGGTTAAACTTAAGGTTAAATCAGATTTAAGTGTTACGAAATACCTTAAGTATTTCGTAACACTTAAATCTGATTTTCTCATTAAAGCTGTATAGAAGCTGTTTTTTACATGCTGTCACATGGTTATACAGCTCTAAGTGTTATTATAGTATCACTTAAATCTTATTTCTGAACAATGGTGTATGCAAACTCCCTTCAAAAACTTATTTTTATGGTTTAACTGTACACTCTTGTAAATACGGTAGTTTTATGACTTCTGTCTAGGGGGGTGATATAAAACTAAAAAAAAAATAACAGCTCTAGTACAATTTAAATCTGTATAAATGATAGAATATCGTCATTTTGCATATGTTGCTTGTTTATACTGAGAACAAAATTAATTTGTTACTGATATGTGGAAAAAGGAAAAAGGAAAAGTGTATGAATCTCTAAAGAGAATTATATGTTACGTTGAAAAAACTGCTATACAGCATAAGTAATAGAAATATTCTATTATACTTCGTTGCTGCATCCTAGGAGATTTAATAAACTATGTAGTCCGCCTTTTGTGGTACTGCATCATCACACGATTATATTGACTTTTGTAAGCCACTGTCAGCCTAGCGGCCCGGCCGGGCGTTTCGATCATTCGTTTTCTGTGTGTTGCATCATCCGCGTGTGCCCCGCAAGAAGTTTTTTTTTTTTGGTTTAATTTTTGTTAAAATGGGAAAAAGAACAAGTGAGAAGACTGATGATGAAATTAGAAACAAAATAAGACGTTTGGAAAAGGAGTTAAAGTCTCGACGAAAACCGCCCGAGGATTCCCATAATTGAGGTTATTTTGAAACCTTTTTAAATTGATAATTAACATTATTATCCTTATTTATAGTTGCTGTAACAAGTGATATAAAGATAATCTTTAAATATTCAGTTTGCCAAGAAAATTGTACATTAATAAAGTTATTGGGGGATTTTAATTTAAGTACCCACATATTAATTATTAAATTTCAAGTCACTTTATTTACTCAGTGGTGGCACGTGATGTCATCCGGAAATAATTTACTTACTTTCTTAATGTGGTTACACGTGATGTTACCCAGAAAGTGAGGAGCTAATAATCGGGATGGTTCTATTGTTATTGTATGAAGTATTTATACTATTGTTGCGCGCCACTATTAATGTCTTGCATATGGCAACACTAGTTACCACTAGCGCCCTCTAGTATCGAGTAGCAGAACTAGGAGAGTCAAGATCCTTCTAGAAATTTCGGGACCAATATGTACTCGAACATTCTATATGTTTCTACAGTAGAAGGTTCTGGAAAGTATCTGAGGCGTTATATAAGGCCGGTATAAACCACGACCGAGTGAGTATTGAATTGGCGATACAAGCGAAGACTTCGAAGCGATACAACTGGGAATTAAAGTGATCAGTAGTATAATTGTGTTTTTTTTATTAGTGTGGTTTTAAGTTGTAATTAGTGTTCTATAATTAAAGTGTCAATTTTGGTAATTCACTCGGCAGTTTTTAATTGTCTCGAACCCTAAGCTCGTAACACTATTATTTCCTCAGTGGTGGCACGTGATGTCACCCGAAAATATAAAACTTACTTTCTTAATGTGGTGACACGTGATGTTATCCAGAAAGTGAGAAGCTATATTCGGGATGGTTCTATTGTTATTGTCTGAAGTACGAGTATTTATACTATTATTTCCTCAGTGATGGCACGTGATGTCGCCCGGAAATATAAAACTTACTTTCTTAATGTGGTGACACGTGATGTTATCCAGAAAGTAAATATTAAGCTGATTCAACCTTGTTTTATTAGATCCCAAATATAACTCTTGCGACGAGTTTGAAGAAATTGAGTTTGACGCGTACGATTACGGCGGTGGCAGGGATGTCAGTGAGGAAAAAGCCACATCTGAGCGCCACTGGCCAAAGTCGATGATTGAAATGCCCACGCCGGCACCCCTCTCGCTTGAAGCTGAAACTATTATTCCCGAAAAGTCTTCAGAAGGGGCCAGTGTTCATTTACCATCACAAAACGAGGAAAATATGCTCCCCCCAGAAATCTTGGCAGCTCTTGGGGAAGCAAAAAAGTCTGAAGAAGTTTTTGGGCGGAAGATCCCTACGGAAGTCTCTGAATGCTGGGGAAAAATCCTAATAGAAGGGTTGACGAAAGAACAGAAGGAAAACTTGCTTACTAAAACACTGATCCCCGAAAATTTTCAACTCGCTAAAGCGCCAAGATTGAACGCCGAGGTTGTGTCAGTAATTAATGAATTAACAAAAAATCGTGACAGGCGTTTAGAAAAGATGCAAAACCAACTATGTTGCGGTATTGCAGGTTTAGCACATTTAATATCAGAGTTAATAAGCAAAGAAATGAGCAAGTACGAAATATTTAAACAAATATCCGAAATAAATCAAATTCTACTAGACTTTCACCACGAGGAAACAATGAATCGTAGACGATTAATTATCCCAATGTTAGACAAAAGCTTTATTAATGTAATTCCAGGCATCAAACGGGAAAAATTTCTCTTTGGTGACAATTTAAGCGAAAATATAAAAACTACCAAGTCAAAAGAAAAATCTAGCCTGCAGATCAAAAAATCACAATTGTCTGCTCCTAGAAAACCCATGATCACAGGTGCACAGGGAAACTTAAAAGTGACCCCCGCCGACCGAGCGGGCAGGGATCGGCGGGTGCTGCCCAGGCGCAGGCTCGGTACTACCCTCCGCCTCAGCAGCCTGCCGCCCGCAGGCAACCGCCAGCAGTACGGCGCCCACCACCACCACCACCACCACCGCCGACCAACCGGCAGCAGAACTAACGCAGCCGCCGCTAAAGGTACTACTACACACTGGTCGTATTCAATACTTTTTACACAATTGGTTAGACGTAACAAAGGATCCCCAAATATTGAACATAGTAAAGGGCTATTCGTTAATATTCACTCAAACCCCTACCCAACTCGTAGAGCCTGGTAATCCTACTGGTTATGTGACCGAAATGTTGAAATTAATCAAGCAACATAAACGCTTAGGATCAATTGTGCCATGTAATGATTGTGATGATCAATTTATAACTCCGATATTTCATATTCCTAAAAGTAACGGGTCATATAGATTTATTCTTAATTTGAAGTCCCTTAATAAATATATAGTGCAAAATCATTTTAAAATGGAAGACATACGCACAGCTTCTAAATTATTATCTAAAGATTCATTTGTGGCAAAAATGGATTTTAAAGAAGCTTATTTTTTGATTCCCGTCCATAAATCCTCTAGAAAGTACTTACGATTTCGTTTTAATAATAGTTTGTATGAATTTACTTGTCTCCCATTCGGCTTGTGTACAGCTCGGTTCATTTTTACGAAATTAATGAGATCGGTTTTGAAAGTCTTACGCCGTAAAGGCCATAAATTAGTAGCGTATTTAGATGACCTCTGGATCACTGCAGACGACTATAACACGTGTTTAAATTCAATAACAGAAGTTATTCATTTTCTAGAGCAATTAGGTTTTGTGATAAATTATGATAAAAGTGCTCTTATACCTAGTAATATATGTAACTTTCTTGGGTTTTTATTGAATTCACAACATATGACCTTAGAATTACCATCTGAAAAACGTTGTAAAATTTATGAAATGATTAAGAATATATCTTATAAATCAGAAGTTAAGATAAGAGATTTTTCTCAATTTATAGGTACCATAACAGCTGCATGTCCAGCCGTAGCTTAAAGCTGGATGTATACTAAGCGCTTTGAGAGGGAAAAATATCTTGCTCCCTTAAAAGACAAAGATTATGAAGCAAAAATGAAAGTCAACACCTTGTTAAAAGATGATTATTTATGGTGGGAAACAAAAATAAATTATGCAAACAATCCTATTAGAACAGGTCATTTTCAACTAGAAATTTTCTCCGATGCCTCACTTACAGGGTGGGGAATATTCTGCAACGGAGAAACTGTAAACGGGTATTGGTCACAGAAAGAAAAGGAAAATCATATTAACTATTTAGAGAACTTAAAGCAGCCTTCATGGGACTAAAGTGCTTTTGTAAAAACATTACCAAATCTGATGTTTTGTTAAGAATTGATAATACCACTGCCATATCTTACATTAACAGGATGGGTGGAATACAGTATCCACACTTAAACGATGTAACTCGAGAGATATGGCAGTGGTGCGAACGAAGAAAGCTTTTCATATTTGCGTCATATATAAAACCACGGGACAATATTGAAGCTGATAAAGCCTCTAGGTATTCGAATATTGATACGGAATGGAATTGCACAATTCATATTTCCGAGAAATAGTGATGGAGCTTGGTCAGCCAGAAATGGATATATAGCCAACCTTGGTTCCCGCTATATATGTCTTTGACCACTTCTAAGCTATTATATTTTGGTCCTGATAAAAACATCTTATTCTCTCCTTCCAGGAGTGTTCATCCTTTGTGGCCCAGCCTTGCACTTGTGTACGCAACGTTATCTGGGAATCGTTTGCCAGACAGTCATTAGATAATGATACTATTGACATAAAGATTCAGTCGCTATCCAATAACACAATGCAGCAATATAATACGGTGTACAAGTTATGGTTTTCCTTTTGTAAAGACAATAACTTAGATTTTTTTAATGTTTTAGTACATATATTTATAAGATTTCTTACAAAATATTTTAAAAGTGGTGCTAAATATAACACGTTAAATTTTTTCGATCGGCTTTGTCACTTATATTAGGCACAAAAACTTGCGTGAATGATATTGTCAGAAGATTTTTAAAAGGTCTTTTCAGAACAAGACCTAATTTACCCAAATATCAAAATTCATGGGATCCAAATCTAGTTTTATCCTACCTTTCTAAGAAAAGCCCTAACGAGTCACTATCCCTAGAAATAATTACTAAGAAACTCTTAACTCTGCTCGCGTTGTCAACTGGACAACGTGTTCAGACGTTGACACTAATCAAAATTAATAATATATCATTCAATAAAAATAGTGTTCACATTATAATAGATGAACTTGTTAAAACGTCTGCGCCCAATAGGACGAATCCGGAATTAATAATTCCATGTTACAAAGAACAACCAGAAATTTGCCCAGTGAAAGCTCTTTCTGATTATATGACTAGAACGAGAGACCTACGAAATGAATCAGGTTCAGATAAGTTGATCTTGACTATTAAAAAACCTACCAGAAATGCCAGTGCCCAATCTTTAAGCCGCTGGATTAAACAAATCCTTAAGGATAGCGGCATTGATGTTAGCGCTTATTCTTCACACAGTACGCGGCATGCATCGACATCGGCAGCGAAGCGCGCCGGTGTCTCCATAGATGTCATAAAACGTACAGCTGGCTGGTCCCACTCTTCTCTTTGCTTCGCTAAGTTTTATAACTTACCGTTAAAAGAGAATCAACAAGATAGAGCTTTCGCTGATGCAGTATTTAATAGGGATGAATGATTTAGTCCTATGTGCAATTATATTTAAAATGTTAATTATTTTTCCACAAGATATGTGATTCTTGTTGCATTGTTGAATTAAATATACTCGTGATCCTTTTCCATAGTTTTTATTTTTATTTGTTCACTCTGCAACTAAGCACTAAACATCTACATAGTTTATTAAATCTCCTAGGATGCAGCAACGAAGTATAATTTATGGTTAATGGAACTTACCTTAAGTGAACTTCAACCAAAATTATACGAGTTGCTGCATCCGTAAATTTAAGAACTAACCCTCTAAATTAAAACCCATAATTAATTGCAGGTGACAAACTCGGTTTACTCTGAAAATAATGATCGAAACGCCCGGCCGGGCCGCTAGGCTGACAGTGGCTTACAAAAGTCAATGGACAATCTTTTTATAATTTTTTTTTGTAAAAATAATATCTAAAATCGTGTGATGATGCAGTAACACAGAAGGCGGACTATAATCTTTTTATAATTTTTTTTTTGTAAAAATAATATCTAAAATCGTGTGATGATGCAGTAACACAGAAGGCGGACTACATAGTTTATTAAATCTCTACGGATGCAGCAACTCGTATAATTTTGGTTGAAGTTCACTTAAGGTAAGTTCCATTAACCATAAATTATACAACTGATTAAAAACCAATGGCTGCATGATAGAATCCATAACATACATAGTACTGATACTAAGACTATAAGACCCTCGAAATATAAAATAAATAAAATATAATAAAATTGTTTCGTAAATTATCGCCAATTTAGGACCTACAAAAACAAAATTTAAAATATAATTTTAGGAATATCAGACATTAGTTTTAGCCCATCCATACTAATATTATAAATGCGAAAGTGTGTTTGTTTGTTTGTCCTTCTTTCACGTCGCAACAGAGCGTCGGCATGGCAAGATTTTTTGTATGGGGATAGTTCGGTGGCTGTAAAGTGACATAGGCTACTTTTTTCCGCGGAAAAGCATCTCATTCCCGTGGGAAAATCGAATATGTTGCACAAGTTTGTCCTTCTTTAACGTCGCAACAGAGCGTCGGCATGGCATGATTATTTGTATGGGGATAGTTCGGTGGCTGTAAAGTGACATAGGCTACTTTTTTCCGCGGAAAAACATCTCATTCCCGTGGGAAAATCGAATATGTTGCACAAGTTTGTCCTTCTTTCACGTCGCAACAGAGCGTCGGCATGGCATGATTATTTGTATGGGGATAGTTCGGTGGCTGTAGAGTGACATAGGCTACTTTCCGCGGAAAACATATCATTCCGTGGGAAAATCAATATGTTGCAAAATTAAATTCATCTAGGTGGCGCCACCGTGATTCTACAAGACGGACGACGGTACGATGGACGAACACAGAAGGTCAGAATATCTGGATTATTATGTCTTTTACCAAAATTAAGATAAAAATGTATGGATCTGTATTTTCCACGCAGGACCGGGAAGAGCGATAAAAACATACAATTCACCAGCTGATTTTCTTCAAACTTTTTGGTGCATCGTAATTCACAAAATAGGCGATAACCTCGCAGACGATATTAAGTAATCCGTTGATGCTCTGCCTACCCCGCAAGGGTTACAGGCGTGATTATAAGTACGGATCAGAAATACTATCACCACCTGTCACGCTTTCACCCTTAACTATTACTTAACAATGGTAGAAACAGTTCTTAGTAAGCCTTATTAATAAGCATTAGTAATATTTATTGAACGGAAATAAATACAGTTCTTATATGTGGTTATGAATAAATCGGTATTACAATACAAAAAATTGTGAAAATTATAAGAAAAATATTTTTATAAAGTTCTTATTAACTAACGTATACATAGTTTAAATTGATTCCGCTAGATGTCGTTACTAGGTTTTTAAAACGCGGTAACGAAATGTTTCCTGACATGTACTTAACTCCCGCCGTTGAGTCGCGCGTCAACTAATAGTGCATACGGTACCTATACGCTTAAATTGTTTCTATTTCGTAGCTTATTCGACTACCTGCTTTCGATTTCGGTTGTTTGTTATTTGCTTTGTAATTTGGTTAAGGTTGAATGGATTTATATTGGCTTTCATTTTCGGATTTGTGTATTTTCTTGGATCGGTTTTGTTGATTTGGTTGGTATTCCCTTATACATATTTAGACTCTGGCTTTGATTTTGGAATTTGTTTATTTAGAATCGTGAATTGGTTTTCGTTGTTTTAGGTTGTTAAACAATATTTCAAAGGAATATTAATAGTATAGATAGTGTATACGGTACCTATACACTTACTTCTTTTTTCGTTGGTTATATTTATATTGACTACTGCTTTCGATTTCGCTTTTCTGCGATTTGTTTTGTGATTTGGTTTAAGTTGATTCGATTATTTTTGGCTATCGTTTTCGGATTCGTGTTGTGTCTTGAATTGGTTTTGTTGTTTTGATTTTAAAAAATATTTAAAAGGAATATTTATTCCTTTGAGATATTTTGGATTTGCTTTTGAAAAAAATATTTAAAAGGAAATTTAATTCCTTTTAGGTATTTTAACGTTTTTTTATAAATAGGTTTTTTCTTACTTCATAATGCCTCGCAAACGTAAGTCCAGCCTTTCAAGAGTATCTTCTTAAAGACAAGCGAAAAGATTAGCTCGATCGCTAGAATCTTTAGAAGATGCTGAACTGAGAAGGCAAGAACAAGCAGAGCGTCAAGCTATTTTTTTTTTTTTATAGGAGAGGGGGCAAACGAGCCTGCGGTTCACCTGATGTTAAGTGACTACCGCCGCCCATGAACAACTGCAACACCAGGGGAATTGCAGATGCGTTGCCGGCCTTTTAAAGGAGTAGGCTCTTTCTTTAAGGTCCCTAAGTCGTATCTGTCCGGAAAATCGCTGGTGGTAATCGGTTCCACAAGGAAGTTGTGCGAGGAAGAAAACATCTTCTAAATCGCACAGTGGTGGACCGCCAATCATCCAGATGATATGGATGGTATCGCGAGTTTTGTCGCGATGTGCGATGGTCAAATTGAGCGGCTGGAATTAGTCCGAACAATTCCTCAGAGCACTCCCGTGGTACATGCGATAAAATACGCAAAGATGCAACATCTCTACGCAGTGTTAGTGAGTCAAGCCGATCGGAAAGAACTCGGTCGTCGACGATTCGATCCGCTCTGCGCTGAATGCGGTCAAGTGGAAGGAGCTGGCACTGGGGGCCCTGCCCAGAGATGGGAACAGTATTCCATGTGAGGCCGAACCTGCGCCTTGTAAAGTTGCAGGCGGTGTGCCGGCATGAAATACTGCCCGCTCTACTGAG
This sequence comes from Parnassius orleans, assembly GCA_029286625.1. Lineage (NCBI taxonomy): Eukaryota > Metazoa > Arthropoda > Insecta > Lepidoptera > Papilionidae > Parnassius > Parnassius orleans. Next base: position 137,203 of record JAGSMP010000743.1, read on the forward strand.
CACGCCAAGCTTTTAGAGGCTAATTTTGCCTTTTCTTCAAGTGACCACGAAACTGCACGATACTCGATATGTCAACGCCGAGGATTCCGATACTGGCTGAGGCAACAAGGGAGTGCCTTGAAACTGAGGTGATACGACAAAGGGGTTCCTTTGGCGGTAAACGCGCAAACTTGTGTCTTCTGGGGATTGAACTGGACTAGATTTAGTCGCTGAATCCGAGACTTTGTCCAACAAAGTCTCGACTTCAGACACAAGTTTGTTCCGGTACTCGGCGACGTTTTCCCGAGAATATTGGCATGGCCGGTGTATAGAGCATCACCAGTGCTGTCATCCGCATAGCAATGAATGTTACCGGTTTGCAACATATCATTGATATGCAGAAGAAACAGCGTTGGTGATAGCACGCAGCCTTGTGGAACACCAGCGTTAATAGTCTTGTAATCGGAGCACGCACCGTCTACTACGACCTTGATGCTCCGATCAGCCAGAAAACTGGTGATCAATTGCACAATTTCTCGGAAGCCCATAGGAAGGAAGCTTCGAAAGAAGCGCTTTGTGCCAGACCCGATCGAAGGCCTTCGCTATGTCAAACTAACGGCCAATGCCTCCCCCTTGGACTCGATCGCCTGCGCCCATCTATGTGTTAGGTAAACAAGAAGATCACCAGCTGAGCGACCCCGACGGAAACCGTACTGGCAGTCACTAATCAGCTGGTGCTCCTCAAGGTACCGCATGAGCTGGCAGTTAATAATTGACTCCATTATTTTCGAGAACAAGGAGGTGATGGCGATAGGCCTGTAATTGGACGGATCAGAGCGGTTACCTTTTTAGGATCAGGTGCACGAAAGCTGTCTTCCATGAATCGGGACAACGCCTAGAGTAGGAGTACCGAAAAGACGCGTTAGAACCGGTGCCAACTCTGGAGCGCACGTCCTCAGCTCAATTGGCGGGATTCCGTCAGGCCCACTCGACTTGTGGATGTCCAGGGAGAGGAGTGCTTTGCGTACTGAGCACTGTGTGAATCGCACATCACGCATAGAGCACTCACACTGCGGGATGGTCGGCGGTGTTCCCCTGTCATCAGAGTCGAGTTGGACGCAAAAGGAGCCTAAAGGTCGGCTTTCTCTTTTGCGTCGTGGGCCAGTGAGTCATCCTCCTGTGCAGAGATGGTAGTGATGGCTTACAGAAATTTCTTGGACAGCCTTGGCGAGACCAGAATGCACGGGTTCCCGAAGGAAGGCGAACTAGTTTCTCGCCAATTCTGCCTATGTGCTCTGACTTTGCCTTGAAATAACTCTTTGAAGGACCTGGAGGCGAAGTTATACTTCTTTTAAGCATGCTGGTGTTTACATCCCGAGCCGCCGAAGCCTCAGCCCAGGCCTGATAACACTCTGCTTACTGCGTAATGCAGTCTTACAGGAGCGACCAAACCAAGGCTGCGATCTGCCTCCGATGGGTACCACAGATGATGGAATAAATAGTTCCATTCCCGTAGCACCACATCGGTGATAGAGTCAGCAACAGCGCTGGGATCATCCGGCAAGAAGCAAACTCGCCCCATGGGTAGGATGCAAAGAAAGACCGCATTCCATCCCAATCCGCCGACCTGTAATGCCAAACACGGCGGCAACCTGCAGAACGCAACCGCGAGGAGAGCGTGAGTGGCACCACTCCGGATCAGACAATGGTCCGAAGAGCCGAGAGGGCATCGACGGAAACCTGATATCCGTCCGGATGAGAGGTCAGCAGAAGTTCCAACAGGGAAGGTGTATGATCCTCCACATCTGGAATCCGTGTAGGCGAAGTAATCAGTTGTGTCAGACCATATGCCAAGGCAAAGTCATAAACAGATCTCCCCGCATGATCGGTTAAACGTGAACCGAGCCATTCAACGTGGTGGGCGTTAAAATCGCCAAGTATCACGATCTCTACGGATGGGATCTGTTGTAGCAAGAAATCTGTAGCCATTTGGACGTGGTCGATGAGTCGGTCTGTGTCGGCATTACCGCTATGGGACCTATACAGGCACCCGTAGACGCGGGGATGGTCGTCGCTGTCTACGCGCAGCCATAGGATGGACAGGTCCGTACCTTCAAGACTGCCGAGGCGTCGAAAACAGATATTCTCTCTGACGTATACGCAACTCCAGCCCGGGGCACAAAAGTGTTCTAATTTGTACCCGGTAGAGAGGTACGAAGTATCAGCCGGAGAGGACACCTGCGTCTCGGTCAAAAGAGCAAGGCCGGCTTCGCCGTCTCTAGACGGTAGTGGACGGCGTTAAGGTTCGAGTGAAGTCCCTGATGTTGCAGAAGTCCACGGATAGCGTGGCAGAGGTCGCCATGGTTTTATTGCTCTGTTTGCCCCGTGCAGTGTTAGTATAGGCGGGATTTGCCCCAGAATACGCGGGGCAGCAGAGCACCACGCTCAGGAAGAGGTAGCTTGACCGTGGATGCTCAGTGAGGGATTCTCCATTACCAGGGGTGCTGGTACCCTCCTGGAGTAGTTCTTTCTTTTTAAATTCCGCTACCATGTTATGGGGGGGGGGGGATTGGGCCTCCGGCCACCTGCACTAACCAAGCGAAACGCAGAAGCAAAGCTCCTGCTTTACGTTGGTATTAAAAGCTACTTTAAGAGCTTCTGAAACACCTTCTTAAAGTCAGCGAAGGCGTCTTGAACAGGCAGAGCGTCAAGCTACTTTAAGAGCTACTGAAACACCTGCTCAAAGTCAGCAAAGGCGTCTTGAACAGGCAGAGCGTCAAGCAACTTTAAGAGCTACTGAAACACCTTCTTAAAGTCAGCGAAGGCGTCTTGAACAGGCAGAGCGTCAAGCTACTTAAGTGCTACTGAAACACCTGCTCAAAGTCAGCAAGGCGTCTTGAACAGGCAGGCGTCAAGCAACTTTAAGAGCTACTGAAACACCTTCTTAAAGTCAGCGAGGCGTCTTGAACAGGCAGAGCGTCAAGCAACTTTAAGAGCTACTGAAACACCTGATCAAAGACAGCAAAGGCGTCTTGAACAGGCAGAGCGTCAATCTACTTTAAGAACTACTGAAACACCTGCTCAAAGGCAGCAAAGGCTATTCGAACAAGCGGAACGTCAGGCCGCCTTAAGAGCCGCGGAAACACCTGATGAAACTCAACACAGACTCATTGAGCAAGCTGAACGTCAATCTACTATAAGGGCATCTGAAACACCAGAACAGACACCGGCGCGAAGATGCAAATGCACAGCTCAAGCTGAACGTCGACAAAATTTTCAAAAAACAATTGGTCGGTTTTAATGACGCAGCATTAATTATGATCCGTTGATTGATTATAAAATCACAGGTTAGTTGTTATCGGACTGATGGACAAGGCGTGTCGATTTTGCAGCGCTTTAAAATGGAAAGATGAGACCGCAGGCATGTGCTCTTCCAATGGCAAAGTGTCTCTTCCGTTACTTGGGGAACCAGAAGAACCTTTGAAAAGTCTCTTTTATATGATGCTAATGAGTCACGGCGCTTTTAAACAGGATCCGGTAATATAATTCATGCTTTCAAATGACGTCCTTCGGGTTGACCAGGAAATAACAATGCCGGGATTTTCGCCTACATTTACGGTGCAAGGGCAAATTTATCATAGAATAGATTCACTTTTCCAGCTGAAAACGAACAGCATAAATTTTACAAGTATATTTTATGGGTGACGAAGAAATTGAGGTAGACCGTCGCTGCCAATTTATCCAGGGAGTTGAGAGAGACACAGTGTTCAAAATTCAAAGATTCTTGCATGAACGTAACATTTTAGTCAAAACATTTAAAACTGCTTTAGAAAACCTACCTGAAGAGGATTATAAAGTCGTCATTCACGCAGATCGGACCCCTCGAGGAGAGCATGAAATGCGCTACAATGCACCTTTGATAAACGAAATAGCAGCCGTAATTAGTGGTGATCAATTTTCTTCATGAGACATTGTATTGCGAGCACGTGATGATACGTTGCAACGTATCATCACGTATGCAATACCCATTGATTTATTGCAAAGGACAAGAGGGTTATCATTTTCAAATTCCACTCATTAACCCGGTCACAATGGATTTTTATGCGTATCATATGATGTTGCGAGAAAATGATTTTAACCTCTTAGCCCGGTGTAGACAATTATTTCATCAATTTTTGGTAGACATGTATGTGAGGTAGAAAGTGAACGTCTCCGTTATATATCTTTAAATCAAAAAAAGATGCGCGTTGAGAATTATATACATTTACAAGATGCAGTTTCTAGCGACGCCAATGTAAACCCCAGAGATTTAGGTAAAATGGTAATTCTGCCCTCATCATTCGTTAACAGTCCCCGCTACCTACATGAGTACACACAAGACGCATTCGCCTATGTACGAATTTACGGAAGACCTGATCTTTTTGTTACTTTTACTTGCAATCCCACATGGAAAGAAATAACCGAGGAGCTAATGCCGGGCCAAAAAAGTACTGACAGACACGATTTAGTTGCTAGAGTATTTAGATTAAAAGTACAAAAATTAATGTATGTAATTAACAAAGGGAAAATTTTCGGAGAGGTGCTTTTTTGCCATTCAATTGAATACATGAAGTATTCGATTGAATGGCAAAAAAGAGGATTACCGCATGCCCACATTCTAATATGGCTTAAAGAGAATTTGCGGCCCAGCCAAATAGACGACATAATAAGCGCCGAGATTCCAGATCCTGAGCAAGATAAAAAATTGTATGATACCATCGTCCGAAATATGATTCACGGTCCATGTGGAGCACGAAATTCAATATCGCCATGTATGAAAGAAGGAAATGTACAAAGAAATTCCCTAAACAGCTATTAAAAGAAACAGTGCACAATGACAATGGCTACCCTTTATACAGACGCAGAGCTCCCGAAGATGGTGGCAGGAAAGTTACAATCAAATCTCGCTCTGGAGCGTTCGAAACCTTAGATAACAGCTGGATTGTCCCGTATTCGCCCATTCTATGAAAAATGTTTAATGCCCACATTAATGTAGAAGCATGTAGCTCTGTCCGCGCAACCAAGTATATCTGTAAGTACATAAATAAAGGAAGCGACCAAGCAATATTTAATCTCAGGGTGAAGGTGAGGCAAATCCGTTAATGAAGTGCAGACCTTTCAAGCAGGGCGTTATGTCAGCAGTAACGAGGCAGCGTGGCGTCTCCTTGGCTTCCCTTTACACGAAAGGCACCCAACAGTTACTCACCTTGCTGTGCACTTAGAAAATGGAGAGCGTGTATATTTCACCGAAAGAAATTTCCAGAAAGAATTGCATCACCGCCAAAACTACACTAACAGCCTTCTTTCAACTTTGTCAACCGACCCTTTGCAAAACGTTGTTATATTCTGAAGTCCCCGCTATTATACTTGGAACACATCTAGGAAGGAGTGGAAACGCCGTATTCAAGGCGCGCCTGTTGCAAATTGGCCCGTGTAAAGTCATCAGATGCCCTTGGTCGTGTGTATACCGTCCATGTAACTAATTTTGAATGTTTCTGTTTACGATTGCTGCTGCACCATGTTCGGGGTCCTACAGGATATAAAGACCTTAAAACTGTCAACGGTCAGGAATGCGCAACTTATAGAAGCATGAAGCTCTGCATCTTTTAGAAAACGATAATCACTGGGATGAAACCATGGAGGAAGCTGTGCAGTGCCAGTCACCAGCCAAAATTAGGGATTTTTATGCAACTCTCATATCATCTTGCGGGCTATCTAATGCACATAAATTGTGGGACAAATATAAAGAGTACATGGCGGAAGATATTTTGCGAAGGTTACAGCAGACACACGCGAACATGACATACAATGAACATGATATATGAAGCACAATGGTAGGCAAAAAATTAAGCGACTTTGGAATGATAAGCCCTCAGCGAACAACCGAAAATGAACTAAGTGATGAAATTATACGTGAAACAAACTACGATATACCAGCTTTGCAGCAGCAAGTAGCCGAATTTGTACCCCGCTTGCTTCCCGAACAAAAACGAGTTTTTGACAAAGTATTAGGACAAATTGAATCTGGAAATGGTGCACTTTTCTTTTTAGATGCCCCTGGAGGAACTGGGAAGACATTTTTATTAAATTTATTATTAGCGCAAGTACGGAAAGATAAAAACATTGCTGTGGCTGTAGCTTCCTCCGGTATAGCCGCCACGCTGCTAAGCGGGGGCCGCACTGCACATTCTGTTTTAAAACTCCCTCTAAATCTAGCCCAGGAAGAATTGCCAATCTGCAACTTTAGCAAAAATAGTGCACGAGGTATAATGCTACGACAATGCAAACTTTTAGTGTGGAACGAAAGTACAATGTCGCATAAAAAAGCTGTAGAAGCACTAAATCGAACGCTCCAGGATTTGCGCAGCAATACCGATGTAATGGGAGGAATGGTGGTTTTACTGGCTGGTGACTTTCGCCAAACTTTACCTGTCATTCAAAAGGGCACACCTGCAGATGAAATTAAAGCATGCCTGGAACAAGGTGACAAAATTCAGTTTAACTACGAATATGAGAGTGCATTTGTATAATGATATCAATGCTGGAAACTATGCTGACACACTATTAAAAATTGGCGATGGGCGGTTGGAAACGGATGCTGAGGGCTGCGTTAAATTGACGAGAGATTTTTGTAATTTAGTACAGAGTCATTCCGAATTAATTGCGAGCGTTTATTCAGACTTAACGAACAACATGCATGAAGACAAATGGTTATGTGAAATGGCGATTCTTGCACCAAAAAATGAGAGCGTTAACAAAATAAATTCATATATATTAAGCGAAGCAGCAGGAGAAATAACAGAGTATTTGTCAGTAGACACAGTTATGGACACAGAACAGAGCACTTCATTTCCCGTAGAGTTTCTAAATTCTCTAAAGTTGTCAGGTGTGCCCTCAAATAAGCTTCAATTAAAATTAGGCGTCCCAGTCATGCTAATGCGAAATTTAGCTGCTTCTCGGTTATGTAACGGGACAAGGCTGCGTGTGACACATCTTGGACGGAACATAATCGGTGCTACAATTTTGACAGGCGTAGGAACAGGTGAAAATGTTATTATACCACGGATCCCTATAATTCCCACAGATCTTACTTTTCAATTCAAAAGGTTGCAGTTCCCTATTAAGCTCAGTTTTGCAATGACAATTAATAAAGCGGAAGGGCAAACGTTACAGGTAGCGGGGTCAACTTAGAAAACCGTGCTTTCTCATGGTCAGCTAGCATAGTAGCATGTTCGCGTGTGTCAAATGCCCAGAATCTCCACATTCTTTCCCCGAATGGAAAAACATATAACATTGTGTACAGTAGCGTCTTAAAATAGTGTTCAGTTAGATTTTTTCCAAAATTCCCACAATCAATTAATCAGAATTCCACAGATCTTCCCTTTCAATTCAAAATTTCCTATTTAGCTCAGTTTCTTTTCAATTCCAAATGCTGCACCTCTGACGGACCTATTAAGCTCAGTTTCCTTTCAACTCAAAAGGCTGCATCTCTGACGGATCTTTTATTTGGCTCAGTTTCCTTTCAATTCAGAAAATTAGACTCTGACGAATCAATTTAGCTCAGTTTCTTTTCAAAAGTCTGCATCCCTGACGGATAATTATGCTCAGTTTCCTTTAATTAAAAAAATATCCCATTTCCATTGGGAATAAACAAGCTATTTTCATGCTTCCCTATACGCTGCGTTTCAAAACATTTAAATAGGCTGACGAATCAATTTTGCTCAGTTTCCTTTTAATGGCTGCATCTCTGACAAATCTATAAAACTCAGTTTTCTTTCAACTCAAAAAGCAATGGATAGTTCATTTCCCAGTGACCATGCGGGCGAAACCGCGGGTAACAGCTAGTACCATTATAATTCATACCTTTCTTTCCCATCGGCTGTCGGTTTTTTGAACAAAATAGCAGGCCCATTGCGACTTCAGCTTACTGATCCATTGGGCTATGTCAGTTCATTATGTTCTACTTCGGATATTCCCATTTCCAAATTAATCACGCAGAGAATCTCTAAGCTTAACCCTTTGCATAGCTCACTGAGCGACCTTGATCGTCCTCATTCGGCCAGCAGTGATCGCGTCTTAGACCCATTTGTCATCATTGGCAACACACACTGGTTGTACACTCTTGTTTTTAAGTTTTGAGGTATATGTGAAATAAAAGATAGTATAATATAACTTACTATAAATCGTGTAGTGGCGATGTAAGAGTATTCACTACCCCATACCGTCCCGTGGGTGTCGTAAGGGGCAGCAGAGGCAAACTTAAACAGGGGATGTTCATCAGCATCTTTCTGAAAACGATCCAAAATAATAAAAAAACTGCGGTTGCCCGCATGCCAAGTATGGCAAAATTTGGATGTAATGGATGGATGGATTATTTAATATAAAAGATTGTGTCATTGTAATTGCAAAGATCATAGTACAAGTAAAGCTTCATTACAGCTTTACTTTAAAAGTCCTGTCTAATTTGAATTTATTTATTAATATTAATTCCCGCCTCAACGCACCGTGTGGCTACACCATCGGTTGTTAAATACGTTACCGTTGTTTAAATTGTTAACACACACATTCTGTAAAAAAATCTGCGCTTCACGAAATAAATATAGGAAAAAGGGTCAAGAGTTATAATTTACTTGTAGAGTTCGATACGACCTCATTAAACAGTTCAATTTAGTGCAGTCACTGCTTTTTGGCAACAGAGATAGGTAAGATTACCTCCCAACACGGATTGTTAATTAGAAAAGCCATCTAACCATACGTATTATATTCCAGTAAACTACTTCACATTTTATTTTTTCAAAATCATCGATGACTTTTTTATTAAATTTCTGTATAGTCCTGTATGTAAAGTCTTTAAATCCGTGTTTGTTACCTTTAGTGGAAGGTTACTATGATAAAGGATATAATATAAAGAAATATCAATTGATATATAAAAACAATAGGTCAGTTCTGTTCACGCGGTTCCAATTTGTGACGGACTTGACAATATGACTCTAGAATAGAAGAAAATAATTTTTTCTACGCGATATAAATACTCGTATTATTTGTTGAAAGTCATATTTACCTTTACCACTGGCTTATTTAACATAAAAATATACAATATTTCTTACCGTTATAAGGACACAGCTTAATACTGCTGTTTTTCTTATAGTGAGTGTAGAGAACCGGAGACCGTTTTTACCGGAAACAAGGCATTCTATCTTAGTTCTCAGGGGTGACAACATATATGTATTTTGATTCTTGATTGAGGATAGATGAAGATGTCTGTGGGCAACAGCATCCACTTACCGTGCATAATACTTACATCAGGTAGACTGTGTGCTCGTTTGTCACCCTTATTTTCAATTATTAAATAGTAATTGACCTTTAGACTAGGCTAACTTTAAGGAAAGGAACTGGTTCTGTAACACAGACTACTTTGGGGGCCAGGGCATCAATAAATTTATGTAAAAAGATTGTGTTATAAATAAAATTAAAATAAATACAACAGTTTAAATATTTGTACAATATTTTTGATATATTTATTTATATTTTCTTTATAGATTAAGGGTGACAAACGAACACACAGTCCACATGATGGTAAGTGGATGCTGTGGCGCGTATACATCTACATCTATCCTCGACTAAGAATCAAAATGCAAATGGCTTGTCACCCTTAGCGACTAAGATGGAATGCCTCGTTTCTAGTGATGAGGGTCTCTGGTTCTCTACACTCACACAACAGCATTGAGCTGTTATTTTACGTTGGTGTTCTGTGAGAGCGTGGTCCTTCCCCGCTCGAGCCGACCAATTCGTGCTACAACCAAATATAAAGGTATTTTTAGGAGTTCATTCTTGTATCAACTTCTTATCTATTTCTCTCATCTACTATATTAGAAACCTCTCAGAGATGAGACCTTTAAATAAAAATAAATAAAAATATTTAGTTATCGGACAACAATGATCAATAAAGTAATATTCCTTTGCCCAAGTGTGCGACGTATATAGACTGCTATAACTTAAATTTTAACCATGCTTATCAAAACCCGTAACAATTATTTGCCGTTACATTTTTGATGACGCAACATAATGTGATAGTTATTTCTCAGCTTCTTTCTATTTTTGCTTTTGTATTTCAGTTCTCTTAGTTAGAAAGTTGTGAAGGGAAGGGAGTGGGGGGAGGCATTAGTAGGTTGTTGAAAAAAAAGAAACAAGTGTTAAACTTTTTTTAATTTGTCGGCATGACATCCCTGTTTATGGCCATTATAAAAGAAATGAAAAGGTTAATCGAAGTTTGTTGGAATCGACCGAGGCACAGCTGCGTTTTATAACTTGAAAAATTCTGCAAAGAGAGATGTTTTTAAGAATATTATCAAATCAGATGGAACTTGAACTTCATACATACAGGAATTAATGAAATAACTAATGGTAAAAATCCTGAAAGGGAATCCACCTTATGGTAACTGGTTGCTGTGAACTAAAGACACTACTCAGGATTAAGAATAAAAATACAGATGTGCTATCACCCCTGATGACTAAGATGAAATGTCTCGTTACAAGTAAAATATATTTCTCGCTGTTATTCTGAGAGAGCGTGGTTCTTCTACGGTTCGGCGGACATATCGTATAAACCATCTCAACGTCATTTACAGCGACAAAAGCGTCATCTGCCAATCGTAGGTCTTGCATTTTAGTCCATTTTCAATAGGCTACTTGAAAATAGGACTAAAAATTACACCTTCCCTACTTGCTATTCATCAAGCACCTTCCGCATAATATGCTGACCATAATTATTTTGTCTAATTCTTTCGTGATAATACAGCCCTGTTTAATAATAATACGCAGAGACCATAGTAATGTCCTCTAGCCCGAATTTCAGTCAAAGCGGCCAGTTCCAACACTGACTCGCCATCTGGGCAGGACAGGATTATAATGCCAAAGTGCATGCTTGCGCTAATGAGAGGCTGCTAATGAGAACCTCTTGACAGAAAAATCCAAAACTTAACTGATTTTGGAGCGACCCGGGATTCTAATCCGGATCACATAATCAACAGTCGTTCTTACAATCACTAGACCACTAGATAAAATTGGATTTCGTATCCTTGGAATTGAAACATAGCGGAGGATACACTACTGAAATAAGTAATGTAAGTATTTAGGTTTACGACCACTAGGCCAACGAGGCTGTTACAAGGTTCGATTAAATACATAGAAATACCAGATGAGAAAAATAGCTCAAAAAAAATTTAAAACAGTTAAACTATCATAAAATTACGTACTCTTTAGTTTTTGAAGTTGGGTTTTACTTTTATTGTATAAAAATAGTAATGAATATCACAAGTTCAAAGTAGAAACTAGAATGTCATATCATCATCATCATAATTACAGCCCTTCACAAGTCCACTGCTGAACATAGGTCTCCCCCAAGGAATGCTACAAAGCACGGTCCTGAACCTTTCTTCCCCATCGGTAGAATGTCATATAAATAGTTACATTAAAAATTTATCGCTAATATTTCAACCCTTATGGATGAAATGTTTTCTTCGAATTGATATAACAACAAACTGTAGTAACAAAGAATAATTTTAATCGGTTCAGCTATTTCCGAGAAATCGGATGAAAGCATAACCGTCGCATCTATATTCGATAACCTACTCTTATTGCTTAATAGTGTGGACGTTCGTAATTCATCTCGCCTCAATGGCTTGACTGATTTTGATGAATTTTTATGGGGTTCTTATGGGGTCACTTGGATGGTTCTTAGCTATAGTTAGGGCCGATAGGTGGCACTGTTGTCGAGAATCAGATATCTCCCTTGCGAATCCGGAGCGGATCGGTACTATAACAATAAAATTTAAGCAAACTTTTAAAATATAAACAACTGATTTTGCCAACAAATTACTAGTAAACTAAACATACAAATAGGGTTGTTAATTAAATGACGATATAATTAAATAAAATATTTTTGCGTATGTAATCGCGTTTAAATTAACTTTATTAAGTTGCTTGGAAACTTTATAAGTTGGAAACTTTATAAGGTTAAGAATGAATGAGTTAACTGTCAAATGCATTTTGTATGCTGACGATGAAGTCATATTACCATTGTCGGCGGACGAATTGCAAATGATGGTTACATTTGTTAATGTAATAATGTAACCATCTCTCTTATTAAAGAGGGAACTACTCAACTCTTTTGTTAAAGAGGGATGGAAGTGAACACAATCAAGACGAAAGTGATGGTTTTTGAAAGAAGAGAATGTAAAACGAAATGTGAAATAAGACTCGAAGGGGAGTTGGTAAAGCAAGTTGATGAGTTTGGATAACTATTTAAAGTAATGTATTTGGAAGGGATGGTAGACATAGACAAGGATATAGAGCGACGAGTGAGTGCAGGAAGAAAATGCGGCTCTAGACTCTATTGTGGGAAGTCAGAATGTGTCACTAAAGGCACGTATGGCTATTCACAATGCTGAGTTAGTCCCTACCTTAATGTATGGTAATAAAAGTTAGGTGTTAGGTTAATATGTTAGGGGTGACTTTAATTGAAAGGATGAGAAATTGTGTGATAAGCAAATGGTTTGTAAGAAGATGACTTTTTAACATGGATTACGACAGGAATGCTTCGGTGGTTTGCACACGTAGAAATAATGAATGAGCAAGTAGTGACAAAGCAAATTTTTGCTGCAGAACTGAGTGGCAGAGTTGGCAATGGACGGCCTTGACGGAGGTTTATCGAAAAAATTGGTGATATATTGAAGATGGGCCAAATTAAGAGTACCCTTAACTGACGATCATGTATGCGTATATGGTATATGGATGTGAAAGAAGCGAGAGATCTGGGTCAGTAAGTCCGTAGTCTCTGCTTATCCGTCTAGGTGGCGTGATAGCTTATATTTTGTTTATGTTTTTTTTAATATAATAAGGGTTACAAACGAGCACACAGTCCACCTAATGGTAAGTGAATAATGAGGTTCACAGACATCTACGTTTATCCTCAATTAAGAATCAAATGCGGATACGTTGTCACCCCAGATGAATAAGATGTAATGCCTCATTTCCAGTAAAAAGGGTTTCCGGTTATCTACACTCACCATACGAAACACAGCAGAATAAAGCTGCTATTTTACGCTGATATTCTGTGAGAGCGTGGTCCTACCCTGGTCGAGCCGACCCATTCGTGTTACTACCATAATGTACAGCCGCAGCGAGGCTCTACCATATAAATTAACTTTTCTAAATTACTGACATTTCGGGCGCGGGTTACGTGAGTCACATTATTATATTCATTGCTTGCTATTTTATGTTGCGCTTCCGAAATGAAAATCGGTAAATCATACATTTTATTTATTTATTCATAAAAATGCCCAAGTTACGTTAACGCAGCAAAAGTGAAAACAGTTTTCCAAATAAAATATTTAAATATGTATGAAAATGTTACTTGTTTTCTTGATATATTTACTTATTTGCGTGTCTGTTTAACATTAGGGGCTATTGAGTATTGGACTTTATTAGGGTCTTTCAAACTGAAGTCAAATTATTTTCATTGCCAGTGAGCCGAAATAGCTGATAGGCTAAGCACTCTCTGTAAATTTCACAATATGTAAGCAACAGGGCTTCGATTCCCGCCGTTACCAATGAAATTATTAATTGCAATTTTAAGTGCTAATTTATCACGTGCTCGGGGGTAAACAAAAACATCATGAGCAAACCTGCATGTCTGAGAAATTAAAAAGAATATAGAAAACATGTGAAGTCTAAAGTCAAGAAAGAAAGGACTAGAAATGAAAGAGAAGCAATAGAAAGGACTATGTTCGGAATTTCTCTGCGTATATCGCTTTCGATCTCGTCGGTGTGAAACCTCCCCCCTCTCCCCACACACAACTACAGAACTGACGACGCATATAGTCAATAGAGGCAGGCAGCTCAGAAACACTTTTTTAAAAGGGTTTGGAGAGCCAGTATAGTTGCAAGCTGTGAGGCATATCATCTTAGTTCTCAGAGATGAAAACGTATTCGTTACCTTCTTTGTTTGAAGATATCTGCGGTCGAACATTGTGCTATTTACTAGGAGCTTTCTTCCTCGCATGACTTCTTCGTGAAATCGTTTACCACCGCCGATTTTTCCGAACTGACACGACTTAGGAACCTTTAAGAAACGAGCTTACTCCTTTTTAAAAGGTCGGTAACGCATCTGCAGTTCACCTGGTGTCGCAGTTGTTCGTGGGTAGCGGTCAACAATTTCCATCAGCCGAGCCGCATACTTGTTTACCCCCTCTTCTATATAAAAAGGGTGTTCATGTTATTCACCATCCAAGTAACGTCCAGGTGTCACTTTCCATCAAGCGGGCTGTAAGTTCGTTTGTAAATAACTTTTATAAAACATACAATTTTTTGTGGCCATGAATGGGGGAGGCCTTTGTTCATTAGTAGTCTTGTGATAGTTTATAGTCTTGTTTTAGTAGGCTGATGATGAGTTTATGATAGAATTAGGTTAGGGAAGAGTGTAGCCTTCTGGCACAAGCATTTCAAAAAGGAGGTCTTAACTATAACACTCTACCAATTTACAATGTACCCAATAAAAAATATTTAATTTAAATATTTAAGAGAACCGGAGACCCTTTTTACTGGAAACAAGGCATTAAATGTTAGTCCTTAGGGGTGAAAATGCATCTGCATTTTGATTCTTAATCGAAGAATTAAAGAAAAGAGCCTACTTCTTTTTAAAAGGCCGGCAACGCATCTGCAATTCCCCTGGTTCCCCTGGTGTTGCAGTTGTTCATGGGCGGCGGTAGTCACTTACCATCAGGTGAGCCGCATGCTCGTTCGCCCCCTCTCCTATAAAAAAAAGACAGATGTGGATGTCTATGGGCCGCGGCATCCACTTAAAACCATGTGGACTGTATGGTCGTTTGTTAATGTTATAAAATAAATATGTGCCGGTAAATGTTGGTCTTCATTATGAGTCTGTAGCTTTTGGTTTTGGTTTTAGAATATTATTAGGATGGAGTTCTTAGTCAACAATAGGTTGCAAAAACCTCTTAAGTAAAGTTGACAGTTGTGAAATGTTGGTGTGTTATCCTCGTCCTTGTTATTTTTAAGGTTACAAAGAGCCATGTTGGTCCTCAGAGCTGACGCCACCTACTTTGTTTGAGGTAAGATGTCTATGAGCTGCAATAGACGCTTATGTAAATGGGTATGCGTGCGTGCGCGTGCTCGTGCGCGTGCGTGTTTGTGTGCGTGTGCGTGCGTTCGTGCATGCCTGCGTGTGGGCGTGCGTGCGTGCGTGCGTGCGTGCGCGTGTGCGTGTGCGTGTGCGTGTGCGTGTGCGTGTGCGTGTGCGTGTGCGTGTGCGTGTGCGTGTGCGTGTGCGTGTGCGTGTGCGCGTGCGTGTGCGTGTGCGCGCGCGCATGTGTGTGTGTGTGTGTGTGTATGTGTGTGTGTGTGTGTGTCATTTTCGTTATAAAACACCTGTTATTGGATTTCACGATTATAGTGTGAAAAAAGGTTATAGTTTCAACGTTATAAATATTAATTTTATCTCCTAAATAAATGTCTTAATTTTGGTTTTAGTTTTAGTTTTCTTTATTATTATAAATATTGTATAATATTTGGATATTATGTTAATAAGTTATTTAATAAAAAAATCTAATCCGGTGATAATCGAATATTGTTATTACTGTGATATATGTAGGTGTGATATATGTAGGAAAGGTCTTGTGTGAATTAGGAGACGTGTTGATGCTTCTATAACTTTAATTATACTGATCCGAACTTATTCTACCTTAACACTAATATATACTATTGTGGTGGCTACACTACACCTCCCACCGACAAAAAAAAAGTTATCTATTTTTTATCAAACCTAAAAAACTATTCTAAACATAATTAAAGAATATCTAAATGAAAACTATAATCTAAGGCATAATGTCTAGATTTATGAGGGCGTTTGGCTAAACCCTTTGGCACGTAAAAATGTGTAGTCACATTAGTTATAGTAATTGACATAATCAGGCTTAATTATGTAACATAACATAATATAATATTATTATGTTTTGATTTTCGCAAACATTTGTTATTTTTTATTCGTATCCTTAATCATTAAGACAAGTCATCTAGTTCCGATATTTAATAATACATAGTATTCATTTCATTATCATATCTCTTTTCACACTTCAATACTTCTCTTTATTCCCTTTTTTACTTCATATATTTATGTACTTCATTCTTGTTTAACAATTATTTATTTTTCATTTTACTTCACAGCATTTTAGCTACATATTCATTCAATATTTGTGTCATTTCTTTCACGTACACGGCTCGTACATACATGATCAAGACAATGACCAATATCACTTCATCCAATTCTTTACATTTATAGCGTTTCAGTTCATATAATTTATTATTTAATTGTATCATAACTTTCACGTACACGACTCGCGTACATACATGATCAAGATAATGGACAATATTCCCATACAATTCTTGATAAATTCTTATTTCACTCAATAACAATAGTTAGAACTCATTCTGGTTTTTATCGAATCCTGTTCGGATTTAAAAAATGTTTAAAATTAATCGGTTATTAGGTTTTCCAAACTCTCAGCTGATCAGGCCGATTGTATGTGGATATGCTAACCTCCGATAATTTTCTTTACCTTACTCTCACAACTACACACTATTAATATTTTTGATTTATAATTCCGTATTTCGTAACTTAGCCATAAATCTACTCACATCTTTTACAAATTTATATTATACAGTCTCCTATAATATTTAGGTATATCATTGTCAGTCAGGATTGAGGCTCACAATATGGGCACAACAAAATTGAAGTTAATTAATTGTATACATAATATAATTGAGTTTCTAAATCGTTTTGAACGAAGTTATTATTTTCATAATCCACATAAGTAAGTTAGATATTCAAACTGTTATCTTATGATTTAAAAGTTTAATCAATATTAAACCAAAAATAAATTATTGCATTTCATATTAAGATACAGAACAAAGAAGTCAAAGCAACGTAATCATTTTCAGTAACAATAACATAATCACATAACAAGAGACAGATCAAAATACAAATTGCAATCCCACTCCCAGCAGGGCAAGCGATTTGAGACACCTTTGTTTTAATTACTAAAGTATGTATGGAAACGTTTGCGATTACATAGAACTATGACCACACAGTGTGATTGACACCTAATTTTAAGATAACTTGTACAAACTGTTATAATATGAATGCAAGTAAAGTAAAATGTACCTTAAAGTGATAGTTTTAAATATTTTTGAATTTATACAGAAGTTAAGATACATTACATCGTGAATAGTTTTATTAGTTTTACATACATCGAAAAATACATTAGCTTTTTTTTTATTTTTATAAATTACTTTTGCAAGAAATATGATGTTTATTTTTTCGTATATACAACATTATTGAAAAATTACTACAACTACTACCAAGTTTATATAACAAAACATTAATTTATTTTAACATTCAAAAGAACAATTTTAATTTTTATGTAGGTTAGCATATAAATTTAAGGTTTATTGCCTTTAGAGAAGAAAAAAAAACTTTTAACAATAGCGAATGTTTAAAACCCTTTTCAAAATTGAATACTACCATTTAAATAAAATTTACTACAGAAAAAAAATAACAGCGGAATATATCATTAGTATTATTTTAACCATACGAAAAATTAATTGATGATAAATTATGGTAAATTTAAGTACGTAAAAATGTAATCTACTATATTATTTCATTCGGTTTTGCAGGACACAGTAATAAAAAGAATATATAACAATAAACAATAACTGTATAAAATTGAATATAAAATCGTCTTGTGCCAACATACAAGAGAGCTTAAAAAGTAACTTAATTTTTAATATTGCATTATGATTTTTTTAGCAGGTGCACTAATAAATATATTAAGGTATCAATTAAATCGTGAAGTATCTGATTAATAAACTCAACTTTATCATATTATATTAAATACAAAATTTTAAAAACATAACTTTTTTTATAATAATTAAAACTTTTTTAAGAAATGTTAAAAGAAATGACGAAAAATATGCTGATTCGATGTTACCTCAAATTTTCTTCTTTTTTCTTTGTGGTTCAATTTTCATATTCTTCTGGACGAAGCTTGCAAAAGTACAAATGTTACTTCCTTTTAAAATTAATCTGCCGTTTCTTGAATTTTGAACTTTGGTCATCATATTTTTAATTTTTAGTTAGTTGCTATACAATTATTATTGTGGCCTCTTCTTGTATTCATATTTATTTGTTTTTCGTCACATCCGGTATTGCGTCCATTCCGTTATAATATATTTTTTCCATGATGATTTCCATTATTTTATTTTTTAATTTTTCTCTCTTTATGTAAGCCCGGCGGTGCGCGTACATTGTAGCAGCGCACCGCCTGGCAGGGTCGCCATGTGATATATGTAGGAAAGGTCTTGTGTGAATTAGGAGACGTGTTGATGCTTCTATAACTTTAATTATACTGATCCGAACTTATTCTACCTTAACACTAATATATACTATTGTGGTGGCTACACTACATTACTTACTTGAGTGAAAACAACACTTAAATATGAAGTACACAGCATCGTTTAACACAGTAAAATGTCCTTAAGCTTTGACAGACACTCCCTTATCTTGCCGGCCGGCATCCACACAGAAATTTTCGAAACTGATGTCCGTAGACAAGGATAGAGAAAAGCTATCAGTTTCAGGCAAGCATAAATTTGTACAGCTAGTCGACACCCGCTTTTCGTGGTGAGTTTGCGTCCATTTCATCAGATTCGCGCAATTTAACAAAAATAAAGTCCTGTTTTTGTTTAAATTACTAACAAAATTATGACGTGTCAACGATAAGCTTGTTTTCATCATTTCATTCTAGGACGTTCTAACTTACCGTTAGAATATAACCCTGTTGTTAATGCTACGTTTACTGTTTGTAGCTTAGTTTCTAAGTAACTATTTTTAAACGAAGCGACGATAGCTACGTAATCAGGTAAAGATCATTTGGTAGAGTTTAGTAGACTTGTTTTTAGTCCAAGCTAATCAATCTTTCGAGGTAGTGTCAACTAATGATCTGGAAAGATTTTAGTTTTTCTGTAATTACTAGCTGATTAACAGACTAAATTCTTATTTTGTAAAATGAAAAATAAAATATATTAATTTCTCCAACATAAATATGGACTTATAGAGGCTTACTAAAATATATAGGTAACGACTATTGTAATACATTTTGCGGCGGTCTAGAACTTAAACTTGAAATATGTTAGTGTATTTCAGGACTTTAGATTGACCTATTTCGATTTGACCGGTTTTAAGGGTAAGGGAGTCAACATAATTACGGGCCATGACGTATTACATCTTAGTCCTTAGAGATGTTACGTATCTCAAGCATTCCTCATTCATTCACCACTCGCTCACACATGAGCGCGTGCACGTGCACACACACACACACACACACACGCACGCAAGCACACACGCAAGCATGCACGCACGCACGCATACACGCACGCACGCACGCACTCACGCACGCAAGCACGCACGCATGCACGCACGCACGCACGCACGCATGCACGCACGCACGCACGCACGCACGCACGCATGCACGTACGCACGCACGCACGCACGCACGCACGCACTCAAGCGCGCATGCACGTACGCACGCTCGCAAGCACGCACGCACGCACGCACGCACGCACGCACTTACACACACACACACACGCACACACACACGCACACACACACACACACACACACACACGCGCACACATGTTTTACGTGGTAGAGCAACGCTGCACTTGTGCTACCTACGCATAGCTGATAGGTGTGCTGAACTCTGTAAACGGTGTAAATGTTCATGGTTTCTTGGATACAAGCCTCGAGCTTAGTTCAGAAACTAGTATTTGGTTGAATAAATGTATTTCTATTTCTATTTCATTCTTATTTTATAAAAACAATGAAAATGTACTTAGATATTTAATATATAATTATAAGTAATGAGTTCTAACAATTTAATTTTTTTAGGCAAAATAATCTAGTACAGTTGCTAAGAATTTTTGTACTATCATAATAAGAGTGAGCTTGTGTAAGTCAAAGACAGTTGAGAGTCGTTACGCAAGACAAATATGTTGCAACTGTTTTATAGCTAATGAATGAATGGGTCGGCTCAAGGCTGCGACTTTTACACATTCAAGTGAGTACATTTTGAATTCCATTTCTCCCCATCGGTTACCGACCTTTTGAGCTAGGTATATATTACCCAAACTATATATAGAAACACTTTGTTGATTAATTTATAATAAACTAACTTTGACTGCCTCGTTGGTCTAGTGGTCGTTAGGGCGACTGCTGATTATGGGGTCCCAGGTTCAAATCGCGGGTCGAGCCAAAATCGGATGGGGTTTTCTTTTAGGAAATTCTCAGTAGCAGCCCGGAGTTAGAAAGTTGGCGGTGTATCAACGTCCATCGGAAAACACGTAAAGCCGTTGGACCTGCTGCTGATCTCTCTTTGATCGTGCTGGATTGCTGTCCCATCGGACTATGAGATTGGGGGAATATATATAGTTTGCGCATCTTGTACATTCTCTTGCACACTGTAATCCTGTCCTGCGCAGATGGTTAGTTTCTTCAGAGAATGGCCGCTGTGACTGAAATTTGGTCTGGAGGACATTAATAAACTTTATAATATTATTATAATGTCTACGTGTTGAATGGTGTAACAGCTTATAAATGTTTATGTTCATAATGTTATGCGGTATAAAGTTATATATTGTAGATCTAGTTTAAGCTGATCTTCTTGTAATTATGTTGACTTAATTAATATTTGAATTATATTATTGTTATTAGGGATATTCTTTACAGTATTCTCTTCTGGTTGGTACGGATAAGCACATAATCCAACCATCCATCCATTACAGGCCGCAACCATAAATTGCCTCAAAAATATTTTGCTAAAGTCGCCTCGCTTTGCACGCACAGCAGACTGGTTTTCAATCTAAGTTTTTTTTAAATATTTTCAGTTGTTATCAGTTTCAATTTCCTCTGTCGCCACTTATGGCACCCATAGAACGATACAGGGTCGTGGATATTTTTACAACGCCGCTACACGGTTAGTAAATACATAAATATTTGTTTATATTAAATTATTTTATAATATTTTTTATTAAAAGTAATATTTTTAACAATCACAACCTGGACCGACCATTTAATCAATGTATATAACATTATTATTATTACAAACCGCCAATTCTAGATTGGTCGAATTATTTCGATACTTATTTTTTTTATAATAGAGGGGCAAAAGAGCATGCAACTTGCCTGATGGTAAGTGACTACCGTCGTCCAAGAACAATTGCAACACCAGGGAAATTGCAGGTCTAATTGCTGTCCTTTCAAAAAGAGTAGGCTTTTTTCTTTAAGGCTCTTAAGTCATTATTACCTTTTGTATTTTGTGTTTAGTTATCTTATTAAACAGCCAAATACTAACTAGTGTGTCTTGTTGCGACGTTTTTACTCCATAAATAAAATAAAAGAGCATTTTTGTTTTCTTTCCTCTCCCTTTTTAATATAATCAAACACTAGTATTTTGACATTCGCCATTACATGAATTCCTTTCGCTACCCTACTACTTCATACTGAGCAGTCTTTTTCCGTTTAGGCGGATTTCTTTGCGATCTGTGGGATTTATTACTTACATAAACATAAACACTCACGCCTGTCACCCAGAGGGGTAGGCAGAGAATACGGACTTCCATTTGGCACGATCCTAACACACTTCTCTCGCCTCGTTTACATTCATATATCTACGCATACACGCTCGGATTTATTACTTGCAAGAGGAAATTATTGTGAAGTGTAGATTTCGTAACATTATAATAGAAAAGTAAAATAAGAGCCTACTAATCCCACTTCTGGTCACTGGTCTCCTTTTAAAAAAAGGTTTTTGAAGTAACTGAGCCCGCCGCGCTGCCTTAATTCGTGTTGGGCATTATACGTCTTCGATATATTTTTGGTTTTTCAAACACTCAGTTTCTTTAACATTCTATAACATGGTTTACTTCATCGCTTACCACGTTTTTTGTTTTGAATTACTTAAATTTGCTTATTATAAACTCAAAGTCATGGATATGCAATATAAGTACAAATTAAACAAAATAAAAATCAACAATTTTAATGTCGTCGGCAAGAAACGGAGGAAGTCGAGTTGCTCGCGGGCCATTGAATTTAAGGCGAGCATCTAGCTTATAAACTATCACGGGTTGGCTGTTCAAAACGAATGAAAATAAATAATAAAAATATTATGAAAATATTTTTTGAAGAATAAGGGTGACAAACGAGCAGACAGTCCACCTGATAGTAAGTGATTGCTGTGACCCATAGACATCTTCTACATCAGGTATCCTCGATTAAGAATCAACATGCATTTGCATTTTGATTTCTCGTTGTAACTCCGAGGACTAAGATGGTCGTTTTCAGTAAAAAGGGTCTCTGGTTCTCTACACTCACCACACAAAATACAGCAATAGAAAGGTGCTATTTTACGCTGGCATTCTGTGAGAGCGAGTCCCAGGTTGAGCCAACCCATTCGTACTACAACTATAATATAGCTATAATATAACTATAATGGTCATAATACATAACATCCATTTATTTACGAACTATATTAAATTAACGTGTTTCATTGAAAAATGTATCTACGTCGGGAACATTTTGATGCGATAATTTTTCAGAATCGGAAGAGTCTTCAAATTGCTTTTTGGACAAAGTCCCTTTTAAGGCAACTGTGTACCGCTGGTATAACAAATTTTAGTACGGTTGCCTAGTTTTGAGAGGTGAAGAAAGAAATGGTAGCCCTTTTGACACATGTCATGGAAGGAAATGTGCTAGTAAGTAGTGAAACATTTTATTGAAAATATTCAGCACATATTGCAGATTGAATCGGTAGACGTTCACGAGATTTTACACGAACAGTTTTGCGTTGGGTGGCGCATAACCTCATCGACGCTCAGAAGCAAGCACGTGTGAAATGGTCCCGTGACATGATTACTACGTTTGAATCAGAATCGTCTCGCTATGTTTTGCTATGCTATCGCTATGCTCCGTGGCGCAGTGGCTTAGCAATGAGTTGCTGCGCTGGGGGCCGCGGGTTCGAATCCCGCACGGAACAAGTATTTGTATGGCCTACAAATAATTGTTCCGGGTCTGGATGTTGTCCTTGTGCAATTTATGTTTGTAAACTGCCTCCACGATACAGGAGAAAATCCTAGTGTGGGAGTAACGTTTAAAAAAAATATTTGGATTTATCGTTCGCGTTTTTTTTTGGATTTATCAAAAAGAAACCAAGCTCTAGTCGACGGTTTGTCTGTTTCGAAATGAATTATCACCTACTAAAGTGAAGCGCAGGTAAGACTTTGATCGCTAGTTTTTTCACTTTGCCGTCATTTCCTTAATTAAATCAAATTAGAATTAATGTAAAGTGCAGAAGCAGCAGAAGTGCTGTGAGCAACAAGCGACCGAACGCGGGCTTTGCGGCTACTGCTTCACCATGACCCCACAAAACGTGGGACTTTCTGGACGGCGCGGCGCACTGGTTAAGCTTTTGAGTTTACAGCCCTAATAAGGCACCGTATGATTTCTTAAAATAGTCATCTGAAAGGTCCATAGTGCTAGCTTTAACCAACAATTTTTTTAAACTTTCTGATTGGCCTACGAAAGTGATGTTATGTACGAAAGTAATCAGTACACCACTAATCAATTTTCCAGAAGATTTTTGCCCCGCACCACAGCTTAGTGGAATTTGCTGACATCAGACGACCGTTTTTAAGTGTACCTTAGGTATCTATTACTAGAACTCCTTCTCTGTCTAGGAGTCCGTCTGGGTTGGTAGCAATTTTTTGCTTATTTTTGTCGCCAAGTAGCAGTTGCTTGTACCGCAGCTGAAGTTTATAGAAAGTCAGTATAGTTACAGGCTGTAAGGCATTTCATCTTAGGCTTCAGAGGTGATCTGAAAGAAGGCTATTCTTTGCATGGAGTTGGTTGCAAGGAACGCCACTAATCACGGTCCTGAGCCACCTGTATCCAGCAATTTCCCACATATTTTACCAACTCGTCACTCCATTTAGTGGAGGTCCGCCTTACACTTCGCTTACCGATACGAGGTTGCCACTCGAGAACAACATTACACCCTACCCAATACATAGTATTGCAGAAATCTTATATATATTATACAGCGTATAGTAACAAAAACGAAACAACATTTCTTGCATATACAAGACAGGAGTAAACTTTAAACATTCTGACGTTTAAGGATTGATATAAAATAAGTCACTCATTTTAAATAAAGGACAAAGTAAAGAATTTTAACACTTTAAATAGACTACTTTGCAATTTTATTCAAAATAAGTATTAAAATTAAATAGCGAAAAAAAGCCACTTTCACTGATATATAGTCTTTTGACTCGTCGTAAAAGTTATTTCCCTTGATCAAATTTTCATAATCCGACGAACGTGCTTGGACTTTTTACAGAAAAGATTTAATGGATGGGAACATGGGAACGAAAAATTTAACGTTATACGCACCGGTGAATTCAAGGTAAGCTACGAGTGGGTCGGCTCGACCGGGGAAGGAACACCCTCTAACAGGATACCATCGTGAAATAGCAGCTTAATTATTTTCCGTATAGTGAGCGTAAAGATCGGTGACCCTTTTTACTGGAAACGAGGCCTTTCATATTAGTTTTCAGGGGACAACACATTTACATTTTGATTCTTAAGCGACGATAGTTATAGGTGTCAAACGGCTAAAGCATCAACTTACCATCAGGTGGGATGTGTGCTCGTTTGTCACCCCTTTTTTCTAAAAAATTACTCTTCTATAAAAATACGTTACTTTTTGTTCCATAAATAAGACCTTAAAATATAAAATAAACCCAAAAGAGTTTATCTTTTGAGTTTTTAAAATAACTTATAAAAAAGTAAGAGTGCTTGCCTACACACGTCATATTAGCAAGTACAGACCTTTTATTTCTGAGAGGGTAATGGAGCAGTAAGTCAACGCACTTAAGTGTGTGTTAGCGGAGTTTACACACCTTCTGAATCATTAATTCATTTCTTAGACATGTGCCAATGTTTTCCTTCACCGTCGAACTTGTGCTAGTTTAACATTTAAAATTACAATTAATAACTATAGTATGAGATCTAAATTGGGTTGCATGTGATAAAATAGGTACATATACATACATATTGCAGGAAGTTGATTGACTACTTACATACAATCAAGTATACGGTAAGCGCTTAGAACCTCGTGAGAATAGTAAAGGCTTGATTTTTTAATAATATAAAGAAGAGAAAGAAACGAGCATACGACTGACCTGATATTAAGTGATCACCGTTGTTCATGAACATCTGCAACACCAGAGTAATAGCAGTTGCGTTGCTGGTCTGTTATAAAGGAGTAACCCTTTTTCTTTAAGGTCCCTAAGTCGTATTGGCCCGGAAAACTCGTAAGGACGGTAAATTTCACAATGTGGTCGTGCGTGGCAAAAAAAAATCTTGAAAAACGCACGGTAGTGGACCGTAAACCATTGTGATGTGTAATGCGAAATTTTGAGTTTTGTCGCAGTGTGCATTGGTTGAATTTTGCGGCAGGAATTAATCCGAACTACTAGTCTTAGTTCTCGTGGTATATGCAATAGAAAAAGCACAGAAATGCAACGTCTCTTCGCATGACCATTGAATCAATACAATTGGTAAGAACTTGGTCGTCGACGATTTGAAACGCTGGTTAAGTTAAACGTTGTGGTTAAGTGAAAAGAGCTTGTTAGGAAACCCTAGTAGAAGTGTCCTGGCGATGAGTTGAGACTAATATTTTATACAGTGTGTTTGTGAAACGCTCCCGAAAACGAAGACAGACGATAGTACTAACGATACCTTTGATGATGGGTCAGAAAGAAAATCGATCCGGAGGTAAAAAAAATCATCTTTTCACAACGTTTTATTAGCTTTATTCACGCTCCATCATGTTAGTGCAGCTAAATGAAACGATAATTTCATAAAAACATCATGAAAATACTTAAACATAAAACCAGCTGTGGAATACTTAAACATAAAATCAGCTGACTAGAGGTCAATATACGCGCGGAAGCCAAATTCGCGCGGCCCACAGCTAGCTATTTACAACACTTGACTAAATACCTAACTTATCTACTTAACCTACTATTTTGCTACTGTGCTTGTCTCCACCTAGCCGCTTTAATTCGAATTCACAGGTTAAACATACCAAATACATGGTTCGATTCCCCGCTAATGAAAAAAATACTTAAATGAAATGTTATCGAGGATAAAGTCATGTATATTATTCTGATGTAATCAGTTATGTACCTATTTAGTTCAGTTCAGTACTAAGTTATTTGAAAAAAATTAGGTATGAAACAGCTTACCGATCTAAATCCTCCGTGGCCTTATGAGATTCCCCAAGGCACATTAATATATTGCCGTATTCACGAACACTATAAATGTACCTACGCTTTAGGCACTATTAAAACAAAACAAGAAACACAAAACGTAACAACAAGAATAATAACAACAAGTATTAACAACAAGAATTTAATAAACAAAATGATTGAACTGTCGCTCACGCGCACGTCAACACGGAACTGTCTCAAAAACTAAAATTAATAATCAATCTCGCCAAAACAAATGCCTCGTGCGTCGTAACGTCCTTGCGGTAAGCACTTTAAATAAAACTAAATGTATTAAATTTACAACAACGAATGTTAAAAATCTGGGTACCAATGTGTTTTTAAATGGGAAGAACTGAGCCCTGTTGAATCCACTGTTTTCTTGGCATCACTCTCGACGCAAAGCTTCAGTGGGGCCCCATATATCCAAACTAGCAAGCAGACTAAGTTCTGCAGCCTATGCTGTAAAAAGATTAGAGGTCTCACTAGTGTCGAGACAGCTAGACTAGTTTATTTCAGTTATTTCCATAGCATAATGTCTTATGGATTTTGCTATGGGGAAATGCAAGATTCAGAAACTATTTTTGTTTTACAGAAGAGGGCCATTAGAGCTATTTACAACCTAAAACCGAGAGAGTCTCTTAGAGATAAATTTAAAGAAATAAATATATTAACTTTGGCCTCAGTATATTTACGAAAATTTAATGTATGTTCACAAAACAAAGGTAGTTTTAGTAAAAGTGATATACATTCTGTAAACACTAGAACAAACACAAGCTAGTGATACCAGTTTCTCGACTCCATAGAGTCAGTAATTCATTCTTGGGGCAATGTATACGCTATTACAACAAGGTCCCGGAAAGTGTACAGGCTCTCTATTACCAAGTTTAAATGTTTTGTTAGCTGAAACTGTATAAAAGGGTTATTATAGTATAAATGAATATATGATTGATAATAACCCCTGGGAATGAGGTGGTCGCTACCAAGCAGTTTCTAAAATAAATTTTGTACTTGAATAGTTTGTACACCATTAATGTAAAACTTACTTTAAAAAAGTCCTGCTACTTGCTGGTTCTTCCCAGGACAGAGGTTTTTTTCGAACCAGTGGTAAAGTAAAAATGACTTTCAATAAGAATTACACATGTAATCTATATTGAATAAAAATTATTCTATTCTATTCTATTCTATACTTTGATAATATCCACAGATCGTTTAACCGTTACGATATTGCCAACGTTTATTTTATTTATAAGCTTAGTTATCCCTACGACTAGTCTTCATATGAAATTTAGAAGTTATGGCTGTAATTTTTTAATACAATTACACAATCAATTGTACCCTGACGCAACAAGCAGCTCTTTACTACAAAAATGATATTGAAATTAATAAACGTACCTAATTGGGTACTCAGTACTCACTTACACAATTATAAACACTATTTAATCGTTACCTTTGATTTTGTACAAGAAAATAGAAATGAAATGGTACTGAATAATTCAATTGAAATTATGATCAACAGTTAATAAATCTATCAGAATTAATCTAAAAGTAATAACTATTTAATCAAAAACATGTGTGCAGTTCGATTTATTTCATATGATCATTTTCAACCACAAGTGCGGCATAAAATATAAGATAAAATTTTAATTTTATAGCAAATAAATTTGATGAAGATTGTATCATTAGTTTTAGACATGTAGAGCCTAAATTGTAATGTAATAATCAAAAGAATATTTTCTGTCGAGCAAAATTGTAATAGTGCCATCTATTTCGATCATCATCACGTACTCAAGGTGGTACGTAAAAAGACGCTAGATGGCATGAATTTATGAAATCGTGGGTTGGTATAAATGGATTGGCATGTTATTACACG